>VZTX01015682.1:0-11959 GCA_013400915.1 Pardalotus punctatus | reverse complement strand
GATGGGATGGGATCATTGGGATGGGATGGGATCCATGGGATGAGATGGGATGGGATGGGATGGGATCCATGGGATGGGATGGGATCATTGGGATGGGGTGGATGGGATGGATGGGATGGAGGGCTCTGGCTGGAATTTACAGCTTCATTTTATTGGTGTTTAGGGATGAAACAGCACCACTGACCTTCCTAAATTTCTTCCTAAATTCCTTTGCCTGAATTTGGGGATAGGCAGGTTTTACCAACAGAACCCATATAAACAGGAGCAGGGAAGGAGAATTCCTTGGATTAATTATCTGTAGAATTCCACATTCAGTGGTTGTGTGCTTCCATGGGCTGTTGACTGATTTTTTTCCCTGGATTTTGGTGAGAGATCCTGTCCAGAAACTTCCACCCAAACTGCTGCAGTTCTGGTGATCTCCTCCCTCACAGATCCTTAATGTTGGCACTGAGCTTCAAACTGAATAATTTGATCTCAAAACTGCAGAATCACAGAATCATTAAGGCTGGAAAAGCTTCATCATTGAGGCAGGTTGGTTCAAGGGTCGTGATGTTTCTAATAATAGCTGTACAGCCATATAATTCCCCAGGAAATCTCGTGTATCACAGCCTGCAAAGGTAAATAACACCTGATGGCTCCAGTTTTATGGGTGCTTTCTCAGCTGGAGTGGCAGGGAATAAATACATTACTTGGGGAAAATCATGAATACAGTTGGAGCTTAAGGAAGCCCGGAGCTCTGGAGGTGCCAGCAGCTCTGCCCAGGCTGTTTTGGCATTCCCAGCATCGTTTTGTTGACTGATTTCTTTTTTTTTTCCTGGTTTCAAGTCTGTTTTTCTTGCCAGCTGTTCAAAGAGTAGATCTGCTCCTACAATACCGCATGTCCTTTATGAGAGCTGATACACTGTGTAAATACAGCCTTTCTTTGATTAAGAAATACTCAATCCTCTTGGTGTGCAGCAAAAAGCAAATAATATTTGTACCTGCTGCTGCCTTGTACCTGTTCCTTAATTCCCAAAGCCTTCAGGTCCAGCAAAAAGAGGAAATTTCCCGGTGAAACCCAGGAACCTCCTTAAAGCCTAAAGGATGTTGCATATTTATAATTGTTCTCCCGAGCTTTTGCCTCCCCTCTGGTTTGAATTACAGGCCCTTCAACCTGGGGGTGTTTGGGTTTCCTGAGACAAATGCAGGAAGTCACAGCCTGTCATCGAGGCCCTCGAGCTTCCCGGGATTTGTTTCTCTCCCTCTCGTGGATTTTCGGGAGAACGAGGTCGATTTTTATCCTTCAGCCTCGGGAGCTTCCTTGGGTGAGCCCTGCAGGTGGGATTTAGGGCTGGGGAACGAGGCTTTGTAAAAAACGGATATTTTTACCCCTGTGATTGCCCATTTTTACAAATATTCAACGGCCAAGAGTTGAGTGTGAGTGGAGAGAGCTCCCTTCTCCAGAAAATCACACTCAGGGGTTAAAGAGGCTGCTCAGAGCATGCAGGAGCTGTATTTTTACAGCTGGGGCTTGGAGGTTCACTGAGAATAATTCTGAACCTTTTCCATGCTCATCTGATGCTTCCTCATTGCTTTTATTAGAGAGAAAAAGATTTATTTTATTATTTTTTACCTGCCTTTTGGAAGTATATTGTGGAATTCCATGGTTTTTTTTTTTTTCAGAAAGGGGAAATTTCTGTTTGTGTTGTCCTTCACCTTTGGAGGAATTTGCTGCAGAGCTTGTTCTTTTCTGTCATAGTGACTCTTAATTACTAAAAGATCACTAGAGCTAATCACTGTGTTTTTAATAACAAGAAATTTATTGTCGCTGCCTGAAATTGCCGTTTATAAATAGCTGATCTCCCATTTCTTTTGTTTTCTCCTTTTGCTTACTCTCCCATCTTTTACCTGGGGTTTCAGGTGATTTTTTTTTACTGCTCCTATTTTTTTCCCCGTTAACCTCTCATGTAAATGCTTGGAGGATTGTGGAGGACACACTGGATTGCTTTAGGCACAGAATGTAAATAAAAATAATAAGCCAAATGCTTAAAGCCAAATTTAAAAACAAAAAGCCAAATGCTCCTCGTTGTGCTGGCAGATCATTTCAATGCGTTTTGGAGCTTTTTCCCAACTCCTCGTTATCACAAACATCCGGGAATAACTTGCTGGATTCTCCAGAGAGATAACTGGAGAGGGAGAAATACCTTTTCCAGAAAAAACACGGATCAAACTGCTGGATTTGAGTGTTTTGCTTTGGGGACAATTCTTGTTCTCTGGGTGATGAAGAAAGCTCAGTCTTGTCCATCACGCTGTGGACGCTGCTGAGTTTATTAAAAATATTGATAAATCCTGGTTTTTACCTCTTAAACAGGTCATTGCCTTGTAAAAATGAGGAGAAAAATGCAGAAAAAATTGGGGGACAGCGCAGGCTCCGTGTGTGAGGTGTTGGATGTGGGCTCTGATCCTTCTCCAGCAGCAGCACTTGCAGCTCCTCTTCCTGCATTCCAAAGCAGAGTTTTCAACTTCCCTGTATTTTCCAGGCCAAAAATGATGTTCCCTGCCTGAATCCACTCGTTTTCCTGAAGAATCAGTGCCTGTGATACCAGCCACAGCTTATCCAGGGAATTTTTAATGTGCTAACACTCAGATTTCATTGATTTTTAAGTTTAATTCCCATCTTTCATAGGTCATCAAGACAAAATTCCGCTCCTGAAAACAATTTTCCTTGCTCTGACCTGTTAACCTGGGCTAAGCTTTGACCTCCTGGAGCCAGGAATTTGCCTGGCTTGGGAATCTTTCCTTGGGTGGAGCAACCGGGGCTTGTGTGGAAAACCAAGATTTCATCTCTGCTAGTGCCCTTGCAGAGAAAATCAAAGTAAATGATTCTTGCCTTGAACAATTCTCATCTCTGTTAGCTTTTAGAATAGTGTAATGATTATTTTGGAAAAGAGCTGTAGGTAGGGCATCCCTTTGCTGTGGATAATCGCTGGAGAGCAGCAGGAGAACGACTTTGGTGCAATCCATGGATTATTCTCATGCACTTTAACTGGATTTTTCCAACCATATTGGTTGTCTGAAGTCGGTGTGGAGCAGGGAGCACTCCCTGTTCCCACGTGGGTTGTTTGGGATGTTTCCTCTGTTGGCTGGATTTCTGTTGTTCGTGGGGTTTGTGGAAGTTGGCAGGGAAATCAGGCAGACAGGACCCAAAATGGCGAAGAAGATTTATTTACAAAAACTTTTTAATATATGCATTAATAACCTAGTAACCATTGGGAATCCACCTCCTAAAACTCACGGTTTATACAACATCTAACACAAAACACAGATTAAGAAAGTACAAGGAGTACAGTTTATATTCTCCATGAGAGAGAAAGGAAAATTCCAAACCAGTGCAGCTCCATTTCCTCAGCACACAGAAATTCGGGATGCTCCAGCAGCGGGAACGGCGTCAAACGCTCGGGATGGCGCGGCCGGAAAAATGCTCCAGGTTGGAAATGGGAGGTGGGAGAAGAACCTGGCTTCTTTCCCAGCCCACACAGCAATCCTGGGACCTGCTGGATGGCAGGGAATTCCCTGGGGGGTTTGGGGGGGGAATGGGGGTGTGGGAATGCTGGAGAGGGATAGGGAATCCGTGAGTGATGGAGGAACCCGTGTTTGTGTTGTGTTGTGGAGCAGGAAATATTGGATGTGTGTTTATGGATCACATTCCCATCTTCAGGAAGGTCCTTGCAGGGAGTCAGGAGAGAAATGTGCCCCAACCTGAGCTAGGTCAGGTTTTTGGGAAGCTCCTTCCCACTCCTGTGCTCCCTGAGCGATGTTTCCCACTGCCCTCACCCTCTCCTTGAATTTTGGGTATTCCCTGGCTGTGCCGGGTACCACGTGCACAACACCAGTCGTGTTTGACGCTGGGATTTGTTGGAAACCAGTTGGAAACCAGTTTGAAACCGAGTGGCAAAGAGCTCAACCTTTTTGGAGCTGAATAACATCAGTTTTTTCTGCTCTGCTGTGCTATTTGTGGGAACGTATTATTGTGATAAATGTATTTCCCATAACTAAACACCTGGAATTGCAGCGTGCAGGATTATCCTGCAGTCAATCCTTGGGAGCTACGGGAACGTATCCTTTGATTTCTCTGCAGTTCAGCTTTTTGTTGTTGTTTCATTCCTTTATTTCCTGTTGGGAAAGAAGGCCAAACATTTTGGCGACGCCGATGAGCAGCCGGAGGTGGGGGCAGCTGTTTGCTCTGGGTGTTTGCTGTTGTTGGGGTTTTTGAACCTGGCAGGTGCCAGTGATCTTTTTGCTAAACTGCTGCAGGCAACGGGAAAGAAAAGCAAATTTTCCCGAAGCAAAACTCTTTGTGTCTTTGCCCTTCGGCTTTGCTGCTGCCACGGAGCCAGCGAGGGGTTGGAATTGTGACGAGGCGAGATGTGACAGAGAAAAGGTGATAAATTGCAGCTTTTTCTTGTATTTACTCGGTGAGTTGGGCAGCACTTGGGTTGTTTCACTGCTGGATTATCCGTTTTGGGGTCAGGATGTCGTGGACCTGGAGAGGGCTTGGATTTCTGCAGGTGGAGCTGGGCTGTGTCCTTGGATAAAGCACAGCTGGCTTGGAGGAGGGCACAGGAATTTCCACTTTTCCAGCTCAGTTTCCCGCTGCCCTTGAGGGATGCAATCCCCCCGTGCAGGTGTGGGCATCATTTAAAGCATTACCTGTGTGTTTGTGGGAGAAAGTTTATCTGGAGAGCCAGGAGCTGTAATAAACCCACAAATCTTCATTGCTGTGTTCAAGGATGGATCTCTTGGTGCTCTGAGCACCGCGAGAAAAATCGTTCTTGTCCTCCTGAGCCAGGAATGTGCCAGGGTGGGGGAGATGTGGGAATTTTGTTTGTTTTGGTCTCCAAGTCGGGCCCCACCATGGACCTGGCTTTCTCTGTGTGCTCATTCTGAGCTCGCCTTTACCTTGAAAATGGAAAATATCCAGCACGGAGCAGGAGCTTCTCTGTCCCCTCCATTATTCCTTAATCCTCTGGGCCTGGGAGTTTGTGACAAAACAAGAGCAGAGTGAAGCTCTGAGAGGTTCTGGCTGTTCAGGAAGTGACTTTTAATGGTGATGGCATTAAACCCTTCAGCTGTAACTACTCATTCTGCTGAAGAAGTGTTTGTAAAGCATTATAAATAGTGTTTTTTCCATGTTTCGAATCTATTTGTTTCACTCTCCTTTCAGCTGTCAACACTTCAGATTGGAGCTGAAATGCCTTATTCTTTTAAGACATCTTCATTTCTTACCAAGTACCTCGTCTGTTCTCATTAGTAGCTCTCTGACAGTCCTGTAGTTAAGTGTGAAGAAGGTTCTTGGGGTGTTTAGGGGGAAAAAAAAGAAGCCAGCAAACTCCTGTTCTGTTCCTGTTGGGTTTGTGGAATTCTGCAGCAAGGTTTATTTGGGATTTGCAGCGAGGTTCCTGAGCTCTGCTGCTGTGCTTCAGCAGAGCAGAAATCTTGTGGCAAATTCGAGTTCAGTGTGGCTGCTGCAGACCTCATTAAAGGCATGAATCATCTCATTTAGGGCTTTTAAACAACATGACCAGTTTCAGGGTAGGGAAAAACCTCCCGTGGGCACCTGGGCAGCAAAGATCCCTTTTCAGGTGCTGGAGCTTTGAGGGAGCAGTGGGGATTTTGGGCTGGTTTTGCTGAAGTCTGGGGTAGCACCTTTCTAATCTTGGCTCTTCAGGTTTAAGAATTCATGTGGGAAAAAAATCAGAACGATGTAGGAGACTGAATACTTTGCACAGTTTGGAGGACTGAGGAGGATGGGAGCATTTGGACTGGATTTGAGAGGTTCCAAATGCAAATTCTGCTTTGGGCCTTCGTCCTTCAGTGGCTGGGAAATGGCAGAACCCTCGTGTGCTGAATGAGCCGCCTTGGTCCCAAATATATCCATGGAGCATTGTTTGGAATTTGGTCTTTTGGGATTGACTACAAAATATTCAGGGTATTTCAGTCGTGTCAGTGGCTTTTAGGCATTTCAGTTCCTTGTGATTCCTTTGGAATCCAAAATTCTGCAGGAATATCATCATTCCAGCTGATGTCTCTGGCCTTCTGATGATGAACCAGCCCCTGTCAGGCACAGAAACACATTTTTCAGTAAAAGCCAGTCTCAAAAGGTGATTTTCTGGCTCCTGCCTGCCCGGCTGATGCGCACTGGTGGTTACTGGTTTTGCTGGTTTGGGAGGTGTTTTTGGAAGTGAAACAGGTGACAAGGTGCACCAGTTTGATCCATTAGATCGTGCTGGGAGACGCTAAATGGCTGTGTTAATGAAGGTGCTAATTAATAGAAGGCAAACCCAGCTTCCCCATCCGAAACAGGATGGGGGCTCCGATGGGAGAACTGCGGAAATGGAACGGGAAGAAATTTCCTTTAGCCCGGGAATGATGACATGGGGTTGCACACAAATGGGATTATATTCACTCTGTTTTTAATGTCATCTGTCTCCTTTCTTTGAACCTGTGTGGATTGGTTGTGCTGCGTGGCAGAAAGCGAGGGGAGCACTTGGAAATGGTGTTTGGCGCTGAGAACTTGGGTATTGTCAATGTGGAACTTTTTTTCTGTCCAGCTAGAGCAATGAAAAGTTGGTAGCATCCTAGATTCTAGCAGAACAATGATTAAAGAATAATTAGAGTTACAACCTCCCTTTTGCACTGGCAGCTTGTCCTTTTCTCGGGTTTTTCCCGCACAGAATGGAGATGTCTTTAAAAATTGCTAATTACAGACTTTAGAATAAATAGAACGTAAAAGGGGGCAGAGTGGAGGCACCATGCCTTAAAAACTTCATTCTGAACGGCTTTTGAGCACTTTGTAAGGTTGGTGAGGCTGCTGGAAAAGCTGACTGAACTCTTTATTTTGTTTCTTTGAAGCAAATGGTGATGAGCCTTCGAGTTTCGGAACTGCAGGTGCTGCTGGGCTACGCGGGCAGGAACAAGCACGGCCGCAAACACGAACTGCTGACCAAAGCCCTGCACTTGCTGAAGGCCGGCTGCAGCCCCGCCGTCCAGATGAAAATCAAAGAACTCTATAGGAGGAGGTTCCCCCAGAAAATCATGACCCCGGCAGAGCTGTCCATCCCCAGCGTCCACTCGAGCTCCATGCCGGCCGCGCTGTCGCCGTCCACCATTCCACAGCTGGCCTACGACGGCCACCCCGCCTCGTCCCCCTTGCTCCCCGTGTCGCTCCTGGGACCCAAACACGAACTGGAACTGCCCCACCTCACCTCGGCCCTGCACCCCGTGCACCCCGACATCAAACTGCAGAAACTGCCTTTTTATGACTTGTTGGACGAGCTGATCAAACCCACCAGCCTAGGTAAGAAAGCGCCGTGCCCGCGCTCGGGTCCGGTTGGAGAAGAATAAAATGGGCAAATCCAGCTGTTGGTGCAGCAACCGGTTAAATATTGCATCACAGCAGTGTTTAGAGAATTGCTATTTTTGGTCACTTTTGGAACAGATTGTTCTGCATGGAGAGACATCTTACGTAACGCTCATTAGTTGCTTTAGCTGAGCCTCTAAATATGGTTTAAACATCCGTTGTTTTTAAGGGGGGGGGTCTTTGGTGAGAAACGAGCTAAATCTTAGAAGAAAAGGAAAAAAAAAACCTGTCTGCTTTCACTAGCTCTTACAAACCATGGAGTTTCATTATTAAAACAAAACCTTAAAACAAAACCTTAAAACAAAACCTTAAAACAAAACCTTAAAACAAAACCTTAAAACAAAACCTTAAAACAAAACCCCAAACTAAACAAAACTACCCCCAAATCCATCAGGCTCCTAAAATCTGCTGGGAAAGAATGCCAAGCTAGGAATTTGCTGGATCCCTTACATCCTGAACATCTGAATTTTGGGGGATTTGTGGTTCCTTTGTGGCTGCTTTTCTTGCAACTGATTTTTGTGTGAAGGTATAAAATCACCCCTGGAGCTGCTGAGCAGAATCTGCTCCTTCCAGAGTGTTATATAATGTGTGAGTCTTCTGGTTAGCTTTTAATACTCCTAAATATTGCCTGAATTCACCAGTCCTGGGGCTTTTTGAAGGGCTGCTGGTGTGTTGGAGCCTTCTGCTGGCTCCAAAACCCAGGCAGGATTCACTGCTGGGAGGAGGAGGAGATTTGTGAGAGGAGATCCGGGGAGAGAGGGTGGGTGAGTGAGAAAAACAAGCCCTTTGCGGAAGAAATCCCTTGTAAACAAAGCTGAGCAGGTACTTTCCAGTGACAGTCTGGAGGGCTGTGGGGATGTGGGAGGCAATGATGGGTGGATTTCTGAAAGATCTGGCACAGTTGTTTGCATTTTTTTTTTTTTTTTTGGTTTAGCTGCTGTAATCGAGGGAAGAGCAGAGAATTTTTTGGTTGTTTAATCCTCTGGTTTAGGTGTTCTTCCCAGAGGTGTGCTGTATCTATTTAGCTTTAATCTAAACCCTAATTGATTAATAACCATTCCAGGCAGTGCTGGTGCTCCGAGCTAATTAGGTACTCGGTATGTGTGCCATCACTTTTACGTGATAAATACTTCAAAATAAGGCTGTAATTTCCACGAGACATTCCAGAGCAGGAGTGATGGTGTGTGTTTATTCCTGGATGTGGGGAGAGCACTTTGCTGTCAGCTCCGTGTCTGATGGACCAGCTCAGGGATCGTAATTCCCTCCCTGCCAGCTCTCTCAGGAGCTGTTGGACAATTTTTCCCCCTTTGTGCAGTGTCAGGGTAAGAAAATGTGAAATTCCAAGCAGATCCTTTCAGAACAATCCGTGTCCTTTCTGTAAACTCCGGGATACGTTTGGAACTCTTGTTTTGTGTGGGAATTCCGTTTGTCTGAAGCGATCCTGTTGAAAAGCCATTTTTATTTGAGCATTTGAGGGAAGGGGGAGCTGCAGTGTCCGTGCACATCCCAGAATCCCGGAATGGTTGGGCTGGGAAGGGACCTTAAAGCCCACCCAGTCCCATCCCCACCCTCCCAGGCTGCTCCAAGCCCCAATGTCCAGCCTGGCCTTGGACATTCCAAGGATCCAGGGGCTGCTCTGGGCACCTGAGCCAGGTCCTGCCCACCCTGTTCCGACTCGGGGTCATTTTCTCCATTGATGCACTCACTGATACTCCAGCTCCAAAGCCCNTCCAAGGATCCAGGGGCTGCTCTGGGCACCTGAGCCAGGTCCTGCCCACCCTGTTCCGACTCGGGGTCATTTTCTCACAGGGACATACTCCAGCTCCAAAGCCGGCAATGATTTGTAGGATTATTTCCCCCAGATGGTTCGGGCCCCCTTCTCTGTGCTGCCAGCAGTGTGGGTTTCCTCAAGTGCCCGATGTGTAGGTTCCCTGGTTTGTTTTCCACGGGCAGATATTGCTGCAGACACTCAGAACTTGGAATTCAGCCAGCCTTACAGCATCTCCTGCTTGCTTTTTCCCATCAGATTACTCATGGGATGGGGAGAAAGAACTTTTGAATTTTACTCTGTTTCCCTCCCCCACAAGGATGAACTGATGACCTGATGTGGGGTTTGGAATAATTCTCTGCCTGCTTGAAATGGAACCTACTGGAGGAGAAACAGATTCTCCCTCGCACTCGTTTTCTGTGATTAAAATTTCAGATCCTTCTGAAATTACGGTCATTACCTACAAGTGGGCAGAGAGCATCCTTGGATGGGATTGTTCCCGAGTCGGGGTGGGACAGCTGGGAAGGTTTGCTCGGGTTTTCTGTCCCTGTGAGAAGTGCTGGTGGTTTGGGGAATCCTCAGGGCAGGGCATTCTGTACCCAAATATTCCAAATATTTGGTGTGGGTGGGTAGTACACAGCTGACATCCCAGGAAATGATACCTGCTCATCGTATCTGTGAGGTCAGCAGGAAAAAGAGGACAGAGATGTTTCCTTCTTCAACTGGCTGGGATTGGGGTGGGCTGTGCTGGGCTGGATTCATGGAAAACAGGGATTTCTCCAGCTGTGCCCTTCTCACCAGCACCTGCTGAGCACGGCTGGCTGAATCCCAGAATCACCGAGGTTGGAAAAACCCTCCAGGATCAACCTTTGATCCCACCTTGTCACCGGCCCGCAGCTCTGAGCGCCACGTCCAGCCCTGATCTGACACAAAGACCGTTTGTTCCTTGCAGTGGAGCTGTTGAATTGCGTCCACATTTTGTTTTCTCGTCATTCTCATTGCCAAGTGGGGAAAACATCTCGGTGGGATGGATGGTTTTGTGTCCAAGGCAGCCAGGAGAGCTCCTAATTCTGGAAATGTGTGGTGGTGGGTGAACGAGCACTGAGCTCTGTGCCAGTGCTTAACCCTGATTTTAACTGATTCTGTGGTTTTTGATTTTTGGAGGACAAGCTGTCCACTCTGGCCTTGATGGAATGTCTGAAAGTTGCCTTTTTATTGTGCTCCTGTGTTGTTTTTCTAATAGGATCTCTGGGAGAGGAGGATTTGGGTTGTTAGTTTGTCAAGTGAGGCTGCAGCTCTCACTTAATTCTCCCCTTTCCAGCCCTCAGTGCACAGACTTTGCTAATTGGTTGTTTTTAAAGCACATTTTCTAAAAGTAACTCCTAGCACGCAGATAAGATCTCTTTTGTGCGGTGAAATGTGTTTACTGTGAGGAACAAGGCCCAGAATTTGCCAGATTGTTAGGGAAGGGACATGAGATAGTTAACCAACATTCAGAATGCCTCTTCTTACAGCAAATGTCATTCCTAATTGCTTTAGCTGTGTAGTTGTTCCAAAAAACATTTTAACTGGCTTAGGGGTCTTTACTTACCTGTAAGGGAAATGAAAGGGAAATGAAGCTTTTTTTTTTTTTTTCCAATTGAAAGGATTAAAGAGTCTGTGAGCTCTGCTCCTCTTTAAAATCAATCCAAATGGCATAAGGACCATCACCCTGCAGTTTATTTGCTGTTCTTCAGCTCTGGGTGATACGAACGCAGCGCTGAAAGCTGGATCCGAGCCGTGGAAATGAGAATTTTTACCTGCAGCCTCCTGGAAGGAAGAGGCACAGATCAGTCATCAGCCAGCACAATTCCAGACTCCAGGCAGCGGCTCCGGCAGAGCTCCCGGTGCCTCCACCGAGGTTTCTCCGGATTGAGGTCTCGGTTTTATTTCTTAATCTAACCAGGGTTTCTCCAAGCAGCAGAATTTCCCCCTCAGGGATCCAGTCCCTGCTCCCAAACAGAATTTTTACTCCTGACTTGCAATTCCCGTGAATTTCCCTTTGGCTGGGAGCGATCCCGGTGCCTTGGACACGGATCCAGACCTCGCAACCGAGCTGCCTAAAATCTTTAGGGTGCCTGTCGTTCAAGGTACAGCCATTAAACAATTAAACAATTCAGTGCACGAGAAATGTGGCTTGGAAACCGTGCAAGTTTTGTTTGGCAAGTATTTCTCCTTTTTCTCTATCAGCGAGCTGATCTCTTGCTCCGTGCGATTGCTGTGATGGTTTATATGAAAGTCACGCTTTTACTGTCTTCTGTGTTTATTGTTTTTTTGAAATGTACTTTGTGGGAGGAAGTTCAACAAAACACTATATTCTCAACTCAGCTTTGAGCTCTCTGACTTCCGGCCCTGCAGATTTTAATTGTGCAAGAAAGGGGTGAAATATTAGCCCTGTGCTGGGGCTGAACCAGAATTACAGAGCACTGGGGGTTCTTTTTTTTGGATTTGCATGTGCTGTGCCTCGAGTTAAGCTTTCCATAGGCAAGAGGGTTTCTGGTAAGTCTGAGAGGGATTGAACCAACTGGGTAAGTCCTGTGCTAAAAAAAAAAAAAGGAGTGGCATTTATTGAGGCTCTCTTCAGCTGATTGCTCAATCTCGTCCTGTGTGGGGCTGAGATCACCGAGATTCCAGCCCGGGGCAGGATGTGGATGTTGAATGGAGCTGGGAAACCACTTGGCTTCCATGGAATCATGGAATCAGAAAATATCCTGAGTGAGGAGAAACAAAGAACAAAATCCGGCTCCTGGCCC
>VZTX01015671.1:0-36936 GCA_013400915.1 Pardalotus punctatus | reverse complement strand
GGGGCGGGGCTCCGGGGGGCGGTGCCAGGACGCGCCGCGGAAGCTCCCGGGCCCCCGGGCTCAGCGCTTCCCGGGGAGCAGGGCGGGATGGCTGGGGAGAGCACCCTCGCCCAGCTCGGGGAAAGAGTTGGGCCCGAACTCAATTTATATTCAACTAGATTAAAAACCACTAGGCAACCTAACTTCTGGATCCTCCTCAGGCTTAGGCAGAGGCTGCTCCAGGCAGAAGCAGTTCTCAGCAGTCCTAGGGGCATAAGCCGTGGCAGTAGAGTACGTGTCGGACGTAGGTGACTCCCAGGGTAGGCTCAGGGCCAGGGAGAACTTTGAAGATCAAGACACTTGGAGTCAGAGGCAGGGCTTCACAGGAAGCCCTGGAAGAAGCAGAGGAAGAGTGCGATACAATCTCAGGAACCCACATCGAAGCGATGGATTGTCACGAGAGCTGGTGTGCACGTTCAGGATGATCGGGGGGAAGCACACTATTAAAGGCTACTTTATTTGTCTTACCATTCTTTTCACCTCCAACAGCTACCTCTGTGGAAGACCAAACCATCACAGCATTGATGTTGAGCTTACTGCTGCCAGTTCCAAACCTGTAAGGGTCCATTATCCCCAGTTATTTTGTAGTGGCTCTACACTCCTTCCTTCACTCAGATTTCATGCGTAGCACCCTCTTTCTTCTATTCCACTGTTTCATTCTACCACTCTATGCTCCCAGAACTGTAAGAAATGAAAAATAAATTCTTTGACTGGTTTGTGCCATCTCCCCACTCAGCACCAGAGGTATATGCGGTGCAAATCACAAGAAAAACTACTCTGTAGCAAAAAAGGAAATGAAACATTGTGTCAGTTTTGTAATAACTGAGCTGGCTACTTAGCATCCCCCAGATCTGCCTGACAGCGTCTTCCTGATGTATCCTATGGGACAGCAGGATGAGGGATGTTTTCTTGACTTTTCCAGGTTCCATAATTACACTCAGCCCCTTCACAACTGTAGGCTCAGAGACAGAGACACAGAGTACATGACCCTGTACTGTGACTCCCTCTGACAAAACCATTTTATCCAGAATCACTTTCACTCACCAAACCCTGCTGCGGCAGGCGAGGCTCAAGCTCTAACCACCCCCACCTCCCTCCAGAGTGCCTTCCCAGTACTAGCGGGGCTCTGTTGATGCTGCTGAACACCCTGCATTCCTCTGGCTTCAAGCAGTGCCAGGCACCGCAGCTCGCTGAGCCCATCTTTCCACCCAGTGAGAGCTGCAAGCTCCTCCTGGCTTTGTTCCACCAAGTGCCAGTCCCGCTCAGTTAACCTTCAGCAGTCCCTCAGAGAACGCGTGGAGCCAGAGAGATCAGTGGATGGTCTCTGTGCATCCTCTGGAAGCTGCTCTGGCAGATAGAAACAAACCAGCAGCATATCAACATACCTGAGAACAGCCTGTAACCACTGTAGTGTTTCAGATGATAGATACATGCATTAGAAGTCCATAATTCCAACATGCCAATCAGATTGTAAACAAACCAAATCCCAGTAACACACTGGATTCCTTTGCTATGCTATGAACTAGAACTGATCATGGAGATACCTACCAGGGGTTCTCCTGTTATGTATCACATCCATCTGAGCACATGTGCTGGGAAAGATTTAGGCTTTGGATAATAAGTAGGGCAGTTGCTGTTGACAGCTATGCTTACTGGGCTGCTGTTGGCAAACACACAGAAGGAAAAGTGCCAGCCCTAAAATCAAAAACTGAGCAGATTCTGCTTGGTATGAACACAGCTCCCCACAGGCTGCTGCAATGCAGTGGCATCTCAGTCCTTTAATTTCTTCATGATATGGCTGCCTCAAACCCTCCAGAACTGGAGACAGTGAGCTCCTAGCATCCGTAACACTAACAGCGGCAACTAGAAGGCCAACACACGCTGCCCATTTAATCTCACTGTGTTGCCTGTACCCTGCCTGCCTGAGTTACTTGACTTTGTGATGGGAAACAGTTTACTTTTGAGCAGTATCTAGGACAATCTAGGACTTTCCTAGAGTCTCATTGACTCTCATTCAAACACAGCATATAATCCAACAAAGGCTAATTATTCCCTATGTCTAAACAGAATCACACACAGGGCCAAACTGGACTGCTAGGACTCCTCTCTCAGTGGAAAGGAATGAGAGGGAGAGGTACAAAGAGGCAGATGGTGTATCTGAAACATGCTTTGTGTAGCTTTCTATTACACATGCAGGCTTTCCTCTTGCACCTGTTTCTACCACTCAAACACCAAAATATTTAAAGATGGCAAAAGGGAAAGAGGGTGTGGAGGTATGTAATTCATTCTTTGCATTCTCTTCCCCAATACTTGCAGGTCCTTGATTCCCCTCTATGTGACTCATTTTCAACTTTTTTTTGCCCTCTTTCAAGACACTGCAAGTTTTTGGCTGGAGAGAAGGAAAAATTTGCATTCAAAGGGTTTTAATAAATTAAAGGCCCTTGGGAAATTTTCCAGAGAAACTGAACTCAATTAAATTACAGGTCAAGTTTCAGGCATCATTTCTGCTGAAATAAAACACAACCTCCAGCAAGGACATCTCATCAGATGACCAGTTAATTTTGGTTCAATGTTCACAGAAATTCTCCCCTCTCCTTTAAAAACATGACAATCCACTTTGGAGCATTTCTACTTCATAGCAACTAAAATAAAAAAGAGAGAAGGAATGGCAAAAATGCAACCTTCTAAGAAAGCAACTACAACTCAGGTCTATTCAATGCATGGGGTAAAAGCTAAAAGGCATAGTATTAGCTTGTACCTCTTTCCATATCCTGTGAAGACACTGTGGAACAG
Organism: Pardalotus punctatus; assembly: GCA_013400915.1. Taxonomy (NCBI): domain Eukaryota; kingdom Metazoa; phylum Chordata; class Aves; order Passeriformes; family Pardalotidae; genus Pardalotus; species Pardalotus punctatus. The sequence continues at coordinate 34,104 of VZTX01015671.1, read as the reverse complement.
CTAATTTTGTTCCTGTTAATCAGTTCTGCAGTCTTCCCTGCTTGCTGTGCACAGTGAATGTACAGAGCACCTAAAGAAATCTGCTTCCTATTGTTACCTGCAGCAACATGACCAACAAGAGCACAAACCAACAGCAGATGCCCATGTCTTCAGATGCAGTTATATTCTTCCACAGAGGAAAAATACATGAGTACAGATGCTCATCAGGAAAATTACACTAATTTATTAGATGTCTTGTCCTTTGCAGGGTAGTTTAAGCCAAATAAGTCTGCATATTTAAATACAAAAAACCTTCAGAGTCACAGGAGATTCCAGAAATGCCAGAATCCCGAGCTCCCCTCCCTCAACACAGAGAATAATCTCTCCCATCCACTTCTCTGCCCAGGCCTGCACTGCGTCCACGTTAGGGTCTCTGGCCCATCTTCTTCAGGGTCCGGTTCAGCTGGAATTACAGAAAGCAAAGGTCAGAAAAACACACAGTGATTGATATACGCTACTGTTTCCCTCAGCAGACTTTATTCAATGCCTCTTAACACCTTCTTCTCCAACTCACTGACAAAGAGAGCTCTCGAGCAAGTGCAGTGTGTTAAGTAGAAGGGAAGTAAGTAAGTAGAACTCTCTCCTTTCCAAGACAGCAGAGGAAGATGTGAGAAGAAAAGAGGATGCAAACTTGTAGCTGTGGTATCACAACCCTGTATTAAGTCCCCAAATCTCAGAATTTTGCCCTCTTGAGTTTCCAGTGCTGAACAACCTCTCTTGGGGGAGAGTGGAGCAGTGACTGAATGTCACCTCCTGGCCAAGTGCAGTGCTGAAGCCATGTATGCTCCAAAAATCTTTGAGGCCATTTTCTAGAGCCACAGTTCTGAAGTTAGAGATATGATTTTGGTTGTGTTACTGATAGGAGCACCACATTTATCCAGGGACAATGGAGCCAGCATCCCTGGACACTAAAACTCTCTTCCTTTTCCTCACAAAAAACATACCATTCTTCAAAGGCCAGCAGCTGCTGCTTAGAACACCTGCCTTTGCCCAGTGCCTTGCAGATCCAGGGCTCAGTCCAGCATGGAATTACACAGCTGTCACACAAGTGTGGACTCTCAAGGGCCTGCACAGCACAGTACTTGCCCCACGTTTCCGCAGAGCCACACAGCTCTCCCGCCCAGGCCTCACCTCCTCAAACTTGTGGATCTGGCGGATGAAGAAGTCCCCATAGCGGCGAGCAACCTTTGTGTCTGCAATATGGATCATATCCTGGGAAAGGAACAGCATGAAATTATGAAAAGGACTGTGCTAGCAGAGAGACAGCCAAGAACTGCCAAACATAAGGATCAACCTAAGGGGCTTCACCCCAGCCGTAGTTCAGCATCACACATATCTGACCTGTGCTAGTCCCACAGCAACTGTTCAGTTCTCCATAGGCTGCCTTCCCGATACCTTTGCTTGGGACAGGCCCCCCGTTCACACTGTATTCACTTCCCACATTCTTACCCATTCTGCCTATTTTTGTCTTCTCTGCAGCACCTTTATCTCCTCCCAAATCACTGATAAACAGTTCCCTCTGTCCTGGGTAAGTGTTTGTTTCCTAGGTACACTGATTGCCAAAGCTGCCTGTGATATTCCACCACTCTTCATCCACTGATACTCTTTTTATGCATGGCTACAACTTCATTGTGGGCAGCCAAGCCCTACACATGGCAAAGGAAGAAGGAATGTTTCCCACAGAATGGAGAAAAACCAGGTGCTGCCAATTCCAGAATTTCTTAGGTGAAAGAATTTCCCAGAGAGCAAGTGGCAGATACTAACCTTGTCAATATAGAAGTCAACCTCAGACGCAGACTGGAACTCTCCATCCAGGGCAGATATGCCACTGGTCCATACCAGGTTCTTCATCTTGTGCTTGAAGACGAGCAGCTGGATACGGAACTCCTGCTCTGTGAGGTCTAAGAAGCCAGCCAGCTTTGCCACAGGCATGGTAGTGTAGAGTTTGAGGAAGCTACGGATGGTGGAGAGCTGGGCCTGCTGCTGAACCTCATCAGCAAAGACCTTGAGCTGCTGCAGGAAGGGCTCCTTGTGGTAGTTGGGATGCACATTGTCATAATTGGGCACCACAGGGGAGAGGAACTTGGGGCAAGCGTAACTGAAGAGCTCCTCGTAGACTTGCGCATCACCCTTCTGCATGCGCAGCATCTTGTCCCCGTACTTCTCGCGCAGCTGCAGGTGGATGCTCTCGTCTATGCGCATGGGGTACATGGTGAGGGCGATGGCCAGCAGTGCATGCATCTGCTCATTCTGCTTGTTAATCTGAGACAGAGAGGAGACCCTGTCAGCTCCACAGTATGCTCAGGCTTTAGGGTGCTCAAGGGAGCTGGGAGCTGTGCTTTGCACAGAAAGATCCTTTACAGAGAGCACTGATGGTCCTAATGCTCACGGGGGACAGCACAAAGAAGTAGTGCCTCTGGGCAAAGCAGGTGGATGAATGATGTATCAAGGCTCCGATAAATAAAAAAGAGGGCTGGACAACAGGAAGGTGCAGAGTGAATGCATGCAGAACCTGGACAGCCAGAAGAATGTTTGACTGCTTTGGTACAAGAACATGCAGAGAAGGGAAGGCAGGGTTTAACAACATCTCCTGGCAAGAGACAGTTATTGCGGGGGGGTCAGTGAAGAAAAGACTGAGAATGAAGATTTATCTGAGTGTGGGAGGAAATGGACAGCTGGGTGGCTGAAACAGACACACCAAATTTTTGAAGTGTCATGGAATTAAGATTGGCAGGATTTGGCTAAACAAAGAGTTAGAAATTAACCATAAGGATAAAAAGCAGACAGCAGGTAAAACAGGTACCAAAACCAGGAGGAAAGACAGCTTAGGTAGAAAGGAGCTTTGTTACAGCCATGTCTGTGAATGATTATCAGATAATGGAAATATATCTGACAATGGCAGCAACCTGAAGTGCAGGACAGGACTAGGAACACAACTGAGTCAGAAGGAGCATCAACAAGAGTATCATTAGCAGCTGATATTCATTAACAACCCTGCCTAGAGGGAGAGTGCAGATGGACCTGGGACAACAGCATGGGGAACACCCAAAGTAACTAGTAATATAGCTAGGAGAAAATATTGTCACACATGGCAAAGTTCAGAGGATCCCCAGCTACCCACCACCAGCAAAGAGCACGAAAATAAAGCTGGACTATCAGACATAAGCTATCAGGTGATAGAGGAGGGACAGGAAAGAAGAGAGCAGCTTTTGCTTTTGGGAAGTCTAGTCCATTCTATCTCTTACCATCTCATACTTGTAGGTCGTCCTCTGAAACATGCTCTTGGTCCTCTGGATGTAGAGGAGGATGTTGGCAAAGACACGGATGGCATCCTGGTAACGCCGCATCATGAGGTATGCAAAGCCCACGTAGTAATAGGTGGTCACCTGGCACTCAGGCACCCGGGAGTACATGCTCTGAGAAGGAAGGAGTAACATGCTGTGTTAGAGGGGAGACAACAATCCAAACTGCTTGTTATCCAGAATCCAACCACCTCTGCTTTCACTTCCAAACACAGAAAGGAGAGGGTTAATTCAGGATACCTCACCTCCCACCATCCCTGAAGCAGCTTCCTCACTGTTTTATTAGATCATCCCATTTCCTATGTTTTCCAGTTTCAGCTTCCTGCAAGCAGAGGACTCTTGCACTGTGCCTAATATTGCTCTGCTCAGTTCCCTTTCCCCCTATTTCATTCCACATCCTGTGCTAGACAGCACATATGTAGATGCGTGCCAAGCCTTGGCCCAAGCCCATTGCAGCTGGACTTCTATTAGCCACACACAGCGCCCAATTCTAAGGTAAAAGCACACACGGTGTGAGTGGGCACAGTGAGAACAGAAGTCAAAAATATGAGAAAGAGCTACTGACAAAGGTAAGAATGGTGTGTTTCAGGTAGTTACCACTGCACTAGCACTTGCAGTTCCAGCTGTATTCTCTGTAACAACACTGCCTTGCACAACACTGCAAACCTAAAAAACCAAGCAATTGTGCTGCAACAGCAATCAGGCATTATCATATGGCTTGATTTAATGCCAAAGCCCCAGCTGTGCTCAACTACAAACTCCTGACAACTACAGCAGATACAAACAGTTCCTCAGCTGGAAGATTGTGTATATTTTTCACCAGCATGTTTGAGCAGAGGCATTTGGAAGACTACAAAAGAAGGGTTAAAACATGTTGAATTACCTTCTTGTTGAGCTCGATGTTCTCCAGCACCTTGATGGCTTGGTAGTAATCTCCCAGCAGAGAGTGCAGACGCAGCAGCCCAACCAGGCTGAAATAGCCCAGCATCTTGTAGAGGGAGTGGCGCCCATATTCACCAGCCACACTTTCAGGGTCACCTAGGGAAAAAAGGAACCACAATGCCATCCTACAAGGAAGCAAGTTTCCCTTTCAATATTCAATACTTTTATGTTTAAAACCAAAGGGAGTAAGGCCTGAAATGCAATCACTGTCACTTCTCACCTAAGGCCAACAGAACCTGTTCCCAGCCAATCCATCCATTGATTATGGGTTTGATCCAGCTCCCAAACAAACTTAACCAAGCTGGGTCAAATCAAAGCAAGGCAGCAGAGACACCAGTGCTGCCTGGCACCACCCAAAGCTCACCTCCACTTGTATAGACCTCCAGCTGTCGGTTGATGTTGGATTTGTCCACCAGAGAGTGCAGCACATTAAGGACACTGTGGACGTTCCAGATCTTGGGGTTGGAACGAAGGAAATCAATTTCCTCTTCAGACTTTTTGGCCGTTTTACAGCGGTACTGGCTGAAAGACTGGAACTACAGGAAAAAGCAGAGATTCAATGATGAGCAGCTTGTTTGGAGATGCTCAGCTAAGCGCACTAAACTTACAACTTACACAAATGCATTACAATAAACTACAAGTTGCATGGAAAAAAGTTTCATGTGAGATCACATGGAAATCAAAATTGCAGATTATACTACCTTTAAAGCACCTAAAAAAATTATACAGTACAGAAAGAAAAGGCCAGGAGACACATCAAAACAGAAAAGGATCTCTTAAACAACTAGGACAGACAACTAAACACAAATTTGCTGTCTGAACAGGTAGAAAAGAGAATGACCAAATTATAAAACATGTTTGCATACACACATCTTTTTTCTCTATATGTACATGTCCTTTTTGTCCTCAAGCTTGACAAGACAACATTTGAGGAATTTCAGGCAGCTCTATCATAAAAAGTTACAGAGAAAGGAATATATTCTCTATGGAGAAAAAAACATAGCATTTGAGATCTGTACTGCTGCACTCAGAACAGTAAATGGAAAAATATTTCTTAATGTCAAGATCTCAGACCATAGCTTATTCCAAATCAGGTCATCAATTTCAGTGCAAGCATAAAGGCCCCACCAACTAAGAAAGATAGATCTTTTGTTCTGAAACAGAAATAGGCATAAAAGTTAAGGACTCCCCAAAGAGCACCCTGCAACTTAAAAATCTGTACATTTACAACTACTTCAACTACCTGGCAACACAAGAGTAACAGATCACCAAAGATTTTCAACCTGCAATGGTATCCTTGCTATGGAAATCACAGTAAGGGAAGAGATGGAAAACTTATACTACTAATAAAGGCAACACCACCCCAAAATGGCCCAGTTTTATAGTCACATACCTGGTATATGAATTCATCAATGATATCCCAAAGCCACTGGTTGGGCAGTTCCAGAGGAGCAGGGCCATCAGCATCTGCAGGACAATAGATAAGAGGGTTAATACCTTGAGCAAGAACATTTTCAGAAGAATAGACAAATTAAAGAATGTAAGAATTTCCCTGAAATGGGAGATGCAGCAGCAGATGAATGAATCTTCCACTAGGACTGTGATATGTAGCTTTGACTACCTTAACTGCCTTCACTTTCAAAGACTATGAACACGCACAGGGTTAATCTCTAGAGCGTGACTGCTCAGCCACATCAACTCTCAGAAACTGCACACAGACTGTAGGGGTTTATCCTAACTGATCCATTCTCCACATTAACCTTGGCAGGGAGTCATAAACACTAACATTTGTTCCAAGGGCAGTTAGCAACAGTAAACAGTTGTGAAACACTGCAAGTTTTCTTTAGCTTACAGCTTCGTTTTACTTTTTAATAAAGACAGGTGAAGCAGTTCTCAGCAAGTAAGAAAGCTAAGTAAGTTTTATTCTTTACAGTATTTCAGAAAGCACTGGCAAACTACTTCTGCTTTTTGTGGTTTTAAATTCATGGATGGAAACTGCTCTTCATTCAAGAAACTCAAACATGCAGAGTGCTTACAGACTACTTTTCCCTCTATTATTTATAAACAAACGTGTTGCAGTTGTTCTGACCCTTTCTCCAGCTCTACCCTCTCCATCCCATCTCTCTCCAAAACAGACAAACCATAAACAAATTGCAACTCACTGAGGATGTAGTTGAAGAGATTGCAGTAGTTGTAATAGGACTCAAATCTCTGGTCCAGCGTGGGCCCCCCCTGCAAAGAGAAGTCAGCAGAGTCTGCTTCATTTCAAGCAGGGCAGAAGGGAGTTCCTGGGCAGCAGAAGGACAGTCACAATACTAGAGGGTCTAGTTCAGGAGTGCTAGAGGCAGTATTCAACCAGGACACCCACCAGCACCCCCCAGGAAACCTGAAACTGTAGCACTATTGTCCCATAGAACAGGGATGACCTTTTCCTGTACAGATAGCTTCCCCTAGCATGACCAAGCAATCAAACCTCCTATGAATATTCTGCATTAACCTTCCCTGTTCCCCTCTGCTGTTCACACCTACAAACTTCCTATTACCTTCACCAGCTTTCCTTCCTTCTCTAGTCATGAGAAGGCCTTAATTAATGTACAATTCTGTTTCTGGAGAGCATTTCTAAATGCTTTGACCTACTGGTTCTTGTTTCAGCTGGAGACACCGAGTCTGAGAACTGCTAACAGCACAGCTTGAGAAACCAGTTTCTCTTGTTAAAGCCTGGCTTGAGTTAACACAGCAGCTTTTTAAAAGTACCCATTTCTCCACCCTCTGATCCACAGTAAAACTGCAGTTATTACTTATTTACTCTGTAAGCCATGCATCTGTTGACATTTTTTCCTTTAAGAACCAAGTACTATGATTTTTCCACTGATTTCAAAGCAGTTTAAAAAAAAATCAAGGTTTGTTTTGTTTCACAGAGCATTATTCCTTTAATTTCCTTCTTCTCCATCCTTCATGGTATCCATGTTTCCTTCTTCACAAGGGGCTCTGATCCCATGTGAGGTTTTTAATCACAAATAATCCAGTTTATCCAGCACCCCCTTCTTCCCTAACTCCCTAACCATTACATTTGATGTTAGCAACAAACAGCCTCCTGAAAACTCAGATCTGGTCTCCTGATTCATCTGAGCTTCCAGGGAAACCTGCACACTCATCACCATGAAGCTTGAAAAGACAATTAACAACAGACAGTCAAGTCTTTCTTGCTTTTCAGCAATCATTGAATCCTTACTAAACTAACAGAAGGCAAGAATTTAAAGCTTCCCTAAAACCAATGTGACTTATAGCTCATGAACCAATCCAATCCTGCCTTGCAAAAATCAGGGGACCACTGATACTGTAGTGGCAGCAAGATTTGGCAAGTTTTCTGGCACAGAGAAGCCAGCACACAACCCGCAAGGAGACATGGGGCCAACACTCACGCTGACTTTGGCATAGATGTGCCTGTAGTACAGCTCCTTGTATAGGATCAGGAAAACAGCATCTGGAAATGATGAGAGAAGGGAACATTAGCAAGCCACAAGCCTGTTAGTCTCCTGCTATAACAATAAAGGGAGGCACAAAAAGACACATTGCTCAAGTCTGACTTCTTGACAGGCATCTGCTGAAGGAACTGCCAGAGTGAACAAAGGCAACTGACTCGGGCAGCAGCAACACTGTGCCCCTGCAACTCCGGAGCAGAAGGGATTCTGTTCCTTCTCTCTCTGACAGCCAAAGAGAAAGTGGAAGACTCACCATTTCCAACTTGAGGAGCAATGGCCTCAGCCTCTGGCCATGGAGTATTCTTAAAAAACCTTTCTGTCAGTTTTGTCCAGCTGAAAGACAGACAAATGTGGTATAAGAAGCCACTTCTCACTCAGTATAACAGTGCTGGAGTCAGAGATGACAAAAGAGGGGCTTCGGACTTGGTGAAAGCAGAGTGGCACCACCAACTCCTGGTGGTAAATCCAACGGTGAAGCAAAGAACAAGAATTGCAAATTAAGCAGTTAGGTTTCAGTTTATCCCTCAGGCACGAAACAGCCCTGTATGTCACTTCCACATGCCCTTTATAGTAAGGTGACACAGCTACAAGCAGGAGTGGAAGTAGTTGTTGGGAAGGGATGCAAAAGTTACATCTCACAGCTTTCTGAAAACTGCCTGACTAGCACAACTAAAATCCCCACCTGTGAGGACCGGGCTGATACTTTCCTTCAGAGAGGTTACAACTCACCTATACTTATGTTAGCCTAACAGGCTGAAAATATCTAGGGTTTATTTTTCCCTAGTAACCAAACCAAACCTGGTTTAGAGTAAGCCCAAATTTGGAACAGCACAGGCAGTAGTCAGCCTTTTCGTTTAAGGGCAATCACAGTTTAAGCAATGATTTCCATTTGCCGGAAGGATACTATTGTACCTGTTCTCATAAATGTCCTGTATCTCGTACACCTTCTGGTCAATAACATCACTGGAAACACGGCTGGCCTGGAGTTCGTACACCTTCTGGTCAATGAGATCTGACACCGTCTTGTGAAAATACTGAATGAAGTTTTTGATCACTTCGGGGATCACCTGGTAGGTCTGCTGTTCGTACTGGCGCTCGTAGGCCAGGTCTTGCTTCGGGTCTCCTGCGGATAAAGAGGAGCAGTGAGGCAGCCCCCGCACGGCCCGGCCCGGCCCGGGTCAACAGACCCAGCCGGCTGCAAGCAGGCCCGGGGCGCCCGTGGGGCCCGCACACTCACCCGTGTGCATATCATAGTCGTTGGAGTACGCGTACGGGTCGTAGGCGGCCTGTGGGGAGAGGGCAGCAATGAGACCCCGCGAACAGCCCGGACACCACCGCCGCGCCCCCCAGACCCCCCGCCCGCACCTCGTTGTCGTAGTCCTCGCCCGGGTAGGCCATGGCGGCAGCGCGGCACGAAAAGGGCTCCGGGCGGAAACGCGGGCCCGGCCCGGCGCGGGCACATGATGGGGCGGGCACAGCGGCGGCTGAGCTTTTCTATTGGCTAGAGCAACTGCCTGTCTTTTTTCTTCTGAGCCGTCATGGGCGGGCTGTGGCCCTGTCCTCTATCTGATTGGAGAACACACCTGCCCGTCAGGTTATCTGGTCGCAGCCGCCACTTCCCGCCCCGCCTCCCTCCTACCCGCTCCCTTCCCATTGGCTGCATGCACGGCTTGTGTAGACGTCCATTGGTCGAGAGGCGGCGGCCCGCCCTGCTGCTATGGTGACGCCCCGCCCCTCTCCCCCGGCCCGGGCCGTGACGGGATGGAGGGTGGCGGTGGGGCTGACGCGGCGCCCGGCGCGGAGCTGGAACCGAAACCGGGACCGGGACCGGGACTGGGACCGGGGCCGCAGCCAGAGCCAGAGCCAGAGCCGCGCGTCGCGCTGCCGTCACTGGGGCCGGGCGGGCCCCTCAGCTACTTGCACGTCCTGTGGCAGCGGGAGGAGCCCACGGGCAAGATCCCGGCCCGCCGCCTGCGCAGGGCCGCCCGCCTCCACCGCCGGCTGGGGCCTACGGGCAAGGAAGCGCACGGTGAGCGGCGGGAGGTGGGGAGCCGCTGTCCCGCTCCGGAACCGCCCTGGCTTCGGCTGGCTCCGCACGGGACTTCGGGAGGGAGGTCGGATCTGTTCGGCGGGCCGCTTGGGAAAGCATCCCCGGTCCTGCCAGGGAAGGTTGCCCGTCAGGAGTGGGCGGGCTTGTGACCGGCTCTGGGAGGAGACGAGGAGAAAGAGTCTTACCTGGTGTCTTAATGCCCCCCTTCCCCTTCTCTGGACTGAGCCAGCAGTAGCGTGATTTGGCTCCGCACCTGCGTTCGAGCACCAGGATGGGGTGTTTCAGTAGGGAAATGTGCCTTTTTCTTCTGTGCTTTCTAGTAATTGCTTTCTTTCCTCCATAGCTCTGAAAAGGCTGCGTGAAGCTGCCAATAGCAACGATTTGGACACAGGTAAGGCTTCTGTCAGTCCCCCTTAGAACCTCTTCTTGGAAGGGCAGTATATCAAAGGCTCTTACTTTAGGAGAGGAGGAAGTGGGTGCAGATAGTTTGCAGACAGAGTGCTTTAGATGCTTCAGATCTAGAAAATGCTTTTTTGAAGCGTGGGTTTGTTCTCTGAGCAGAGTGGGGCTCGTTACAGTGTTTTTTTCACTGCATCTGGTTCATAATGTTAGCTTTCCGTCTGCCTGGAGCTAAATCAGCACTGCACTGTCCCAGCTGTTTTGGTATGTTCTTTTGCCCACTTGTTAGCAGCAAGAGAATAACGTTTTGATTTAGGTGGAAAAGTTACAATTATCTAAGCCATACCCTGTATGCTGAGGCAGTGTGACCCAGTAGATCAGAACCAGGGCCAGAGCTGGACTCTTACCTTTTTCTCATTCCTGCAGAATGTCCTTGTGGCCTGTAAATTCTACATTAAAGATGTCCAACCTCAACAATATGTCTTCCTCTCCCAGACTTTGTTCATTGAAGCATATCAGAGTTAGTTTATCAAAATTTGACGTTTCAGTAGTTTCCCCAAGCTGTGTTCCTACAAAAATAACTTATGACAACTTTGCAAGATGCTGGCTAAGAGTAACATAAGAATAACACACTATTTATAATTAATAAATATATATTGGTTATGACTAAACAATTAATTTAAAAGGAAATTAAAACCTTTAACTAAAATTGTTGACAAGTTCTGTCATTTCCAACAATTCCCCCCTTTGGAAGTGATCTTAATTGTCCTTTAAGACTAGTTCCACTTAAATCACTGAGTATCTGGCAAAACTTAAGACGTTAAAATGCAAAAATTTAATTTGTGTCTTGTTATAAAATATCATAGATTATTCATTCCCAATGAAATTCCAAATTGGGGTGTTATATCTTTTAACAATATCTTGGTAACTTCTCTTACTTTGTTAGTGCAACAGGGAAAAAGCTTCAGGCTATCCAGAAAATGTATCTGCTAAAACCAATAGATATCAATATCCCTCTTGTTGCGGTAACTCAGAAAAATCAATTTGCCTATTAACTCCAGGAGAGTTTCCTCTTTTTGTAGTCTCTAAAGGAGGTCTTTTGTAGGACTTTGGATTGTTTTGTAAACATATTTTACACTTACTGACTACACTTGTGATGATTCCTGTCACTTTTACACTAATTACTTGATGCTTCAAGTTACCTATAGTAGCTTCTGCTCTCCAATCTGTTTCTCTGTGTTTATCTTTGGCTACTTGTCTCATCACTGCTTGAGGTATTAGGTGTGGTATCTCATTCCATTTCTCTTTATTTTGGCAAAATAACAACTGTAAATACCACTTTGCTGTAAACTACCACGAACTGGCCATTTTTCTTAATTAGCTAATAAATAATCTGGCCCCCATGGGGTACAATATTCTATTAACTGTTTCCGAGTTAAAAAACTGCTTTTAAACTCTTCCCAGTGTTGCAAAATATAACCTAAAGGTGAACATTTGGGTATTCCCCCTCTTCCCGGGTTCAAGAAATTAGTAAAATTTCAGCAAGCACTAAAACCGACAGTAGAGAGCGCTCTATGCACACAACTACAATTCCAATCACTAAAACAGTAGCAGCCGCTGTGCTAACGCCGAAAGGAGAGCTCTGAGCAAACAATCCTCACTTTAACAATTTACATTACTGAAAAACAAACAACTAGTACACACCAATACCATAAAATTTACAGTAAACGTACAAGTGCTTCAACACTTACAGCAAAGGAATTTTCATACAGACAAACTCAATTTATACTTGTAACACACTCACATTATCACACACTCACATTTTTCAGCACTAACACCTACCATAGGCTTTAATAAGCACAAAAATGCCTGAGATGTAGCTGACTAAAACTGAAAGTTAGCTCCACATCCTTCCTATCCTTTTATGTTCTTTTCTGGGCATTTGCTGCTGATTGTCCATGGAGCTTGAAAATTTGCCTAGGTGGATCCTTAGCCATTAGAGCTGTTGGCTTATCTTTTATGGCAACATGTGGAGGGTGTTGAAGGCTGAATCAGAGGGTGGAGGCTATGTTGCTTAGGCTGGTTCTGCTGAGCTAGGATGCTGGGGAAAGTGGTTCAAGTCCAGTTGACTTAGCAGCTGACAGCATGTGTATCTACCCCCAGAAGAGCCGATAGCATTACCCTCTCTGATCAGGTGCCCCTTCAGCTTACCTGCTTTCTTCTCCTTGGTGCTGTCAGTGCAGCAACTCTTGGAGGATGGAACTGACCCCTGTGCTGCGGACGACAAAGGCCGGACAGCCCTGCACTTTGCCTCCTGCAATGGCAACGATCACATCGGTGAGTGGGGAGGGGGAGTTCTGTCTTCCAGCTTCTCTGTGGCAGGGATTTTGAAGAGTGCTCTTTATTTTGATTCAGCAGTTGTCAGGGGTTGCTCTTTTCTGTTCCTTTTGTGTTAAAGTTGCCAGCTGAACTCTGGCCCCAGGGCTTTCCCTGTCTGCCTGCTGGAGGGAGAGCAGGACCTCCCAGTTCTAGGGCTGTAGTGGTGCAGAGGGAAGGGTGTCCTTCTTCCCAGTTCTTTGCTTCAGCGAGCCCAGAGGCAGTGGCACTGCCTGGCTTTGTGCTGGGTCCTTCAGCATTGCTGTGCAAACTCCTGTCCCGGTCAGGAAGCTGATGGGCTGAACAGAAGCACCTGCAAGGCAGCCTGGTGTCTGCCACATGGACCTGTGGCTCATGTGGGCCTGACTTTTGGGGCAAAGGGAAGGGACTGATGTGGCTCTGTTTCCTTGTTTCTAGTTCAACTGCTTCTGGACCATGGGGCTGACCCAAACCAGAGAGATGGGCTGGGCAACACTCCATTACACTTGGGTAAGTGCCACACAGGTGAGCTTTGCATGCAGAGAGGTGAGGTGAATACCACCTTACTGATCCTTTCCTCTCCACCTTCCTCTTGCCTGTGCCTCATAGAATGCATCCCTGGATTTAAAGATCTAGGAGGGACTCTTTGCACTTCATTAGATTTACTCCTCACAATTACTTAGGGTCGGAGAAAAGGTTAGAGAAAATTGATTTCCCCCCCCACCCCGCCAGCCCCAAGGAGTGCAAGATCTGTTCCAGCGAGAGTACTCAGGTTTGAGTGTGAGGTTACCTTAGCATTTGGGCTGTTCCTCTTCCCCGTGGCAAAGAAGCCCTTTGGGAAGCAGCAAGCTCTGCTCTTGAGCAGAAACTCATTTTTGTTTGTACCTCTGAGTTTTCTCCTGTGTTTTCCCTCCCCAGCTGCCTGCACAAACCACGTTCCTGTCATCACCACACTGCTGCGCGGAGGTAACATTTCCTCTATAACAATTACAGCCTGTCCCCTTCATGCCCTGCCCTATTCATACTCCCCAGGGACACCAGATCTTGATGATACACCTCACTGCCCTTGCTCATGCATCTTACAGGGGCCAGAGTTGATGCCTTGGATCGAGCTGGCAGAACCCCACTGCATCTTGCTAAATCAAAGCTGAATATCCTGCAGGAAGGACTCTCACACAGCCTGGAGGCCGTACGCCTTGAAGTGAAACAGGTAAAAGAAACAGTCCATGTTCTGGTAAGGTGGTGCAGCCCCTGGCAGCCTCCTGCACCCTTTACTTAAATACCTGTCTGTAGGCTCTTAACTGCTGTGGGAAGAGTTTGACTTTTCCTTCTGTTTTCAGAGACCTTCCTTTTTCCCAGCCTCTACTCTAATTTTTTCCAGGGCCTCCCTTGGCTCTGGTAGGCCAAGGATGCACTGAATGTCTGAATTCTTGGGCAGTGTGGAGCATTCTCTTTTCTTCAACCATGATGTAAGACAGCTGCCTTGTGGCAGGAGAGGGACCACAGCATGAGGCTGTAGCTGTGGCACACATGCTCTGTACTCCTAGCACAGTCTATCCTGCTCCATTATGTGGAGGCACGGAATAGGAAAGCACTCCTGGAGCTGCAAATGCATGTGGCATGGGCCTCACTTCAGGAGCCACTTAGCCACAAGGATTTTTATCCTCTGTGCACAAGTAGATCCTGCTGGAATGGGAAGTCTCTGTTCTTCACAGTGAGGGAAGCTGCCTAGCCATAAAGAAAAGCTTGGTGCTAGACCTTATGCTGCTTCAGCTGGGCTTATCTCTCTTCCCTGTTCTTAAGCCATGCACAAGGATCACAGCCAGTCCATGTGTGGCTGGTGAACACCTCTGGTGACTCACTGGACTCTGATGCTGCCATTAGTGCTATGCAGTTGCTTTGCCTGTGTTTGTCTCTAGGGGTCATGCACTCTGCCATGTGATGCAGCATCAAGTTGTGTGCTTGGCAATTTAATTGCAATTTAATTTTTCCTGTAAAAACACCCCAGCCTGGTGCAGCTCTCTGATGTTTGCCTCTTATGCCTGTTTGTTTTAGATTATCCAGATGTTGCGAGAATACTTGGACCGTCTGGGGAGGCATGAGCAAAAGGAGCAGCTGGATGACCTCTGCTCCAGGCTACAGATGACTAGCACAAAGGAGCAGGTAGGCAGCATTGAGCTATTCTGATTCACTTCCTTGCACAGGGACTCCTGCATTTAGGAGAAGGCAACTGCATGAGCAATGGGACATTGATTACACGGTTCTTGCTTACATTGGGTCAAGTTTGCAAGTTACGTGATGACTCACTGTACTCCTTTAGATAAAAATTCAAAATGCAGAAAGCATCATTGTGCATAGCAGCATCAGATGGGCTGGGGGCACAGTCAGTTTAAGGCCAGGATCAGCACAACCACACGGGGTTGCAGGGCCTGGGGGTTTTTTCCTACAAAAGACTGGCCCTGAGAAACAGGCTTAGAGGAAACAGCCCTGATACTATTGTTGAGTTTTGAGCGATGTAGCAACATGCTTGTATTTTAAGGACTGGTTAAATCACACAGAGTGCAGGTCAAGCATCACCTCCTGAAGAATGGGAAGAAGCTCTCATTGTTTTATCATGAGGATAGTAGCCCTTGTGCATGATTGTTGACACCAAAGGGATCCTGTCCCAGTATAAGCTCAGCATGAACATTACTGGCAATTCTAGTTTAAGGGTGGTCCCTGCTGTGTGGGGATTTCTTCTGTGGTGGTGGGTGGCTGCACAGCTGCATTCCCCTCCCTGATGGCCATCTGTATTCTTTCGTCAGGTGGATGAGGTTACAGACCTCCTGGCCAGCTTCACGTCACTCAGCCTGCAGATGCAGAAGATGGAGAATAGGTAATGGGCTTCCAAATCTTCTTCTGGATACAGCAGGAGAAGCCTTAGAGAGAAGAAAAGGAAGCTGAAGTTTGCTTCCCAGATTGCTGTCTAAGCATTGCTGCCAGCGGCCATTCCTTCCTGACTGACTCTCCAGTGGTGCTCAGATTGTTCCTGTTGGTGCTGCCGCAGCTGCCCCATGGGGAGGCAGCAGGCTTTGCACAACAGAGGCAACAGAGAAGAGTGCTGCAGCTGTGACTTTGGGGTAAAAGAGCTGCTCTACTTTTTACCAGATGGGCTGGCAATGAACAGGATACCCTTTCCAGAGATATTTTGCCTTCTAAGAATGTCAGCTCGATGTAGATGGTGGCCAGTGCCATATGCGGTCACCAGCCTAGGCTAGTGCACTCAGCAGCTGTCCAGCATCACAGAAATGCTTGGAACAGACACCTTTTGCCACCTCCACACTGCCCAGTTGCATGAGGGAAAAAGTGAATGCCTTGAACAGCAGAAGGCTTTGTGCTATGAGAAGAGCACACATTTAATTCTGCATGCTAGGAGCTGAGCAAACATACTGCCTTGAGAAACGTGCACTGAGGCTTAATTCTCACCTTCCCCAGAGCCTGCTTTCAGAGGGCAGAGAATGTGTCTGGTTACAAATGGGATACAAAGTTTTTCATGGCTAGACTAACAGCTTTCACTGGACCCATTTTTTAAGTCACTGCTGCAAGTTAGTACTTAAATATTACAGTGTAACACTTCCAAAAAATACCCAGGTACACTGCCAGCAGGTCAGAGTTGCCTTGATGCGAGAATAAGGATTGGAGGGTGGCAGTCTTAACGCAGTTCTAGGCAGACATCTACATCTTGCAAAAAAACCACCGCCATAACTAACTTTTATGTTTCCTGTTGCTGGCAGTCTCAGGCAAGAGGTCCGGTTGTGACCTGAGGTATTGTGCGTTCAGCTGTGTTATTGGGCTGGGACGGAGGTGGATTTACCTCTGCTTCAGCAGCACCAAACCCACTGCTCAGCCATTCAGTGTCTCTTGCTTGTCATGGAGAACCTAAGCGCAGTGCAAGGAACAAATTACAGCTTATGCTGGGAGCCTGAAGTGATGCAGCTATGAAGGATGCAGAGAAATGCTCTTGCTGCTCTCTCTGCCCATTGTGGTTAGCAATGAAGATTTAGGCTGCTTTGTTTTGGAGCAGGGATCCGTGAAATCTCATTGATAGGGCACCAACAGTGACAGGGTGACAGGAACATGCCCAACAGTAATCTGAGTTCCCACCTATGTACTGCACCATGGTGTGCTGGTAGCCATACCCATCCCACAGCTTGGGAGTTACTGTATTATTATGATTCAGCTTAAACATGCAGCAGCCACAGTTTGGAGCATTCTTCAGAGACCTTTAGGTCAGCATGCTCTCTGCTATCTGCCCCTTGTCCAGGAAGAGGCTAAGTGGACCTCTGTTCAAAGCTGAGATACCAGGAATAGGCATGGCTTTTATATGGGTTCATCTGTGGGGTGCTGGAGGACACAACTGGGGCCAGCAGTCTTGTAGCTGGGCTGGAGCTGTCACTGTGCATATTGATGCCTCATTGTGATGGGAAGGATGCTGAGAGGGTGGGAGACAATCTGACCTTTTTGTATTTTCAACTTCAATAAAATTCTTTCAGCCTTTTATGATTCCTCAGCCAAATTGTCTTTTTCAGAGCGGCCCATTCCTCTTTCTTTACGTCTGTTCCAGGCCCCATGCACAGCACTGGTCTTGGTAACTGCTACTTTCATACCTGGTCCTCAAATCAGAAACAAAACACAAAGTTGTTTAAGTTCAGACACCAGCCTGTTTGCAGATCGAAGTACATGATTTCTGGCTGACCTTTTCTGATCCTGACTCCCACAGCCAAGAAATCCAAACTTTAAATCTAGGTAGTTGCTGTGAAACTGTACAAATAGAGGAAAGAGAATTCCAGCAGGAGTGCTTCAAGCTGGAAGATGAGATATTTTGCAGAGAGGAAAAGCAGCCTTGCCCAGTTGCTGAACTTGTGCCTTGCCCCCTGCCAGATAAAATGGCTGTGCTGTGAAGAGACAGCAAGGGGATGAGGGGCTGGGGAGGGACATCTGGGCAGGGCAGAGAATTTCCAGCATGGCCCCTATGTGAGGAGCAGGTGACCCTCGTGCCCAGTCTTCACTGAACTTGTTTCTTCCTTTGCAGCCCAGTCTTAATGTCCACATACACCCAGCTGCCCGCGCTTCCACCCTCAGCAGCCTTGTTGCTGAGGAGACCATTAAGGTGCCTGAAGAGCAGGTGGCTGAAATGCTCTTTATCTCTGCAGTTACTTCAGTTGCTGATGTTGTCTCTAAGTAGACACCTCTTAGACGCTTACCTCAAACCCAGGAACACATCAAGCTGAGACTCGTGAAGCTTTTAGCCTTGGCACACGTGATGTTGTCCACAGCTCTTCGGGTCTTTATCTTGCCTGATGCTGGGTTTTTTCCTCACAGCTTCTGACAGAGGGGAAAGGTGGGGGTGCTGCAGCCATCCAGGAGCAATTGTCTTGCTTCTTTTGCAGCACTGCTCCCTCCACGGGAGGAGAGACAATAAGAAAAACAAATGGTTATAAGAAGTTTTTCCACTGCTTTAGCAGTAACACCAGGTAAGATAGAGAAAAGGGCATCTGATTTTCAGCGGGGAAAAAAAAAAGTGTATCATCTACACTATGAACCACTGCAGTCAGTTCTGCTTTCCTGCCTCAGGGCTTGAAGCCATGGGCTGCCCTGAGCTCTATCATGTATTTGGCACTGAAAGGAGAAAGGTTTTAGGTTTCCATGCATCAGCCAGTCTTACCAGAGCCTTAACTATCCTGTCATGCTCAGCAGCTGTATCCAGAGTGAGAGTTAGGTGCTGGGGTAGGAAAGAAGCTGTTCCAGGGGAGGAGGAAACATGGCTTCGCACTGCGCTGAGAGCTGTTCACTGCCACTGCCTGGTTTTCTTCCTGCTTCTGGCCTAGAGACTTCAGCTTCTCCCAGCAGCTTTTCTCTGTCCTTGCACCCTGTGCCACAGATTTCCCTGCACAACCCGTGAGGTTGGTGACAGTTTTCTGCATTTCCCAGAGGTGTCTGCTGCAGTAATAGAGAACTGAAACAACAGCACAGGTTTCCCTCTGCTATTTATTTTGCCATTAAAATCAGTCCAACCTCATCATTTTCTTTGTGCTACACCATCAAATGCACCTCCCAGATCCCCTCTTGAGCAATCATTCATCCCTGTCCTCAGGGCCATGATATCAACTGGGACTTTAGGTTTTGCTTCCCTCTCACCACTACCTGACCTCCAAATACACTCTATTTCCCCTCCTAATTCAGAGCATGTGATGTGATGAATTCCCAGCTATTGAACCCAGCAGCAACCTCCCTGGCTCTGCAGCTGCTGCTGTGCTGTAAGATGCAACCAAAACCAGCTGGACTGAGGATCTGGCTCAAGCAAGCAAAGAGCTGAAAACCTGCTTGTGTCTCACAGAGGACCCACAGCAGAAGCAATAGCCCTGACAAGGCCCCCCAGCAAAGCTGCATCGTTGTTATTAAGCAAATGACCTTTCTCTGGAGCAGCCACTTCACCCACACAATCGAATGCGAGGCACACACTGCAGTGTGTGTGAATATTGAGAATTTGTTCAGCTCTTCAGCAGCCGAAATAATTAATCTCCAACAGCTGAACTCATTTACTTCCTCCACCTTTGCCTTTCTAGCAGACTCCAAATCCTGCACTGCAATTATCTGCACTGCTAAGGAAGCCCCAGGAAGCATCTTTGTCAAACTTCCACCCTTTCATCCACTTCCTTTGCTCACTCTGTGAGCAAAGATCTCTTCCATCACAGAAAGGTACTTACAGAAAGATGTCTTCTTCATGCATTGTGCCTGGCCACCTGGGGAAGCAGACCTGGGCAGGCCAGGGCCTGTGGGGTGACTAGGTGGAGGAATCAGCAAGTTTTGATTAGGAAGATGATAAAGGAGGTATGGCAAACAGTGTTCCTCTGGGGTTTTTTATGAGATCTCTGAGAGGAGAAGAGAGCAGCTCACGGTTGTTGGAAGAATTAAAATAAGCAGCTGGCAACCTGCTAATGCTGGTCATGGATTAGGAACCAGCAGCTAAACCCAAAAGCAAATAACCAGAATTCCCTTCCCAGGGCTGCCAGATTTGCACACAGGGTCATAAGAAGCATGATCTTTTTGGTACCTGGGTGTGACACCTCCCAGTGGCATCTGGTTCACATCACACATGCCAGGGAGAAGCCAGACACCAGTACCAGCACACAGTTGGCAAAACTAGGTCACTCCACAGAGAAGAGCTGGTGCTGACCACGAGCTGCAAAGCCCTGACCTGCTCACACTTCTCCCATTTCATCTACCCTGTCCCAGATCTTGGAACAGCAGCACTCTACTGATGTGGCAAACCAGCCTCTGCAGGGTTAAAAATGAGCTTGTCATGAAAAGCAGGGAAGAAAATAAGAGAAGAGTCATTAATTAAGGCAAGAAGCTGGGAGCAGAGACTGCATAATGCCAATCAGTCTGGAGGGAAGGCTGCGTGGAAAGCAGCAATCAAACTCCTTCAGTTTTAATTAAACCTGACTCTGTATCAAGGATGTGACATCTTTTGTTCACCTCTGCTTTTGAGCTGAGAAACCAGTTGGAGCATGTACATTGTAACTGGATAGACAGGAATTCCCTTCTGGCTCCAGAGCCTTCCCAACCCAGGCCTGCCCCTCCTGCTCATGTGCTCCCCAAAATCGGGGCTTAGCACCAGGCAGACCTAAGTGAAAGGGCTTGAGGCTTGCAGCCACTTGTCACGCTAATGCACCTTCTCCCCAAGATCTTCCCTGTCTTCTCTGTCCTGTTTCATTTAGGCTTCACCCCAATGTGCAGTAGTCAGTCCTCATCTGATCTGCTCCTTTTGCAAGCTGGGACCAGGAGGATCAGGATCAGGGGTGAGCAAAAGCCCAGATGCATCTGGGCAAGAACAGGCACAGTCCAGCTGTGCCACATCATTGTTCCTGACTGCTGTTCCCTCTTCCCTCCAATGTTTTGGGCTGTGGAGTGAGTCCTCACCTGTAGAAATGATGTATGCATTTGAGGCCATGTGAGCTGGCCACCAGCCATGGCATCATATACAGAGGGTGGCTTCAGAACTTACTGTTCCAGGAAGGTGGGTAAGGCACACTGGACACGTTTCTGAAAGACATCAGCTGTAGAGGAGTGACAGGCACCATGAAAGGAGAAAGGTGGAAAAATCATAAAAGGGATAGAGGTGAGGGAGGCTCTAAGTGCAAAAAGCAACATGAAGCACTTGAATGGAAAAAGAAAACTAATTCCCAGCGCAGCTCTTCAGCTGGCCTTCACACAGAGAAAGGAATGTCCTTGGGGCTGAGCTCTAGCAAGGCGTACAACAGCTTCAGTGAGCGTTAGAAATACCACGTCAGCTGGGAATTAAGAGTGGGCAGGACAAAGCAGTAAGGAAAGATTTACGCAAACAGAAGTAGGGAACAGAAAGAGAAGAGAAATAAGAGGGAGATCATGGCCCTGTTCATACACATCACAGCTCTGCACGCTGCCTGATGTCACCCAGCCTACTGTACAATGCCTACAGCACTGGCTGAGGCCAAAACACCTTTACTTTTGACACAACTTCCAGCACCATGCACTGGGACAAGTGAGGGCACCGGAGGATTTTGTAGCCCATGCAGGGGTCAGGACACTACCGGTGCCATGACAACCTGTAATTGTTTCCCAGCTTCAGTGTGGAAGTCTGGGTGTCCCACAATGTCACAGCTTTCCCTAAGCACTTTTTGCCAAGCTTTCCCTCTTTCACCTGCGCTTAAGAAATTAGAGGTGCAGATCTGCCTCCCATTAAGAGTTACATACTCAGGATCCACACAGCACTAATTAAACACCATACGAAATTAAGGAAAAGGAGGGCTGTTGCAGTCACTGAAAGTTTACTGTGAACGTTGAGCTGGGATGATAGCAGGTCTCAGACATGGCTGCAGGATTTCAGAGGAGGTGGTTGAGCACTTCTGGGGGACTTTACTCAGTTTAATGGGTTTGATTGAGCGAGCTCATCTCTCACTGCAAACATAAAATCATTGCAGTGGGGATAAGGTGTGGCCCGGATGATCCTGGAGGAAAGCAAAACCCCTGCGATGTGGTCAGAAAACATGATGTAAATGGAGACTTCTTTTTTGCCTCTCTAGCTCTTTTCTAGGGCTTCTTCTTGGTCTTGTCTTACAGCTCCTCTTAGAGGGGTCATGTCTAGGGAACGTCCAGCTGTTGCCAAACTTTCCTCCTCCAGTATCTCCTTCTGAACAGAGACCATGGCATCTTGTACCTGCCTAGTCCATGCTCTGGCATGACTGGCACCTTCATGGCCCCCCTTCCTGGCGTTCTCTGGGACCTGGGTCATCTCAGTGTTGTCTCCATAGAAAACTCCCATCCTGTTAGTGAAACCTCTTTCCACATTGACCATATGGACCTTCCTTCCAACTCTCTTCTTCTTCTTTTTCCTGATCTTGTTCTGGAAGAAGAGGCAGGTGAAGGCCTGCTTGAAACGCTTGCGGAAATGCTTGGAGATAAGGGCGTAGACAATGGGGTTGAGGCAGGAGTTGGTGTAGGAAAGACAGTGGGAAGCAAGGCGGAAAGCATAAGTGGCCCGGTTGAAGGGGAAGTGGCCAAACCAGAAGCAGAGAATGACCAGGTGGTGGGGCAGCCAGCAGAGGCAGAACAGGATGGCCACAGTGACAATCATCTTGGTGACCTTACGCTTGGCTTTCCGAGACTCTGAGATTCTTTCTATGGGGTCTACAGAGGTCCACAGGAACCTGATGGTCCTAGTGTATGCCAGGCTCACCACGGTCACGGGCAGAAGGTATCCAAATACAAATGTGAGCACGTCCAGAACCTTTCGGCGCTGGTCCTCCCAGATGGGGACACAGATGGGCACACCATGATAATGGATTATCTGGTAGTAACTGAGGTAAGGCCCTGCAAAGGGCAGTGACAGTGACCAGATTACCACAATGGCCACTCCTGCATTTCGGGAGGTGCGGAGATCCCGGGACTTCAGTGGATAGCGAATGGCCAAGTACCTGGCAAAGAAGGGAAGGAGAAGGAGAGACAAAACACAACATGAGTGAGATGGGGTGTTTCTCCTGCCCTGTGGAGCTGCCATATGTGCGCCCCTTCCCGTGCAGCCACCCATCTACTCCCTCCCAAACCTTTTCAGAGTGAGGGCTACAGTGAGTTCACAAAAATATCAGGGTCATCCCAACAGTGGGTCTGGGATTTCTATCACCTGTTCTGCTGTGCTAGCTCTGGAAGGGCAAGCAGTGTACCTTGAACCATGTAAGAGAAGGATAGGAGCAGGACTCTCCTGTTCCTTCTGAGCTGTGTTGGTGCCCTGGGGGTTTTGCTGTTCTTGGTTATGCATGGTGGACACTCCTCCCTCCCAAGTAAGTGCTGGGTAATTAGGCTGAGAGCTTGGCTTGGTGGAGGGAGAGGGCATAGGGAGCTGGGGAGGCTGGCCCTGACTCTGAGGAGACCCAACCTGCTTCTTACAGGACACCTAACAGGGTAAGGGGTGGCCTTTCTCCCACCCTTGGCCCAAGGGTGGCAAAACACTTTGTCCCTGAGCTGCAGAACTCGAAGGGAAGGGGACACTTACCTGTCGACAGAGACTGCAGCCAGGGTAAAGCTGCTGGCATACATGGTGAGGTAGATCAGGAAATGCACAGCCTTGCAGGCAAAGGCCCCAAAGAGCCACCCATCCAGGGTGTAAATTGTGGCCTGGAAAGGGACACAGCAGATGATGAAGCACAGGTCGGCCACGGCCAGGTTAAGGATGAAGAGGTTGGTGGTGGAGTACTTGACTTGGCCATTCCACAGCAGCACAGCCAGCACCAGCCCATTCCCCACAGTACCCACAAGGAAGATGAGGGAGAAGATGATGGGCACAATAATCCCTGCTGCTTGTAGCTCCAGGCTGTCAGAAGAGATGTTCAGTCCCCCAGGCATCTTCCCATCAGACTGCAGGGACCTGCATGGGAAGAAAGGGATAATAGGCCCCAAGGTGCCTGACCCCAGCCTTTGACACCCACATTTATCCCAGAGATGCCAATCCCAACCAGCTGGTTAAATGATGCCACCAAGACCCTTGTGACATTGCTGGCAAGGATGCTGTGGGGATCAGTCAGCCCACATCTGCCAGGCTTGAGCAGGGCTGAAGCCTCTTTCTCCTGCCCAGATTTACATTCTCATCAGAACATCTCCTGTGATCCCAGCACCCCAAAAGTTTCCCCCTGTCCTGCCACCTGGCCTCCCCTATGTTCCTCCTACATTCCCAAAGCTGCCAAACCCTTGGGATTGCTTGCTTTGACAAATCTAAACCCTGGCTAATGTTCAACAGGGTTTGGCCATGAGACCATGGGGAAGGGGGCTCCCATAGGCTGCAAGTGGTCCTGGCACACTCAGCCCATGGCTATGCCACCTCTGGTAGCAGGGATCTGATGCCTGGATCACAACCCCCCAGGAGCAGCACTCCAACACACTCCTACCCCAAGGGAACTCCTTAAGCTGGGACCACCTCCACTCTGGAGCTGGTTGCTCCTTGCTCCCTGTGCAGTAGTTAGGCTCCACAGAGGAGAAGCAACTAAGGGCAGCTTTTCCTGATGCTGAGAGGTGGGCAGGGGCTGGATTGTGGCAGGTAGGTGAGGATGGCGAGGAGAGCCTGGAGCCGCCTGAAATACAAAATTATCATTGTGAAGGAGCCCGTTATTTCCACTGCTCAAGGTATTGCAATTTACTGCAAAACTTCCTCCAGCCGGGAGTAACACTGCTCAGGCAGAGAACGCCAACAGCCTATCTCCGAGTGAGCCTTCCCCTTGTTGTGCTATCATTAGAACAAATTGTCCTTCTCTGAGCAATAACAGAGAAGGAAAGGCACTGTTATCTCGCTACTGTTGACAGGCAATTAACTTGTTTTTGGGTCATGCAAGCTCCTTCACTCTGTGCTCCCCCATCCCTCAGCTCACATCACTTCTGCTTTCCAGCTTCTTTGTGTATCACACCAAAAGACTGCCCCTGCCCCTCTGTCTCTTTGGTCCTTTCTGTCCTATAGATAGCTACCCTCCAGCTTATCTAGCTTATCCATCTCACCCCAAGAGATCTACTCTCTGGAGCAGAGGAGCCTGGTCTGCTTCTGGGCATGCACATGCACTAGGGCATCTCTGCTCAGGGAGCCTGAGGCCACCTTTCAGCTTTGGAAGCTGGCACTCACCTTTTTGAGGAAGGGTCTGCAGCCTTGCCACTCGCTCCAAGTGAGACCTCCCGTCCAGCCCATGCAGTGGTAGCAGGAGGATGTAGACCACCGAAGAATTTATCCGGGCAGGTCGGTCATCCCAGTCACTCCTGCCCAGTGCTCCGCTCCCTCCCCCTGCCCACCACCAGCTCTGCTCTCTCTCCTGGAGCTCCTCTCCTCTCTCTCTGACTCCCCCTTTTCCCTCCCTCTGCTCTTGCTGCTGATCCATAGTTCTCGGTTGGTTTTTTTTTCCCCTCTCCTTGAGGTTGGGTTTGGAGTTAACTCCTCTCTGCCCAGCTTTCCTGCACGCTCAGCTTCTCCCTGCTCCTTCTGCTGAGGAGGGGATGGCAGAGAGAAAGCTCACTACTCTCTGGTGGGAGAGGGAGGGCGCAAGGGGGAAGGGTCCCTTGGACCTCAGCAGCCATCTCTTGATACAGAGTGTTCAGGACGTGCTGTCCAACACCTCTGGGGAATGTAAATATCCCACCACTGTGAGCCTCATCCCTGTCCTATCTCTGCAATAGGGCCCTAAACCCTCTAGGATGAGCAATTAATTGCTCATCTAGCAATTAACTTCTAGATTACTAGCTGTTATTAATTAATTGTTAGTAGCATGGCATTGAGCAAATCGAGCCTCTCCCACAACATCTGACCTAGGGAAGGAGGAAAAAGCAGGTTTTGGATTCCATCCAATCCAGGTCTGCACTCCACCAGTACTGCAGTGTGGGAGGGAGGACAAGACCTCCAGGATGGCCAACTGCAGAGGTCCAGCTCCATCCCAGCTGCCTGGGACAGCATGGGCGCTGGCTGACGTGCCAAGAGATGACAGCGACCCACACAGCCCTCCTGTGTCACCATTCTGCTGCCGTGTCCATCCTGGTGACAGGACCTGTGCCCTGAGGTGTGCTAAGGCCGAGTGCAGCTTGGTGATCCTTTCTCAGCAAGACTCAAAGGCCACCAGATTCCCTTCCCTGGGAAGGTCATGGGTGCCTCTTCCAATGATGGAGCAGGACATGGAGAAGGAGGCGCTGGCCCCTTCCCCTCCACAGCAGCCCCAATATCCCCACTGGCTCGGCTGCACCCGTCAGCCTGGCAGGAGGGACCATGCAGCTTCTCCCTGCTACCTGCCCCTCTGGCGGGAAGGAGCAAGCTGTCCCCGCCAGCTCCCTATCAGCCGCTGCAACCAGGGAAAAGGGGAAGGCCATGCCTCGGGATGCGGTGATAACCCACGGGATGCGGCGGAGTGCAAGCCTGCAGTCGGGCACAGCCTGCCACGGTGCCGCTCGCCATGGAGAGACCACACCGCAGCTGCCGCCTCCTCCTCCTCCTCTGCCTTCTCCCACCACTAGGCATCCCAGGCCCGCCGCCGCCTCTGGAGGAACCCCGGGAGCCGCTGCCGCCACCGCCCAGCACCGCTGACCCCACGGCCCACCTGCTGCGCGGCCACCCCTCGGCCCCGGTGCGGCCCTACAGCCTGTCGCTGTCCCCCGAGGATTATCGCTACGCCCCCAAGCCGCGGCACCTGCGCCCCGGGCGGCTGCGCCGGCTCCTGGGCTCGGCCTTCGACCCCTTCTGGATGGCGACCGAGGAGCCCCGCGGTCGCAACGGCAGCGTCGTCCAGGAGAATCCGGAGTTCGTGAGCAGGGACCTGGCCGAGAGTGCCGGCCGCTATCACCGCAAGCTGTGGCGAGAGGCGGAGGGGCTGGAGCTGCCCACCCTGCTGCCCCACGCCTCGGGGCTGCCCCCAGAGCTATCGGCGGCCCTGGACCGCCGCCTGCGGCAGTGGCTGGTGGAAAGGGCCACCTGCCGCCTCACCTCGGCCTGGGTCGATCTGGGACCGGTCTTCTGGCCCCGCTGGGTGCGCCACACCACGTGCGAGAGCGGCGCCCCCGGCTGCTCCTGGCCCCCCGGCATGGGCTGCCGCCCCGCGCAGCTCACCCGCATCAAGCTGCTGGCCTGGCACTGCTGGACGCCCCAGCCGCCCCTCGGCCCCCCAAACTGCGCCTGGCGACAGATCCCCTACCCCGTCGTGGCCGCCTGCAGGTGCTCCTGCCGCTGAGGGGGCAGCGGGCGGCTACAGAGGGATCTCCCGGTGCCTGTTCTGGCAGCCAAAAGGCTTGAAAAGGCAAACGTGTGCCTGAACTCACCCTCGGAGCTGGGGGGAAATCCCCTCACAGAAATAAACCTCCAGAAAGGAAGTGGTGATGGCTGTGGTCGTTGCTGTTTCGCGGAACCCCTGGGTGGGGGGTGCATCTGCTTTGCCCCTCTCCCACCAGTGCAGTAAGGCATGAGCACCAGCGGAGGCCCTTGTGCAGCATTTATCTCCAGCAAAGGATGAGGGATGGAAAAATCATGGCACCGAACAAGAGGTTCAGACCCTATTGGCAGCAGGCTCAGTCCAAGCTGGGGCATCCCTGCCTGCCTGGGTGGGGCTGCAGGCAAGGAGCGAGGGCAAGGGAATTTCAGCAAAGGGCAGAGAGAGGTGGATCACCACCTAGAGTGGAAACAGCAATGTGGAGAGGGGCTGGAATTAATCAGGACAGGGGGGCAGGTTTGGGACTGCAATGAGGCAGCCCAGTGAGGATAGAAGGGGCAGGGCAGAGAGCAGGACCCAGGGCTGGAAGCATTTGTGTGGCTGGTGTGTATAAAAATGGGATGGGATAGGATAGTCCCCTACTTTGAGGTTAAATGGGTAAAATATGTGGATCTCCGACCCATTCCATGGTGCAGAGGGTGACAGCTCCAGACGCAGGACTGCCACAGCAGCACACAGGGTATGGGGTGGGTCAGGGAGCCCAGGGTGGGAACTGCATCCTCAAAAACTGGCATCTGCCTCTACATTCCAATCAGTAAAACATCCTCTGCTTTCTAGGGTAAAAGGTGCCTGGAGCTGTAGATCAGACCTAGGCTGGGAAGCCTTGAAGAAATAAAGAGTGGGAGGATTTGCCTGGGAATGCACTATTAACATGGTGCCTGCACATCAATGGGCACAGCATTATTCATTTCCAGCATGCCATCATCTGACCCTCTTGCCCTCCTCGGGCTCCAGCACTCCCCAATCTGCTCCCCAGACAGCTCCACAGTCTGCTGCAGGGCTTGGCCTTGAAGCAGGCAGAGTGCAGGGAGTCAGCTGCTGAGGGGCCTGAGAGATACGGAGGTGAGAGGGAGGTCAGCGCGCCTGGTGAGAAGAGGAGCAGAAGGGGAAGCCCACGTGTGCATACAAAAACAATTGTGAGCATCACAGGCAGGAGGCTGCTGCTGCTCAGGCCTGCAGCCGAGTAGCAAGACATGAATATGGCTGCTCTCCCACTGAGGAGGACTTGAAACCTGGAGCTGCATTAAACTGCTAGGGTTGTCTGCCCTGGGGGGAGTGAAGGCATCAGCAGGGCTACGTGCAGAAGGCAAGGGGAGAGGGGGAGACGAGGGCGGGGAACCAGCAGGAGAGAAATGAGAGGGAGCATGGTGCAGTCGTGCAGGTAGAGGGGATAAGGGGTGCACATGCATTGGGCTCAGAACAGCAGGGGTTTAGTTTAGGGTCTCAACCTCCCTGTACCCAAGCCCATCTCACTGAAGCTCCATCTCTTCTAAGTTGCAAGAGGGGCCCGAGAGCAATCCCCTTGCCTTCCCCACTAAATTCCCCATGCCAAAATATTGCCTTTTGAAAAGGGTTTGCAGCACTGCAAGGGCCTGGTGCCACAGAAAGGGAGCTTCGTATCACAGTTTATCAGCAGGCTGAGCTCAGGGCCTGTGGAGGTGGAAAATTACACAAAATCAGCATGCAGTTGCACTACCAGCTGTTTCAACAGGGCTTGGTTGTAGTCCTGTCGAACCTATAAAACACACTTCTCCCCTGGCCTCTGCATCCCGTAGAGCCCTACAGTCCTGGATTAACACCTGCATCCTTCTGCAGTTGCTCTGGTTCAGGTCAGACATTATTGCCCTGTAGCTTGCTCCCTGACTGCCTAAGGCACACAGCGACTTCAGAGCAGGTCTTTGTGGATGTGACCCAGTGTTCCAGCACCCAGGCACAGCACACTCCATTTCAGCTGGAATCTGCCCTGAGCTGCAGCTACTCATTCAGCACCTGGGCAGCTGGCAGGACACACAATTTCTGATCTGGAGCAAAACTGATGCAAACAAAGCAATCCTAAGAGATGCCCAGGTCCCACTTGTTCCTGCTGGAATGCTGAAATGCTATACCAGCACAGCTTGGAGGAAAAATCTAGAGATTCCTGCCACATGGAAGAAAATGAAAGGTTTCTGTCACCTGTTCTGCCCCTGGCCTCAGCCTCAGTAAGATGGAGGTCCTCTCACCATGCTGCTGGCCTCTGCCACCTCAGTTTGCCCACTGCCTGATGGCCTCTCTGGGGCAAGATGTCTTTCCCAGGGCAGGTTTAGGACCACTGAAGCAGTTAGCAAAGCCTTGTGGCTGGGGACCAAGCAAGCCTCACATGTAACACCTGACAGAGAGAAGAGAAGGGAGCACTGGAGCTTTGGCTGGCTCACATCCTCTTTCCCTAACCAGCTGCCAGTGGCACAGGTTGTAAAGGGCTTGGAAAACACCCCTGCCTCAGTGGGGAATTGCAGCAGTCAGATCTGCCACAGTGATGCTGCTGGACCCACAGGACAGCATGGAAGACAACCTCAGGCACATTAGCAACCCTGTATTTCCATCAGCAGGAGACAGCAGGAACTGCAGCGCTTCAGCATCTGGACTGAGGCTTCAGGAAGACATAGCAGAGTGCCTGGTGACAGCATGTGAGGATGGGGATGGGTGCAGCTCCTGGATGAGGAAACAGGAAGCAGACAAATATCCACTGCACAGCAGGACACCTTTAATGACGCATTTAAGCGCTGGTTGCCAGTGCTACTGCCAGCACGCTGCAACAGCCAGCTGGCTGACTCGTGTGATGCAGGCTGTGACGCCTTGAGGAACCGTCCTGCTTTCGGCAGTGCGCTGCTCAAGCCTTTTTCCCCAGCAGAGGCACTTGGTTGTGGGCAGGGACGGTGCTGAGGAGGGGTTTGCTGGCCCCTCAAGGCAGGGCTCCGTGTTTCCGTCCCACCTCAGTGAAGGCTTCCACACAGCGGTCGATGTCCTCGTCACTGTGCACGGCTGAGATCTGGACCCGAATGCGGGCCTTCCCCTTGGGGACCACGGGGTAGCTGAAGCCAATGACATAAATGCCTGGGGAGGAAACGCAGGCAGTTAGAGAGCTGGCTGGGAGGAAAGGAGGCAGGCTGAGGTGTACTGGGTGATGGAAAAGCTCCCCTCCCAATAACCACTTCCAAACTTCAAGGTTTTCAGGTGCCATCAGCTCCCAAACATGGAAATGAGGTTTAGGGCCAGTGATGGGGATGGAGTCCAGCACGGCAAGACAAGAGCATTAACAGAAATCCCCTCCCTAGCAGAGAAAGAGGGTGAAGCCAGCAACATCTGGCACCACCACCAACTGTCCCTTCCCGCAGGGAAGGTGTCTGCATACGGAGTTCCCTCCCTGGATCACCTCTTTTCAGCATGTCCTCTGCCATCACTGATGCCAGCCGAGCATCCCCCAGCATGACAGGACAGATGGGGTGGTCTTTCCCTGAGATAGTGAAGCCAGCTGCCGTCATCTTACTTCTGAACCTGGTGATGAGAACAACAGGATGAGTCAAAACCTCATTACCCCTGTCCTTGGAGACCACTGCCTTTCTTTCCCCTAGAAACCCTGGCCATTGGGGACTGGGTGAGGTTTGCTCCAATGTGCATCTTCTGTGCAGGGAAGAGATCTCTCCTCTTGGAGTGACCTCCTGGCCATGTCCTGATCAGCAAAATGGGGCTGCAGATTCTTGAGGGGCAGATGAGTTCCAGCACACAGAACATCCAGATGTGACACATCTGCCTGCACATCTGTCTACTACAGACAGGTACATCCTGCAGGTTCCCCTGAGCTCTGACTTGCAAACTACCTTCACAGCTATCGTTTGGGAAGGGGGTGTGTGTGAATAAACACATATGGACAACTCATTCCCAACAAAGCTGTTCCTGCTCCCACCCCAATATGACCCCCTCACCGTTGGGTTTTGGCAGCCATAGACTGTGCAATGGCATTGCTCTCCATGAGCAGGTCCAGGGCCTTGGATGCACAGCCCACCACGGCAGGGGGCAGGCTGTTGGAGAAGAGGTATGGGCGGGAACGCTGGCGGAGCAAATCGATGAGGGGTTTGGGACCG
This sequence comes from Pardalotus punctatus, assembly GCA_013400915.1. NCBI lineage: Eukaryota > Metazoa > Chordata > Aves > Passeriformes > Pardalotidae > Pardalotus > Pardalotus punctatus. Next base: position 3,120 of record VZTX01015671.1, on the reverse strand, counting down.
GTTGTGTACCCGCCTGCAGATGGAAGAGAGAGAATTGGACAAGGCACCCCAGCGTGACTTTGTGGGCTCCTTGATAAAGCCAAGCTGGCACCTATAGCAGGAATTTAATTACAAACCAGGTCTAAAAATTGCAGCTGATGCTTTTGACCAAGAGTTTCCATCTTAATCCCAAAGGCAAACACATGAGAAAGATGACAGTGTGAGGAGCACACAGCAGAATCTCCCTTAATCCTGCAGCAATGTCACAAACCAAGCCTCACGCCACCAGTGGAAGAAAGTAACATGCATCAGTTACTCTATCATTAGCCTGAGGAAGGAAATGTAAGACTGATGCTGTAGAGCTCTTTATAGCATGCAGGACCCTAGACAGGAAAATGCCTTCACCTGCAGCTCCTCCAAGAGCTTTTCCCAGGGTGGAATTGATGATGGTGACTTTGTCCATCACTCCCAGGAGCTCATCAGTACCCCTGTAGAAAAAGGAATGTCACATTATCAGTTGTGCCAGCACGCACCAGGGAAGCTGCCGGATACCTCAAGGGAAACAAAGCACTGTCAGGTCTCTGGTGTCCCTTAGATAGGGAGAAACAGCCCCTTGTGATAGTTCAACCCAAGTACTGACCTTCCTTTCCTGCAGAAAACCTGAGCTGGGATCTCACAAAATAAGAGCATGGGTTCTTCAGCCCTTACAGATAGAAGAGTGCTCAAACTTCCCACACAGAAGTTTAATAGTCCAAACAAAGCACCCGCCAGGAGAGGCAGATGAGATGGTCACACCATCTGCAACACACTGAGAAGCAGCTGTCACTTTGGGATGGATCACTGCTAAAGTATCTTCTTTCAATCCTCAGGTGTCCCAAAGTTGAGGTGCAAAGCCTTTGAAGAGTCCCCACACAAACACACGTTGGTCATCAGCCCTTTAGCCTTGCTTCTGAATTAGTCAAGGCAGGAGGAAGAAACACTTTGAAGCAGTCACTTACCGACCATTGGGTCCCAGGAAGCCTGTGGCGTGGCATTCATCGATGAAGACCAGGGCATCGTATTTCTGGGCCAGCTGGCAAATTTCCCTCAGGGGTGCAATGTCACCATCCATGGAGAAGGCACCATCAGTGGCCACCAGCCGCAGTCGATGTTTCTGTTGGAGGGAAAAAGGCATCCCCAGGGGTGAAGAGGAGAGGGGCTGTAAGGGGACATACTCTAACTCCTGTATGGAGAGGATGTATCTAACCAAGATGGGCGGATTTGCTTTGCAGCCCTCTGCTTTGCCACCTTGCCTATGCATGCCTAGCTGTGCCTGTCAGCAAAAACAATGCCTATTGCATGGGGAAAGGCTGAGATCACCCTCTAGGACTGGTTACTGCCCAGGCAGCACAGCTAAGCAAGTGCCCTGCCATGGGGGTGGGAGCAGACGGCCATACCTGTGCTTCCTTCAGCTTGGCCTCCAGGTCCTGCATGTCCATGTGCTTGTAGCGGTACTTGTTGGCCTTGCACAGGCGGATCCCATCAATGATGGAAGCATGGTTCAGCTCATCTGACAGCACTGCATCCTCTGGGCTCAGCAGGGCCTGGCCATTCCAAACAGAAAGGATCATCCTTTGCTCCAGATGACAACTCACCGAGATCTCCCGGCCTCCCTCAGCACAGAGAGCAAGGCTGTGACTGAGTGCAGCTGCCACATCTCTCCTGGCACTGATAAACTTTGTATTTCCTCCCTAGTCACCTTATCCTGTGGTTTCTTTAGGCCAGGATCTTTCTTGTGACTTCTGAGCCCAAAACCTCCCTCCCCCTTCCGTTACATGACTGGGAGATCACCCCTTCCCCTCACCTACACTTTTAAGGGGGAGTACAGACCTCCGAGGAAATGGGAGCCCTCCCCAAGAGCTGGCTGGAGACAGGGGAGACTGGTTAAATGCCTCTGCATGGCTTCCCCAGTCCAAGAGCTCCAAGTCAGGGCCCTTCACCACCAGTCACTGCCATCTTTTCTGGTGCATAGAGCTCACATCAGAGCCTCTGGAAGGCATGGCAGCCACATGGCTGTGACCCCCCCTCCTCCATGCACAACACAAGGGAAACCTTACGAACCTCAAAGATACCAGCATTGGCATCAAAGCAGCTGGCGTAGAGAATGGCATCTTCCCGTTGGTGGAAACATGCAATTTTCTCTTCCAGGTCCTTGTGTATGCTCTAAAGAGAAGAGAGGTACAGGAGTCAACAGTGAGGCAGCACAAGTTCTTGCTTGTCCACTACTGTTAAATGCTGACTTGAAAGGGAAGGAAACAGCCAGGTGTTATCCAGAAAAGATGTGTGTGTGGGAGAAGTTAGCTGTGTTCAGCAAATGCAGCCCTAAACTATGATTATGGGTTTGGATGCCAAAAGCTCAGCAGCGAGACTCCAAGCTCCCCATGCACGGAGGAGAAGCTCTGCTTGTTCTTTGCTCTTAACCAGGCAGGGCTCAGAAAAGGCTCCAGCAGGGATAAACGAGGGTAGGTCTGATGGAGCCACTTCAAGTCAGATTCGCTATAATTTTGACCCGCAAGAGAGGGAAAAAGACATAAATTTTCTGAAATCAGAGGGGTGTTTAGTTTCTTTGCTCTCTCAGGTGTTGCAATAGTTTAAATTGGCATATTTCCAGATTTTTGGCTAGCGGAGACTTGGCAGGTTCTTTTTCTCACCGGGCCACGTGTAACTTAGTACTGTGCATGCATACCGAGTGGGAGTGCCGAGAAGAGAGTCTGCGTGGACACCCTGCGAAAAACCCGCGGTGAAAGGGATGCTGTCCGCTACCTGGGTACCGCAGATAAAGCGGACGGAGCTGAGCCCAGCGCCGAACTTCTCCAGGGCATCCACAGCGGCACGGATCACTTCAGGGTGGCTGGAAAGCCCCAGGTAGTTATTGGCGCAGAAGTTGATGATCCCTGCGGGAACAGAGAGAAAGAAGCAGGGGAATGGCACCGGGGGACGCGACCGAGAGCCGTCCTCCCCGCCGCCCCCCGCACGCACCGGCCCCGCCGCCTGCCAGCTGGAGGTGGGGACCCTGTCTGGAGGCGATGACGCGCTCGCTCTTCCAGGTGCCGGCGCCGCGGATGTCCTCCAGCTCGCTCTCCAGCCGCTGCCGGAGCTGCG
>VZTX01015667.1:11414-57244 GCA_013400915.1 Pardalotus punctatus | reverse complement strand
GCGGTGGCGGTGGGTGATTAACGCGTTGTTAATTGGTACCCCCAGCTCGCAGACCAGTTCTGTAACGCCATCGGAGTGCTGCAGCAGTGCGGCCCGCCGGCCTCCTTCAGCAACATCCAGACGGCCATCAACAAGGACCAGCCCGCCAACCCCACGGAAGGCAAGTCCGGCTTCCTGCGGCTCCCGGCCGAGTGCGAGCGTGTTCGGTGTGGTGCGCTCCGGAATGCAAAATCCGGATCAGCAAAGAATTCCCCCACTCATGGATGGGTTTTAGTCGTGAATGGGTGTCAGCATAACATTGTGACAGCAGAATTGTGCTTGTTTCCAATAATTCCCTCATTGATTGCCTGAGTTGTGCTGTGTTTTGTGCAGAGTATGCCCAGCTGTTCGCAGCTCTGATTGCTCGCACTGCCAAGGATATCGATGTTCTCATAGACTCCCTGCCCAGCGAAGAATCCACAGCAGCTTTGCAGGTATGAGTCTTCCTAATTCCATTATCAGAACGTTTCTGAAGGCAAACTTCCTCTTTTTTTTTCTTTTTTTTTTTTTTTTTTTTTAACACGTTTTCTCATCTGTAAGCCATGTCATGTTGAAAAATGATTTTTATACAAATTTGAATTTTTCATGAGGGTAGCCTGTGCCTATTTATTGGTCTAGCGGAAATAATGAAGTTAGATCTAGTTCTAAATATGATTATACTCTTATATGGTGACAATATTCTAAACTTAGTTTTCTGTTAGAATGTTAAAAAAGTGCTTTTATCACACCACCACTATACTGGAAACTGCTCACCCTTTTTTTCAGATATTAACAGAACAGATGGGACAGTACTGATGCTTTGTGCAATGTTTTGTTTGTTTTTTTCCCTTGGATAATATTTTGTATTTTCTCACATTGCAGTTTGTAGCTGCAGATCCAACACTTTACAGAAGTCTTTTGGTTGTTCCACATTGTTTCTGGTTAAAGAGTTTGCAGGGTGTTCTTTAAGTTCTTCAGCTCTGTCCCAAAACTATTTCATCACTTTTCAATAACAAGGCCAAACTTGATTTTTAATATGGGGTGGGTTTGGTTTTTTTTTTGTTATTTCTACAGATTTTTGCCTATTAAACAGCATTTTTTTTCTTTTTGACTCTTAACTGCTAGATTTACATCAAGTATTTTCATTTTCATTTTGGAATGTGAAAAGGATGCAGAGTGCTGTTTCTCTGCCAACCCGATGATCATCTTTAAGAAGGTTTTAAACTCGGGTTGATACTCTGTAACCATTCAAAGATCTTTTAGAAAAGACTAACACTAGATGGGCCAAATAGAAACTACTTGGCAGTGGCATCACATTTTGTTTTAAACAGAGGAGGTTAAATTTGGAAGCTTTGCTAGTCACAGTAATTTCTGAACATACTCATTGGGCTCGTTAACACCAGCATAATTTCATGTAAGTGCATTTTTAATAGCCGAAGATAGAATGCTTGCTGCAGACAAATTCCAGTTTCTTCCATGACTGAGCAGGGTCTGATCAAGGTGGCAGCTGATGTGGGCAAAGCAGGGTGCTCCAAAAGGAGGAGCTGGTTTTCCAGTGGGGAAATGTTTTCCCTAGAGGTGATAATTCCAACAGTTTCTTGCTGTCTTAATGAAGAACTTCATGTCATGAGAATTTCTGATATTTTCTGTCTGGTGTGGTTTTAAGATAAATTAGCTTGGATTCCATCACTTACTGATTCCAGTTTTGATTTTTATTTTCTGTTGCTTAATTTGGTGAAGCATTAAATATTCTGACAGTCTTCAAAGAAACAGTTTTGAGGGTGCTTGACACACTAGAATATGCAGTATAGGTTTTGTTGAGAAGTGATAGATAATACTTGGCTAAGAGATGTACTTAGGCCAATCTGCTTTTTTTATTCTAAAGTTCTCTTGGTGTATGTTTCAGATCTGAGTCTTGTCTTAAAGGATAAATGGAGCTGCTACACTAATGCTCAACACAATTTACCTGCCCCTTTTGAGTTCCCTTTTAGTGAAGTTGACAGTACAAATTCTATGAATTAGCTGCAGTCAACTGTTGAACAACTGAGACTGAAGTAGTTGAGCTGGATTCTAAATTTCAGTCTCTCACGTTTGCCACTTTCCTTCTCTGACCCTTCCTCCGAGGGCTATCACGTCCTTTACTCCTACATTAACCTTCATTAAAAACATCAGTCCTGCAAAACACAAGTTGAATATCTGGAAGGGATTTGCCAGTTTGTATAAGCAGGACTTCTTATTGACCTGTATAACTACTTTAAGAAAATACCAGTTTGAAATTATTTTGCTTTGCCTTTTCTGTTATTCAGTTAGAACGAGTTTTAGTTGATTGAAATTTGGTCAATATTTTAACATATTGAAATATTTTGAAGTTAAAATGTTTTATTTCAGTATATTTTGTCTAAATGAATAGCAGTCTGATACTGAAGAAAAGAAGTTAAATAATACACTTTCATCTGAAAGATGCTATTTAATGAAAGGCTTAAATTAAGTTCTGCTGAGTAGAGATCCTTTCAGCAGAGAATAAATATTCCTCACAAGAAGAACTGTACTGAGCCAAGAGTCATGGCATGAAAGAAGCTAAAATTCCCTTTTTGTATTTTTTGGTGTTTATTCCTTGTGGATATGCACTGGTTTAGGCTGCAGACTTGCCTATTACAAGCTGTGCAGAGTTGCTCTGAAGTTGTTAGGATGTAATTGAGGGGCTAAAAGAGAACCTTTCTTTTTTTTAGGGAGCACCAGCTCTTCCCTCAGCATCCTTGAGTAGCAAGGTCACTTTTGGGTTCTGCTGCAGATCCTTGCTTTTCCCTGTTGCCCAATATCAAAAGAGGAAGCTAATGAAACAGTGTTAAAACAGTGAAATAAAAAGCAGCCCTGTTTTGGAAGCTCCCAGGTGCCCTGTTGATCATGGGCACCGCATTGGATTTCTACAATTTTATAAGTTTAACAAATTAGCATATCTAATAAATATTGTCCAATTAGAAGAGTAGTTGGTTAGGTAACTTTCCTTGGATTCTGCTCCTTTGGAGTTGCTCCAGGAGCTTTTTTGCCCCATTTCTTGTGTCTTGTCAGATTCTGGTTGGAAAATAAAACGTCTCTGTCAGGCTGCTACTTCTTAAGAATATGACTAAACAGAGTTCCAAGGGTGCATTGGAAGGGTTAGCTTATTGTCCTCAAATCTAGGAGAAAGGGCAGGAGAAATACTAGGAGCTCCATAACTATGTAACAGTAGCCTACAGAGCTACAAATATATGAAAACTACCTAAAAAACAAAAACTCTTTCGGCATCATCCCGGTTCTGCTTGAAGGCCGCGAGCCTGTACCGGCTGGAGGAGGAGAACCACGAGGCGGCGGCGCGGCTGGAGGAGGTGGTGTATCGCGGGGATGTGCTCCTGGAGAAGATCCAGAGCGCGCTGGCCGACATCGCCCAGTCGCAGCTGAAGACGAGGAGCGGCACGCACAGCCAGCCCCTGCCCGACTCGTAGCGCCAGAGGGCAGCGTGGCCCTGCCCGAGAGCCCCGGGAGCGCCTCTGGATGCGCCGGGAATGGAGCGGCCGGCACGGCGCTCCCGCGGGGCTGCCCCGCGCTCTGCTCTGCGGCACCAGCAGCGGCTCGGTCACAGCTCGGCGGCGGGTTTTGTGTGGGAAATCTGTCCTGCATCTCTGTGGATTGATGTGTGTTTCCTTGGCTTCAGCTGAGCTTTCTGCTCACAAATATGACTTCTTTCGAATTTGTTATATAGTGGAAGTATTTGTATAACTTAATCCCGCGATGGTCATGGTATGTTTTTTTTGTAAGCCTCAGACACATTTGAATTGGCCACAGCGCTGTGAATACAGCGGTGGTCATCTGCTTTAATGAACAGATCTGGTCATTAAACATTCCTACTGCTGATTGGCTGGTTTACCACCCTTTACAGAGCGTGTAAAAGGATAAGTAAACTCTGATGTTTGCAGAGTGATTGTTCTTGTCATTGGCATCTCATTTACAAAGAAATAAACCTGCAGGTGTCTGATATTGATATATATTATTCTTTGTGGCTCACAAATGAGCCTTTGACTCCATTGTTGCCACTGACACACTCGCTCTTACTTGCTTGTGCCGCTTCTCTGCTTTTGCTCATGTTCTGTATTCTCTTGGCAGCTGGTGAGTGCCTCTAAAGCAGGCAGTGCTGAGGAAGCATTGGATGACTGGGTCAAAATTAGCAGTGAGAAAACTGAAAATAGCTTATTACATAAAGTTGCTTTTCAGTGTAAGCAGTGGCTGCCACATGAATGCTGTGATCATAAGCAGCAAGATGCCTGCTGTCCCCAAGGTGCTCTGAAGAGGTGCTTTCATCTTCACACACTCAGTCAGTGAAGGAATTTTTGCTCTTTATTCCAGGACTATAGAAATACCAGCATCTTTTTTGATACTTAAACCAAACCAGCCAATACTACAGGGTTCACAGCATGAACTTGGGGTTAAACTTGGTGATTTTCTGTAGTTTTCAGTTACCAGCCTTGTTATTGCAGGGTGTTGTTAGTTGCCACATTACATTTGTTCATTTCCTGATCAAAATAACCTGTTTCTTATATATTGAATACACTGTCATTGTTTTGGAAGTTACACATGGTGCTGTTGCATCCAGACAAATCAGAGCAAATCAAATATGCTTTTAGCACGCTCATCCTTAAGGAATGAGATACAGCTTCTCACTTAACTGCCCCAGTGAAAGAACAAGTGTAGCATAACACAATGTTTTGAGGATTAAAAAAGACAAAGGTGTTCCTACCTCTAACAAATACTAAAACCAGAAGTACTTAATCAGACTGGTATTTCATTGCTTAATGTTTTAGTCTGCTCTTGTGAAACTGTTGTACTATCAGATGCTGCAGAAGGAAAAAAAACATTGGAGGGTGAGCAGGCTACAGTACAGCCAGAGGCCTGTGGCAATGTATCAAGCCACATGTCGTTTATTTATTATGCTCATGTCCTGGGGAGGTGTGAGAGGCCAGATTTTTGTTTGAAGTCAGTCATAGGGCCTGTTTTTGTTTTTTCCTGGAAAAACTGTGTCCATTGCACCTCAAGATGGCTGGAATTAGGGTGGGGTGAATGTTTGTTTGCTTGTTTTTTGAACTAGTGGACTTTGTGGTTTTTGGGTTGGGTTTGGTTTTTTTTGAGAAATCTTAAATTGAGATTTGTATGTTGCTGGAAGAGGGATTTGATCTTCTTAGTAGATTCCTTCTTACGACTTAAATGTGTGCATCACCTCACAGTTATTAACTTGGGAACTGTGGGAGATGGTGTACATCTTCAGGAACCACAGTTCTTTTCATTTCTAATCCTTCTAGTTTTTTATACTTGAAAACTGCTGTATTTCTGCAGCCTGATACTGCCTGTGGAAGCTCTTTCTTCTAGTTGATGTTGATTTGAATATGCTAGCCCACTTCATGTTAAAGTGTGTTTCTGTATCAAACAGTTAATCACACTTGGAAGTAAACCTTAACCAGTAAGTAAGTATATAAGCTCCCATGTAAGTATGTTTGATTTTTCAATACTTTAGTTCTTATAAATCTTCACCTGCTCTTTCGCAGTCTGCAGCTCAGTCAACAAGGTTTGTATCTTCTGTTGGGTCTGACACAAAAAAGGAGGGGAAACACTGCTTTGCTGCAACTGCCCAATGGACAGAGCGTTAATTTGGGGCCTGGAGATGTGGATTTCTGTGCTGATTTGTCCAGCTGCTGCTATTGGGCTTTGAACGTATCTCTTGAAATCACACTGTGTAATGGCAGTGATCTCCTTGTATTCAGGCAAGAATTGTAGGGCATGCAGGATTACTGGGTCTGTGTCATTTATAACACATATTTTTAACACATTTATAACACATTTATAACATTTATAAGCAGGGGGAATCATAGAAACATAGAGTGGAATGGGACCTTAAAGATCACCTCATTCCAGCCCCCCGCCATGGGCAGGGACACCTAGCACCATCCCAGGGTGCTCAGAGCCCCATCCAGCCTGGCTTTGGGCACTGCCAGGGATCCAGGGGCAGCCCCAGCTGCTCTGGGCACCCTGTGCCAGGGCCTGCCCACCCTCCCAGGGAACAATTCCTTCCCAATATCCAACCCAAAGCTGCTCTCAGTCAGTGTGAAGCCATTGCCCTTGTCCTGTCACTGCAGCCCTTGTCAAGAGTCTCTGTCCATCTTTCCTGCAGGCTCCCTTCAGGCACTGCCAGGCCACACTGAGGTCACCCCAAAGCTTCTCTTCCCCAGCTGAACAATCCCAATTGTCCCAGCCTTTCCTCCCAGCAGAGCTGCTCCATCCCTCTGCTGCCCTCGGTGTCCCTGCTCTGGGCTGGCTCCAGCAGCTCCCTGTCCTTGCTGTGCTGGCCCCAGGGCTGGGTGCAGCCCTGCAGGGGGGTCTCAGCAGAGAGGGGCACAATCCCCCCTCCCCTGCTGCCCATGGGGCCGGCACAGGACGGGCTCTGGGTCCCAGCTCTCACCCACAGCACCCTCAGCTCCTTCTCCCAGAGGTGCTCCCTCTGCTCATCCCCAGCCTGTGTGGCATTGTATCTTCCCTCAGAAGCTTTGACTGCCTCCAAGATTTTAATACTGGAGAGAGCAGGTTGGGGGGAAAACAAAGCGGACACAGCAGCTGCTAACAAACGTATCAGGTTACCTGCTGGAGCTGTGAAAGGAAACTTCTGTTGAGACAAGAGGATAGATGGAGGTAAAGCACAAGGGAAGAAAACAAAAAGTGTTGAGCAATGGTTCTGCGTGTTATGTTGGACAAGGAGTACTGCCCAGTGAACAAATTGTGCTTTGAAGAAAGCAAGTACAGAGCATAATGGAAATTTCCATTGAAAAACAATCTCAACCACTTCAAATGAGCAGGAGCGTCTCATGCTAGGAATCCATACAGCCCACTGGCAAAGATGTTGGAATCAATTTAGTAAATATAAGCAACTGATCAAAGCCTAGTCTTCTTTACTGTAAACAACCATCCCTGGAGGAGAGGAACACCTCACAGCAGCTGTTCTCTTTTTCAGATACAAGAATATAGAGAAATTAGTATACTTGTTTTTAAAGGTACTGGGTAAAGTGCATTAACATCATTTTAGCTTAATGTTTACATAAAGTTAATCCTGGCTTCTGTTGCACATGGTCTCGAGAGAGCTGGGAGCTTCTCCTGCGTGTGGTGTGGGGAAAGTGTCTTGGCCATCCCCACAGACTTAATACAAAAATATTTTGGGAGTTTTCAACAATACAGGCCAGAGACTGGCAGGCTGGAGAGCAGTTCTGCTCCCATGGACCTTGGGGCCTTGGCAGACAGGAGGCTGAGCAAGAGGCAGCAGCTGGCCTGGGAATACAACTGGCCAGCAGCATCCCAGGCTGTGTTAGTGGGAGCACAGCCAGGAGATGGAGCAAAGTGATCCCTGCCCTGTGCTCAGCGTTGTTGGAGTGCACCTGGAACACTCTGTACAGCTGTGGGCCCCAGGGTCAGCGTGGAATGGAGCACATCCCCCTAGGGAGAGGCTGAGGGAGCTAGGCTGGGACAAGGAATGGCTTTGGGGACACCTAAAAGCAGCCTGCCCACACTTCTGGGGGCTTATGAGAAGACAGGGCCAGGCTGTTCACAGCAGTGCTTGGCAGAAGGATGATGATGGCAGACAGAGACTGAAACAACAGAGGTTCAGACTGATCACAAGAAAAAGCTTTTTCAACATCAGGGCAAGTACATTTTGGAACATGGTCCCCGGAGAAGCTGAAAACCCTGGGAGGTTTTTCAATACTTGGCTGCTTAAAACTGACAACCTCGCTTGACCTCACAGCTGATTTACCTTTGGGCAGGAGGTGGAGTTAGACACCTCCTGAGGTCCCTCCTCCTGATCCTGTGCATACCAGACACAGGCACAGCTTCAGAAATGCCCATGAAAGTGGTAAGGAATGTTGTGTGCCCATTATAGAAAGACAGATCTGGAGAGCAGAAAACTTGAGGTGTCTTGTATCAGCTTCATTCCTATTGATGAGACTTTGTGATGTGCTGGGAGGCCACTGAGTTGACCTTATGTGTGGTGTGAAATTCCACGCTGTAGCGACCCAAGTTTCCAACAGGTGCCCTTGGAGAGTGTGATATGCAAAATCCACATCCTACACTTGGAGAAAATTGATCTGTCAGATGATGCTGACTCACTGTTAGACAAAGGCAGACTCCTCTACAGAAAGAGATTGTATTTGTGTTTTATATAGCTTGTTATGTAGTCTTACATAATAAATAATGAAAGCCCAATTTACAGGCATCAAACCTGAGGCTAGAACAAAAGATTTATTCTAGCTTTTTCTATAAAAGCTTGAATGACTTTTATTGGCTTAAGAACAAATTGTTGATTGACTGGCAGTAACTTTTTACTCAAAATCCGTGTTCTAGCAACTAAGAGCACAGAAAACAAAGTTTGCCAGCTTTTTTTCCACATTTCAGGTATGTCAGACACTGTTTTGGGTGCTTGCAGTAAGCGGCATCCACAGTGGAAATGGCCTTCAGGAAGTTTCTGTCTGTTTCAATATTTGTAGTGTAATGTGCTTTGTAGGAGTGCAGCTTGACAATGACTACATGCTGTTTGTGTACACTTAAATGAAAGTTTTGTGTTTATTTTTGTTTCTTGGAAAGCCTTGTAGAAAACCTGGCTTGTTGACTATAGCTAGACAGGCAAACCACCAATTTTATATTTTTGCTGCTGCTGTTCTCAACCGGCACATTGGCGTTCTGCTCTGAGCACAAAGGATTGTCTGTTTTACAGCTCTTTACACCATCACATTTCTTCTGAATTTCTGTTTATACCTAACACTGAGGAAGCATAACACAGCAGTGCAAACAGTTTCCCCCACCCATTTTAACTTGATATTTGCTTACTGTAAATATTACTTGGGTCCTGGGTGTTTAGCCTCTTACATGCTTCACTGAAGGGCTAAATGAATTAATTTTGTGAAGTGGAAATTTGTAGCTGAGTAGGGACTGTAATTTGGCTGTGGGACATCCTTCCTCCACCCCGCCCACTTAAAAAGAGAGGATTGAAATAAAAGCCCTCTTTGAGGAAAAAAACATACTCTATCCTATGGCTGTGTGGGAAAGGAATTGACTGCACTTTAACTTTCCACAAGTGCTAGAGAAAAATCTGAATTGTTTTCCCAATTCACGATGCCAGGGACAGAAGCCACATTCATGAAAAGCACACCACCTTTGAAGCTAAGAGCTCGAAAGAAGAGGGCTGTTGCACCTGAGATTGTGGAGGTGGGGCTTCTGCGGGAGTTTCTCTGGTGCTTTCTCCAGGTGTTGCAGAAAGATGAATAGGAAGAAGTAGCAGTTTATGTGCTTGGTGCCTTCCACTGGGAAAAACAATGGAAAGCAGATTTTGTTTCAGTGCTGAAGAAGGTGGATGTAGAAAGAAAAATGTCAGGGCAGTCAGGATACAATTGTTCACAACCTAATGAAGTGTGCGTTTCTGAAAGGAAAGTTCCTCTCTCTGTTTCCTTTCCAGAGGTATCAGAAAAAGTGTGGGTTCTGCTAACAGTCATTTTATTTTGAATGCTCATGTCAGCAAACAGCATAAGCAAGGATTAACTCTGAAAACTGGACAATGTTCAGATGAACCTCTTGCATGTGCTAGTGAGCACCCCAGGTGTGTACTGGGCTTGGGGTTGAAAGGACAGCTTTGGTAACAGAGGTTTTCCCTTGGTGGGGTTTTAAAAACAGCAATAAGCTGCAGCCAGGAAGCTTTCCCTGTGTGGCAGTGCGGTAATTTGTCCAACTTCTGCTGCAAAAAAGCCACCAGACTCATCCAGCTGTTGTCAAATGGTGACTGATGGTGTGGAAGCAGATCCTCTCTCTCATTGGTACCAGGTATGTGTGTAAAGCTGAGGAAGCATCCTGGCCGTCCTGGCCCCCATAAAGTGGGGTGTGTGCCTCTGTGCAGCTCCTCTGTGATTGACAGAGAGGAACAGTGTAAAGTGATGGAAGGGAAGCACTGCAGCAGAGAAGAAAAAACATTTTGGACTAATTCAAGGGCAGTGAGTGAGTGCGTAATGCCCACCTCACAGCAGATCTCCTGGTGTCCCTCCAGTCAGGGCTAGGGCTGCAGCACGGACATGCCTTCAGCCTCAGCAATGTAGAAGCCCTGTGACACCCAAATTTACATGCTAAAGGATGCATGATGTCGTCCTCCTTCCCCAAAAGGCACTGAGCTTGAACATGAAATGATGGAACTGGTTCAAATTACAGGTTTTTAATTTGTATTGTGGGAGCCAGCTGTGGAGAGGTGCCTCCGGTGGATCTGGGTGGCATGCTCCAGCTGGCTTCCTGCATCCAAGAGCCCATGCTTAACGAAGGAGAGCTGACATTCCCAGGCACCACACAAGCCCTGAGGCTCTCAGTGTGCCAGACAGATCCACAGGGAGCACAGGGTGGCATCTGCCCCTGCAGTACTGGTCAACAGCAGGAGAAATCCTTCCTGCGGTCCCAACAGGCTGGGGAGTTCCCTCCTGTGCTGAGAGCGAGTGAAATCCTGCAGGGAGGCAGCGAGAGCAGCTCTGCCTTGTTCTGGTGTGCTCAAGCGTGCAAAGGGCAATTCTGCTCTGGCGTGAGTATTCCTCAGCTGAGAACAATTGTGTAATTCTGCTCTGGCAGGAGGATTTCTCAGCTGAGAACGATTGTGTTTAGCTGCTTCCTCGGCAGGTGTTTTACAGCAGCTGCAGGTGAATGAGTACAGATCCGCTTGCACCTGTGTGGTTCCTAACACCTGGTCCTTAATTGACAATTAAAAGTAATTGAGTAATTAATCCCTGCCAACCTCTCTAACAGGAGAAAGAATTCAGGAGGTGCGGCATGATAAAAGGCAATTTTTTAAGCTTAGGTGTAGCTGGGTAGTGAGGGGTCAGTTTTCTTTTCGCTAAAGTTGTGTCATGAGCTTGTATTTATGATTTAACAAAATGGCTTGGCATCTGTGGATGCCAGTGATCCTTAACTGTGTGACTTGTTATATATGACTAGGTCATATTTAATTGTCTGCTGTGTAACAGCGGATATTAACCTCATCTGAAATCCTCACTTTGATGGGCTGTGGACTACACAGTAAATTGTAGGCTAAAATGTAAAAAACTATTCCTTTCAGAGCAAATCTATCAGGAAGAATCCTATGGAGCAGAGTCAGAAATGAATCTGATCGTTTGGGTAATAAAATTATAATATTTGTCACAGTAAGCAAGTTTGTGCCTATATTCTGCACAGCTCTTTAGGCTTGGTGGCTGCCAGAATAAAGCTGCAGTAACAGAATTTCTGAAATAACAACGTTAAAGTGCAAAGGAGTTGTTGTTCCCCTCACAAAGGGAACTTGTGGTTCCTTTCTGTCCATCACATCTGATACTGAGGGACAGCAGAATTTTGGCAGTTAACTGTACATTTTCCAGACTCACCAGTGACCAGAGCAAGTCATGTTGTATCACATGGCTTTTCAAAAAGACATCATGCCCAGCCTTAGTGACAGGGAGTGTTAAAATTATTTGTTCCCTCTTCATGTCATGGAACTGGATTATTTCTTAAATTATTCAGGCACTTAATCTAACAAGTTTCTTACTCCTGCAGGGAATGGCACCTTAACAGCACCCTTGATCACCTCTGCTTTCTTCCTGTGGTTTTCCAATATTGGTGGCCCCTGGGCCACATTGGTGTGCTTTCCATGTTTGGAGTGGTGTCACGGGGTTTTTTGGAACTGAACACCACGTGGGGCTGTGCAGTTGGTCTTTCCCACTCTGGCAGCCCCTTCCATTTCCACCCTGTCTTTATCCCATTACGTTAATTCCAATGTTAACAGAGATTTATTGCTCTGCCCCCCTGAGGTCAAGGGGACGGGATTTCCCAGAAACGGGAGAGCAGGACCACACCGGAATGCTTGCAAGGGCACATTGCACTGAAGAACTTTTAATTCTTTTTTTTTACTTGTGATTCATAATCCTGACGTACTCAGGAACTCTCCAGCAGACACAATAGAGCCAGCTGCTGCACTTGCCAGAAATGCATTGTTCTGGGACTTTAACCCTGTGCTGAGAAGTGTGGCATAATGGCATACAGGGAGGCATTCTTCCTTCTTGTGACCACCTGGGTGGATTCCTTTCTTTCAACATCTTCAGCTCAGTCCTTTGAGAGCACATCTTTTAGTCTAAAGAACAGAGTTGTAGAGAACAAAGAGTCTCTGTTTAAACTGTTTGTGGTCATGTTTGCTTACAGTTTTCAAGGGATAGCCACCCACTACTCTGTAAAACATTAGATACCATGCCAGGCTTTTCTCTCAAAAATGTTCCACCTGGCCTGGAATCACTCAAATTGTCACTCATGCAGACAGACAGATTGAGAACGCGTAGATGTGGTTCACGTTGTAGTGTGAGTTGATGTATCGGAGGGGAGGAGGAGAGTCACAGCTTGCAGTCCTTGCACAGAGATACAGACACAGCAAAAGTGGAAGAGCGATGCAAAGATTCACCATTCCAGAACAGTCTGTAACCCTAGGTCGAACAGTTTCAGGTGCTGAGCAGGGAGGTGAATAATCCCATTTCAGAGACTTCAGGGAGTTCTCAGATTCACTCCACAGCCGCAGACATTCAGAGAATACAATTCTTGCCTCTCTTAAGGGTACCCAGGCTTGACCTAAATGCTCCTGAAACAGACACTTGAAGCAGGAAGCCCCTAGAACAGCTAGATTTGGTGGCTGATTAAACTGAATCAATGAAGAAGAGTTATTAGAAAACAAAAGGTGAACATTGTGCACAATGTTTTATTATTGCAATAAAAAATTGCACCGATACCCCATCTGGAGGAGCAGGTGTTACTCTGTCCATCCAAACCCAGCATTTTGCCTCAGAGCAGTGGGAAAGGATTTCCTTTGTGTCCCTCCTTGCAGCAGCTTTTAGCAGATCTACCCAAAGGACCATGGTACTGCTTCATGTCACACTGACCACAAGATGAGGTGACATCAGCTGGGGACAAAGTGGCTTTTGTTACCTGGGAGGGTGGCAAATGTGTGTGTGAGGGGCAGGGAGGGGGCGGGTCGGTCAAGAGATAAATCACTGAGGTTCCCCAGTGCAGACAGGGTCCGAGTGTCCAGCACACTCCCGCTGTGCCTGCAGTATGACAGGATAAAAGGACCAGGGATGGAGTAGGGCCTGCTGTAATTCAGTGGCAGATTAAAGGGGCAGCTGTGTCCCTTGTCACCAGGGACAGATGCACAACGATGACCAAAGCCACAGTGTCCTCTGGGCATTAGACTAAAATATGAAACCTGTCCTTTTAGAGTTTCCTGTCTGAAGCTGAATTGCTCCCCCGTGCAGCCACTGAGGTGCCACCAGCTCACAGACAGCACAATAATGCTCCAAAAACCAGGAAAACATTTAATCAGGGTTTTAAAGCTTGCATGCCTCAATATTGCAAAGGATGGAGATATACAATAAATAAACTTTGGGAAGTGGGTACAAGCTGGGGGGAAAATAGCCTGATTGCCTGAAAGGTTGAGAGAGCCAGAATATATCATCAAAGTGCTTTAATTACTCTTTTTATTAGTGCCTATGTCACTGTCAGCCTTCAGAAAACTACCTAACTGTCTTGATTTGGAGGTAGAAAAAGCACTCTAGGATGACTCACAGGTGTCTGGAAAGGCCAGAATACTTCTCTCCTTGCATGTTTCATCACAGTATATTAAAAAAATTACTGTAGAGTGATGTCACCCAAGGAAAATGTCATCCCACAAGGGCTGCCCACAAGGAGCTGCTTTATAGAGAATAGTTCAGTCTGTGTTCATGGTTAAGGTGACCAGACATTTCTCACTAATCACAGCATTTTCATTACTGTCTTTTTGGAGAGGCCGTGGGACAGGGGTTTTGCAGACTTACCTCATTCCCAAATCTGCCATGTTTACTTGTCACATAGGTTCATAGATACCTCCTTTGGCATATCAATGTTAAAAACAGCTTCAGGTGCTGAGCAGGGAGATGAATAATCCCATTTCAGAGACTTCAGGGAGTTCTCAGGTTCACCCCACAGCCACAGCATTCAGAGGGATACAATTCCTACCTCTCTTAAGGGTTGGCTGGCTTGACCTAGATACTCCTGGAACAACTTTAACCAGGAAGCCCCCAGACACAACTTGTCAGATTTGGTGGCTGATTAAAAGAACTATAGGACAGTAAACAGAAAGCAAAAGGTGAACATTGTGCACAAAGTTTTGTTATTGAGTACTGAAGTCACCTTATCATCCTTTAACAACTTCTCTCCCCTAAGGCTGATCGTGTGCCCCCTGAGAACCAGGGTGGGTGTCTGTATGGAGACTGGTACCCTCTGCTTCTGACAGTGATTTATGCGCTTGTCCCACCCTCCCCAGGGCCAGACCCTGGCTACAGACTCATGAGAAATACAGATAATTATTCTAAACTGAGGTATGCCATTACAGCAAAATTATTGCGAGTGATACAAAGAGGGAGGAGAGTAATTCACTGATAGATGATAAACATAAAATACTGCAGGCATCACACAATTGTTAATCTACTGTTTCTGCATCTGGTCTCCTTCACCTATCACCCCTTTTACCTTTACACTGAGTTGAAGCTAAAAGAGGAAATAATTTTCGTCTTCACCTCTCTCCTCCCACCCTTCCTAGTTTTGTTTTTTTTTTCTCCCTTACTAATACCCTTACTTGTGAAGGTTGAGGTTTTCGTGAGCTTATAGTTCCCTCCCAGCCAGGATGGATACTGTGTGTGCAGTGGGTTCTGGGGTGACAGTGATTTAAAACAGCTCTAAAACATAGAAGCTCTGTCCCCTTTGGAAGCTCTGTCCCCCTGTGGTTTTAGGCACAGTATTTTCCAGGTGGCATTGCTGGTCTCTGTAAATGGCAGGCGAGCAGTTTGCTGAACTTTTTTAAGTACCTCTAGCTTTTTCACAATATAAAAATAAACTTGTCCTGACCTCTTTTGAACCCATTTCTTAGGAGCATGATCTCCATTGATGTTGGAGGCTTCCAAAATCTTTCAGGAAGCATTTTAAGTACAGTGCATTAGCCTTGGCCTTGTTTATAAGCCTGATTCAGCACTTAGGCGTGGGCACAGCCCGGTCTGTTGGTACAATACCATTCACTCCAAGCTGTGCATGTCCTGAGCTGCCTCTGCTGGGAAGCAATGGATCTGCCTTCTCATCATGCTCCCTGTCTGCCCCCAGACTTACTGCAGAAATTAATGATCCAAGCAAGGGACTAAATCAATCGAATCCCAGCTATTTACTCTGGAGAATGCCAGTGTCAGCTGAGGCTGCTGTAGCCAGCTCTGTTTATTGGCCCGTGCACACTGTGCAGTAAAACACCAGCTTGAACCCAAATGCCAGACCCTAGCATTCCCAAATGTCAGGGAAAACTGGATCCAAGCCTGCCTTTAGTGCAGCCAGCTTTCCCTCAGTGTTGGCTGAGCCCCTCCATGGCTCTGCTGGAGGGGCAGAGTGAGTGTCTAGAAACACAGATGGTTCCTGCCCCCTCAAAGGCAGCTGCTGTGCTCTTGTCACCACTGGCCCGAGACAGGTGGCCATTTCTGTAATCCAGCATTTCTGTGCCTGAACTGGGCCCTTGGCAAGCCCAAATGGAGCTGTCAAGTGCTCTCTAGATTCCCAAGTGACACCTTGCTGCACACAGTAAGGGCTCTTCTTGTCAAGTATTACACACAATTATTCCTGGATCTGATCCATAAAGCAAAGGCAAGTCAGGGTTGATAATTGAAGTAATGCATGCAGTAAGGCTTTATTTCCTAAGCACGTTTTCCAGCTTAACCCCTAAATATCCCCACCCAATCCTATATCTTGTGCACATAAATATGTACACAGCCACCCCACACGTGTGCAATGTTTGTCTCGGAACACAAACTTGCACTGGTATTTAACATTTTCATTTTATTTTACATGTGACTGGAAGATAAACTGTAAAAAGAAATCCAAGGAAATGATAGTGATTAGGGATCATCTTACAGTCTGACCGCTTGTGTTCCCTCCATTAGGACAGATTTCTCCAGGTTGTGCCACAAAGTGAGGACCACTGATGACTGAGGCTTCCCTGGCTGTCAGTGCGTCTCCCTCCCACCACACTCTCCCTCTTTTCTTGGATCCTCCTCTTCCTGTGTGTTTCCCCCCTTCCCACTGTCTTCTCACAGGATATGAGTAAGTGCCCCTGAAATCAAAGTGAGTTACTCACTTCCTGCAGCAAGGAGCTCAGATCCCCGCACTGCTCATCCTGCAGGATCACACCAGCATTTGTGTGCCTGCTCTGGAGTGGGAGCAAGCGCTGAGAAAACTGCCTTGCAAGGTTTCTAGCATTTCATGGCTTGAATCTTGTGGGGGAAAAAGCCCTCTGAAAGGCTGTTTCATTAAATCATACAGAATGAAGAGTCCTCATTTAAAAACTGTTGTTATTTAGATGTAATTAATGTTGTTATTTAAATTATGTTTCATGGAAAAAGGACCATAATCTTGTATTTATTTTGAGATTTTTTTATCACTTCTTGGTTTTGTCAAGTGCTTGCTTTATATTTTTGTTTAGTTCTCTGTTGCTTTGTCCAGGAAATTGTTCAGCCACTTTCTAAAATGAAGAGTTATACCAGAGCTCAATGGGCACAATGTTTTGTATTTACAAAAAAATGTCTTATCAGAGTTGGAGATATGATCAAATCAAATTGTTGGATCTGAATAGTTCCAGTCATCCATGGATGAAGCTTGTTAGAAACCTCCTCAAGTGCTTGAATCTCTCTTCTGCTCTAGGAGCCCCTGAAGCCCATCCGGAGCGAACTCTGCCCTCCAGGCAGACTGACTGCATCTTTAGGTATTTACTCACACTTCCTCTTGAGGTACAAACCTCTCTGAACCACAGCCTCACAGGCCCCTCTGAAATATGCTGTGGAGCTGATACCAAACAGCAGCAAGTGCTTTCTGTTAGTCCTGCTGCATCCCCAGGGAGCAGCTTGGAAATCTGGCTGAGGATGATGGAGAGAGGAGCTGTTGGGGGAAAACGCTGCCTCATGCTTGCATGGGCTTCTGGTGGGACTTCAATTAATTCTTTTGACTCTAGGACTTGAGTGACAGACTAGAGCTGAGAAAGTCAACCTTTCAAGATGGTTTTCTTACATGGAAAACTCCCATTTTGCTGATCCAGCAGGTGATAAAACTCTTAAACCTGTAGTAGCACTTGTGGTGTTTTCAAAGCTAAATGAGGCAGTGCCACAAAAATGGTGGCACAGTAATTCTGGAAAATATCCACTCTTAGCATCACTAGGGGAAGAAGCAGCAGTACAAAAGCTGTTTCACAGAAGTACACATGATTAGCCATGCAGAAAAGACCTATATCCATACCAATATACCTATATACCATACCAAACACCAATAACGGCAATTTTCAGAATAAGAGCATAGAAAAGACACTGAAATTTTCAGTCTAAGGGTGCCTTAAAAGCGCAGTGTATGGAAGTAACACATACAACACAAAAGATTTCTCTTTTATTCATGGCTGCACAAATAGAAATTTTCAGTCTAAGGGTGCCTTAAAAGCGCAGTGTATGGAAGTAACACATACAACACAAAAGATTTCTCTTTCATTCGTGGCTGCACAAAATAGGTGAGATAATGATAGAGCTGTCAGAAGCTCCAGGTGTTTGTCAGAGCTCTGTGCTCCAAGAGGTTGTGCTCCTAGAGAAAGTGCTCAGGATTCTGGAAATGCAGCTGGAGTGGATGCAGCCTTCTGGAAAGAGCGTACGGACAGGCCGTACCCGCAGGTCACGTCCGAGTTCTGGAGGAGATGCCCAGGAGCTGTCTGGGGCTTCACTGGCATCTCAGAGCAATGCTGGCAATGCTGCTTTCGTCAGGAGCCATTCTGTGGAAGGAGCAGAGTCTCCTAATGAAGCCTCCTATGCCAGTGCTCCTTTCTCTGCCATCTCTTCCCTCGCTCAGTTGTGCAGCTCAGAGTTCTTCATCTGCTTTTTGGGAATGCTGTCAGGCTCCCGCAGCCTCTGCCAGAGCTGGCTCCGACCTTTGCCTGCTCCTGCCCGAAGGAAGAGCTGAGAAGCACTGGCAGCGCAGCACAGGAGGTTTTCCCATCTTTTCCCTTTCCTTAGGGTTTAAATCCCAGCCTCAAGGAAGTCAAAGGCTAAATTGCCATGGGCCCTCCCCAAGCAGATCTTGCCAGGGCCTTTTACAAAGGACCTGCAGTGATGACCATGGTTTGCCTCAAAGGCTCCTTAACCACTCTCTTTATCTTCCTTTTTTTTAGAGATTAATCATGCTAGTTCTTTTCCTGATATAAAATCATATTAAAACCAAAAATCTTGGAAAAGCCATTTCAGGCTTTTTTTTTGTTCCTGTGGGAGGAAGGAGGGCCACCCCATTGGCGAACTCTGATTGTTTTTTCCGTCCTAAAAGCATTTTTTCTTTGCCTTAGTTTTTGCTGTGCTTCAAAACTTTGAAATAAAAACCTCTTCAATATTATTCATAGCCAGAACACTACAGACTTTTTTTTCTCCATAACATACACATTGATTTGTATCCTGAAATGGTTTTGAAGTATACCAGAGAAGGAGACTGGGAAGGACAAAGGAAGGGGCAGGAAAGAGAATTATAAGGACCAGAGAGAGATGGGGGCACTCTGAGGATCAAAAAAATCCTGAATTGTAATAATTCTGTCTCTGCCACAGGTTAATTAGGTAAACAATAGAAAAAGAAAAAGAAAAAGAAAAAGAAAAAGAAAAAGAAAAAGAAAAAGAAAAAGAAAAAGAAAAAGAAAAAGAAAAAGAAAAAGAAAAAGAAAAAGAAAAAGAACTGGCTAATTCAGGCTACATACTATGGTTTACATTGGGGGGAAAAAAAGGCAATAAGTGAGAATAAACAGAATGCAACAACTTGGGGAAACATTTAGGATTAAAGATGTTTACACTCAAGATGTGATTCCCTAGCTCCTTCAGGGAGAAGCTAGGAAAACAGTATTTCTGCCACTTCCCATAGATGTCTCAGGAAAGCCAAAACATTTGATATTTTATCCTTATTATTTCTGAGCAAGAAAGCCTATGGGGGAAATGGATTTTCACTTCTGCTGTCAGAAAGCAGCGTGCCTTTGTGGGTGGGCGTGTTTATACAGCCACAAAGCCAATTTGTTTTTAAGCTTGAAGGTCACCATTAAGCAAAGATCATGGCCACAATATTGAGTTATATTTAGGGACAAAAACACAACAAAGGAACAGGATAGTCTGTATTTTGTCAATGTCTGTGACATTTTTATTACCTATTTGTTATTGCAGTGTTATGGGAAAGTCACTGAAGCATACGTTATTATTCACTACTCCATCTTCATTCCACATGCTCCAGACGGGTTAAATGTAAAATTTCTGATCAGCTGTGGAAAAGTCTGCACATGTCACAAGCGATTTTCCATCCAGCCCTCCATTTGTCACTGTCCTGGAGATAAAGTGGGGTTGAGCCACCACTTGACCTCGTGCTTTTCCTTCTAGGAATCCTTGAATAAGACCAGCCACGTGGGTAAAACCCCACCCAGGTTTTTAAACCCTTTCTCTGCTGACCAGCTATAAATTCATTTTCATTCTTTGTTTTTAAAGTCAGTATCAAACTGCCACAAGAGTTCTTGATATTCCCTGAACGAGCATCCATTAAGCAATCATTTCCACCCAACCCTGACTCTTCCCAAGCTGGTTTGCCTGGTGCTCTGCTTATTCCAGCCTTGGAAAAAATTAATTAACCGTATTGCTATTAAAGTCAGGAGAGCACCATCAGAAAGGTAAATATAACCCTGTGGAGTTCTTGTAGGACTGTGGGAGAGCGCTCAGCAGATGGAATTACCCTGTATAGCCACGCTTTCCCACTTTGCCAGTTACTTCCTGATGAAGCTGACCTTGCCATTCAACAGCTTCTTTCTTCAAGTGAGGAGGAAGACAGTGCATAGTAATTAGTTAAATGGCAGCAGTCACCTCAGCCAGATGTTGCCACAACAAATTCTGTTGCCACAGTTCAGGTTGTTTCTCTTTGAACTTACTCTTTGTTTGCTAAATTTGTTTATCCAAAGTGGGAGCCAAGAAAGCTGGAGCATCTTTTCCCATCACAGCAGTGCCACAGGGGACCCTTCTTAGCTTCTTGTGGAAACTTGTGAGGCTTCCAAGAATGCTTAGAAGTCAAGGGAAATGTTCAGCTTGGCTTGAACAGTTTTTCCTTCAGTTTGGAACTATGAAATTGAGATTTCAGGCTCACTGAGTGAAAGGACCCCTGTGCATCCCCCCTTATGGAGAGAGCACCTGACAGCTCCTCCTGCAGTGACAGCTCCATAGGGATCAGGTAAAAATGCTGAAGCTCACATTTCCTCACACAGACTTGAAAATGGTTGTAAATGGGACTGGTTTGCTGCTGCTACAGATCCTTAAGCAAGTGCCATCTGTATTGCAGTTTACATTTTTGTGGCATTTCCCCACCTGATCAGTTGTCCTCAAAATTTGCCTGTCCAAGTGAACTCTACACTGGGCTTCACTGTTAGGTTCTGCTCTTTCCTGCATAAATGCAAACACAGCCAAAGCCATCCCTACACAAAAGCTCTTCTGGATTAGGCAGGAATTTGATGTAAAGGAGGAAATTGATGTAAAGAAGGTGCATCAGAGCAGACTTGTTTGATACAGGTCTCCTGGCACAGTTCTAGACAAACTTGGCACACTTATGATGGGCACTGAGAGCTTGAGTTTGGGCTTTTAATCTTGATCCTTCAGGACCTGAATTTTCAGAAAGAGTATTGAAATTGGATGTGACTGTTTTCTGTGATCTTAAAATGGGTCTGCAGGTAAGACTGCGTCCTAGGAGTTCCTTCTGTGCTTCGGTAAAGGAGGCAGGAAAAGTAGTGGCTTTGGGCGTGGCCACATGTTTATTATACTGATAAATGCACAGTCACTCTTTCTGATAAGACCTGCCCTTTCCCATCACTCCAGAATCTGCTCCCGTGTTTCGGGGAAATTGTGAGGATACAACAAAAGCAATTAATTTCCTTTTGCTTTCTCTGGCTGATAACACACTGAACTGACTTCCTTGCACACGCGTTATTCCTGCTGCCCTGTGAATTGCAGCTTGAGAGAAGGGTTTGTGCCTGATTTTCCAGACAATATCAGCCACTTAACCAACTTGTCCCCCTAAGGAAGCTTTTCCAGTCCAAAATATCTCGGTGTGATGACAAGACAAGCTGCCGTGCACAACGGTGACCTCACACGTGCCAGGACAAACAGATGGGTTTGTCATCTGCAATTTTGGGGGCAATGCCTCCATACCTTTCACTCAATGTAGACTGGTTACATAGCCTTACTGGGACTGAATTTTTAGGTATTTCCATTTCAAGGAGGGGTTCATGAGACAAGACACAGCCCTTGGCTGTGCAGTGCACGGTATTTACAGAGGCCAAATATCCATTACAGATGCGCTCAGCTCCAGAAAGAGGAACCGTATAAAAATGAGGAACCATTTTAAAAGGATTTAAAAGGGGCAGCTATGAGAATTAAGTTCCTGCTAGCTCTGTGGAGGTTGCTGAGGGGTGCCAGGCCAATAGTTCAGTGCCTTTCCAGAAAGACTTGAAGAAAGGGCAGAAGGTGGCCAGCTTTGTTTAGCAGCAGAGCAAGGAAAGGCAGCAGGAAGAAGTTCAAAAGCTGAAGTATGACCAAAGGGAGCAAATAGAAAGGATCATAACCCCTGGCAAATTAAATGTAAAAACATAATAAAGGTGGAGAGAAAGGACTTATGAAGGACTTAAGAACAAAACACAGAAATTATCCAAACTAATGACTTTTTTTTTTTTAATAGAATCACAGAATCACTCAGGTTGGAAAAGACCTCCAAGATCACTGAGTCCAACCTGTGACCAATTCCCACTGGGGACTTTGCTCACCCCCAAACCAGCAGGTCTGATATTAAATGCCTCCTCAGGTTGCTTCAAAAGTGTAGTTAGAAATATGAAATGGCCCTTTGAGTAGTGTTACAGCTGTGTCTGTGTCATCCATCCTTCCCAGGCTTTTGAATGTTTACTTCTTCCCTGAAATATGAGATTAATATTATGCTACTTATCTCATCTCCCATAGCAACAGGCAAACTTTCCAAAAGTCAGTGACACATCCAGAGAAATTACTCTCTGCCCTCCGATTCTGCCATCAGAAAAGAATGCCTGCTTTGCAAAAATGGGATATTTCTAAAAATACCTTGAGAGGTCCTAATCATTTTTGGGCCAGAAATAAACAGAAAAAAAAATCTCTTTGAGTGGCGCATTACTCATTTTAGGGAGACTGTGGAAAGCTGACACACTTCCTTATTTATTTTTGGGAAGGAAAAATTTCATCAGGTAATGCAGGAGAATTATGCAAGGGAGTTGTAATTTAAAATAATCAGGTACTGAAAATGCACTCTCTTGCTCCTTCAATGAAGTGCTCAGCAATTCTAAAGCTGGGAAAGGCCATTAGTATCATCTTATCTGACCCTCTCCATAACAGAAGCCACTAAACTTCATCCAATTTCCTTCAGTAATGCATTTTTTGGTTAAAACCTAGTTTGAGAAAAGGACCTAGTCTTGATTTTAAAACTTCTAGAAAAGAATTTGCTGTGCTCCATATTAGTTTGTTCCAATGTCTGATGGCACTCAAAAGACACATATTTTATTTTTCCTGATCTTGTGTACCAGCCTGGTTTGGTTTTTGGCTTCCTCTGTCAAAGGGAAGGATGAGTTCATCCCTCAGTTTTATATATAGTTGTGTCTAATGAGGTTTGAATATAAAAGTGGGAAGACCCTAAGTTTCAAAACTACAGAATAAGCTTTAGAAAAAAGTGAAGAGGGAAAAAGCCAGCCTCTGGTAAAGCTATTCATTAGAAGTGTCTACAGTGAAAGCACTGTGACTGTGGACCAGACCATGCCATTAGGAGGGAAGAGTTCTTAGTCTTCACTAAGGCAAAATGTTCATTAGCATGGGAATTTCGAAACTGTAGTGACTGATTAAGGTTTGTGATATTGCTTTCCATAGTTAAATATATTTAAAATGCTTCTGATAATTGCAAAATACTTTTAATTTCCTTTCTAAGAGCATTTTTTCTTATTCCATTGTTTTAACTGCACAAGTCAGCTAGAGCAGTTAAAGACATTTAGAAATCTGCCTTTCTTGGCAGAGATTTTACAGTATCAAAGAAAAGGGGTTATTACAGATTCAACATAGCCCTTGAAGTGTTCTTCTGCTAAACACATGACTTCTTGTTGAAATGTTTTCCTGAATCAAAGCCTTAATCCCCTATACATGTAAGTCTGAGTGACAGGCAAGTCTAGTGCAGTGATCCCAGGCTCTCAGATAAAACCACTCACCAACACTGCAAATCCCTCCATGCACCAACACTGCAAATCCCTGCACACCAACACTGCAAATCCCTCCACTCACCAACACTGCAAATCCCTCCATGCACCAACACTGCAAATCCCTCCACACCAACACTGCAAATCCCTCCACACCAACACTGCAAATCCCTGCACACCAACACTGCAAATCCCTCCACACCACGGCTCTCCACACCCAGCAAACCCACGTGTTTGTGCTCCCAAAGAATGGAACTCCCTCCTGTTTCTGTCCCATCCAGCCATCGTGCTGCTTCCTCTTCCCACCGGTGTCAGCTCCTCCAGCTGGGTGGGCAATCCGCTGGGTGGGCGATCCGCTGGGTGGGCGATCCGCTGGGTGAGCGATCCGCTGGGTGAGCGATCCGCTGGGTGAGCGATCCGCTGGGTGAGCGATCCGCTGGGTGAGCGATCCGCTGGGTGAGCGATCCGCTGGGTGAGCGATCCGCTGGGTGAGCGATCCGCTGGGTGGGCGATCCGCTGGGTGGGCGATCCGCTGGGTGGGTGATCCGCTGGGTGGGCGATCCGCTGGGTGAGCAATCCGCTGGGTGAGCCCCAGGTGGGCAGGGGCAGCAGGACGTGGCTCAGGGTGGAGCTGCTGGTGTGGCTGAGGCAGCTGTTCCACCTTGCAGGATCAGAACTCAGGCCAGCCTTGCCCAGGGTTATGCAGGGGTTGATGTGTGGCACACGTGCCGTTTCCGTGTCTGCGGGGGGGAAGACTCACCTGGCAGCTGCTGCATGCCCGCTTTGAGATGTAGAGTTGTAATGCCAATTAATGGAGGGATTTCTGCCTCTGAGATCTCTTCTTTACCTTACAAAAAGCAGATATTCTGGCTGAAGTGTGTGTTAGCTATGTTTTTAATCTTTTTGCCATTTAACTCCCCAGTTAACAGCAGCAATAATGCACATCCCAGAGTTCTTATGGCTGTTTTCACATCAATGCAACCGCAGAGGGGTGAGGGCTGTTTTCTCAACAAATTCTCTGCTAAAGAATGGCAAAGTGAGGCTCATTATTTCTGCCTGCTGACAGGCCCAGTAATACAGTATGAAATCAGTTTTCCTCCAGAAAAGCTATTATGGTAAAAGGAAAAGTCACAGAAAGGTTTGCCTCTCAGAAATGAACAGTAATCCAGAAGACTGGGAAAGCAGGGAATTTCTTTGGCTTTTGAAAGAGCACAGCGTGTATCGCCTGCACTTGGATTTCCATGTAGAAACACATGAAACCGTGTCATTTTTTGGGTTCACATTCACTGCATGATTTTCCATCTAACAGTCAAATATTTCAACTTCTTCCAGCTTGCCAAATGCAAAGGCAGTTTCTTTTCACCACTGAACAGAGGGAAAGCAGCAGGTGCTTTTTTATACAGCCTCAATTAAGCAGATGCTGATGGAGGATGAGAAGACTTCTGATGTTAAGGCATGTTCTGGCAGCAGGCCTAGTCCTCACCAGTTGATTTGAGCAAATTGGAAATAAATCTGCAGGATGAGAATTTCCAGAAATGTATCTGACTGTCAATGGAATGAGCTTTCAATAGAGTTTTACCATATTGGCAGACCAAAAGCAACTCTTGTGTGCATCGTGTTCTGTTCCTGAAAGTACATTTTGACCCGTGGAGAGCTCCACAAGAGGTGTCCTCCAAAATTCAGGAGACTTACCAGAGCATAAATGAGAGCAGGACACAAACACTAAAAGTCACAACATGGCCTGGCCCTTGTAGGAAATTTTGGGCCTTAATAAAAATCTGGAAGGGTCTGAGTTGCAAAAACAACATAAAAATGATGATGTTTCTAAAGCATCCTGGCAGTGGCATGTTGCAACAGAATTGTTTTCTTCCCTTCAGAAAGGGCTCACACTCCGTGATTTTCCCGGATATATTCATTTGGCTCCATTTCCCTATGCTTTTCCAGCATGCCAAAAGAAATGCTTGCCAAAGATGAATTCACAGACCTGGCAGGCTAGGAGGAGTCTCAGGAGATCATCTGGTCCAACATCCTGCACTAGAGCAGCTAAAAGGGTCTGGACACCGTCCTGACATTTTTATCTTCACCTGCAGAAATCGATATCCCTGGGTAGTAACACCTTGCCACACTTTCAGACAGATATCCTGATACCCTGCTGAAATCTGTTAGGAAAAAGGGAAACCGATTCCTTTTTGCTCATTCCTGAATGGACATGCAGAGTTGCTGCCCCGCCTGCATCAATCCCTTTCAAGCTGCTGCACCATTTCTCAGCCTTCTCTTTTCAATCTTGTGCTTTCTCCCTCCTTTTTAGGAGTAACGTTTTCTACCCCTCTTATTGTGCTGGTTACTTTTCTGTGCTTTTCCCATGCCTGTTTCTACTCGCTGCTTCCAGCTGAGACAAAGGACTCTGGCTGGCAGTTCACTGCTACTTCACAAAGTGGAACAATTGCTACTGCTGCCTACGGAAAGAGAGTTTTGTTGTCAGAACAAAGCTCTTCTCTTCCTCAGCAGCATCTGATTATTGACATGTACCTGAGTGGAGCTCTGTAGTGTGGATCACAGAACACCAGGAATGCCAGGGGATAAAAAGAGACTCTAGTGAGCGATACCTAGAAATCTTCAAAAGATATTTGTCTCCCTAGTTCTTTTAAAATGTCCAACAGGAGATTTCATTGTCATCGTAGGCAATACATTCTAGTGCCTCACTGTCTTCACATTTAGGTGTCATGAGACAAAATGCTGTCTTAAATCTGTAGGTTCCAGTCAGAAAATTCTACTGTGATGCTGCCTAGACAATAACTTCCATTTTTGTGCTTTGTCTGCTGAATTTCTCGTCTGAAAGAAGGAAGACTTTGTGTTTGTCATTGCTGAATTTTAGCTGTTTTCATCCCAGATTCTCTCTAAATTTTCAAGCAGTACTTGGAACCTCGATTTATGCCTTTCCCAATCTCTAACACTGATCATATTCTCTCACTGTCCTCTGGATGCTGGACAGAGCCAGGGCCAGAGCAGAACATCCAAAAAGAGCTGAGAGCACTCTTTGGGTGGAGGTTTCCAACCACTGTGCACCTTTCTTCTCACGACCACATCAACACTGTGTTTCATTAGCTTGCTCTTGGGAATGTCATGAAGTGGCAAAAACGTCACTGGGATTGAGATTACATCCCACTAGCTGCATCCCCCTTTCTTTTCTGGCAGAAACTCCACAGGCTTGTCATGATCCATTCTCAACCATCCTTGTGGGCTATTTCCTTGATCAGTTTGTAATCACTGAGGTACTCACAAAGTTCTTTTTTAACAGCTGTTGCAGAACTTTTTCAGGAATCAAAGTCACACTGACAGCTCCGAAGGAGTAATATCTTCTCTTGTATAAAAATACAGACAGTGCTCATGTCCACAGAGTTTCCCAAATCCTCGTATCAAATACAGGTCTCCTTTCCTACCTGACTATTGTTTGCTCAGACATTTTTACACCATCAAACCATAACCTCATCAGAGGCTCAGGCATGACAGGAGTGACATTTCAAGAGTTTTCCACCACTGAGTGTTTCTTTACCAGCTGTTTTTCTCGAGGGTTTGTGACTGAAGCTAATATATGCTGAAACAGATTTTACCCCAAATCAGACAGTGATGCCAGAATCTCTCTGAGCAAAATCACCAAAATATTTGTAAGAGGACAAAAATTTATGTTTTTTTCTTTCCAAGCTCAAATCTTGGAATTGAGGAGTAGTTTTGATTGAATATTTCAAGAAAAAAAAAAAAAAAAAAGGCAATTATAGAGGGGTAAAAAGGTAATGTCCTGGGTGAGACAACACAAGCTCACAATGCTACAGATGTTGTGGTTATGTTGTGGTTATAAGTGCTCATGCCACGTGGAAAAAGAACTTTTTGTCCCCCCTGTGCCTTCCATATGAGCACATTAGAAAAGCTGAGCTGTATTCACATCCTTTTCCAGGAAGCAGAAGATATTATTACCCATTTCTTATGGTCAGAAAAAACATGAAGAGGCCTTGTTCAAGGTCAGGGGGAGTCAGCAGAGAGCAGAGGTGTACGCCAAGCTACTCTCATGGTGTAATAACTCAGACTAGCTGCTCTTGGGTTTTGTTCCCTTTCAGATGGTGTTCACCTGAGTAATCATCTCTAAACCAGAAATGCTCCTCACAGGTCTGTGGGGCTGAAGGAGACTTTATAGACATGCCCTAAAATGTGCCCGCAGAGCAAACAAGTAACTGCATTTCTCAGCCTGCAAACCTGTCATGGTCTGGTCAGCGAATGCATATGTCTGGCAGATATTTAATGCATGTATTAAATGGTCTCAAGCTGAAGGAGGGTAGTTTTAATTGGATATTAGGAGGGAATTGTTCCCTGTGAGGGTGGGCAGGCCCTGGCACAGGGTGCCCAGAGCAGCTGTGGCTGCCCCTGGATCCCTGGCAGTGCCCAAGGCCAGGCTGGATGGGGCTCTGAGCACCCTGGGACAGTGGAAGGTGTCCCTGCCATGGCAGGGGGGGGAAAGAGATGATTTTGAAGGTCCCTCCCAACTCTGACCACTCTGTGGTTCTGTGAGTTTCTCACCTCATTGAAAAGAGGGAGGCTCCTTTTTATCACAATGATCTGGGTAGGTGCATTCCCGTTGCCGGAATCTCTAATCCTGCCAAAGACTATTGTGTGGATAAATATTCTGAAAGTACCGTTCTACCTACCCTAATCTACTGAGGGTGCACAAGGT
Organism: Pardalotus punctatus; assembly: GCA_013400915.1. Lineage (NCBI taxonomy): Eukaryota > Metazoa > Chordata > Aves > Passeriformes > Pardalotidae > Pardalotus > Pardalotus punctatus. The sequence continues at coordinate 29,105 of VZTX01015667.1, read as the reverse complement.
AGAAATGATCCCGTATTCATACAGAAAACAGAATAAAAGAAGGTGCTTATGTGGCTGCTTGTGTGTGGCTACAAACATATTGTAGTTGCGACTTTCATTCACAGGTCTGCGTGCACAAGGTGCTTGAAAAGTCGGGTGTATGGAAAAAGCTTTATCTAAAATGCTTTAGCTGCCAGATAAGGAGCTCAAAGGAGAGCTACTGCTGGAGCGTTAGGCAAGAAAACTCACAAAGGCTCTTTACAAGGCTGGGGAACATAAAAGCAACAGCAAATTATCTGTGAAGCGGCAGAGCTTTTCCCTTTTTTTCACTTCCATATAATTATGTGTTGTAATAGTCTTTCTGTGTAAAGGTCATGATGTGTTTATAATCATAATCATATAATCATAAAACCAGGAAAAACCCTGCTCTTTGAACCCCTCTGAGCAGGAACATCTTCAACCAGATCAGGCTGCTCGGAGCCCCAGCCAGCCTGGGCTTGAACAGTTCCAGGAACGGGGCATCCACCACCTCTTGGCAATCTCTTCCAATGTTTCATCACCCTCCTTGTAAAGCAATTTCTTCCTTAAATCTAATCTAAGTCGACCCTCTTACTATTTAAAATCAATTACTCCTTGTCGTATCACATCGGGCCCTGATAAAATGTTTGTCCCCATCTTCCTTATAAACTCCTTCTAGGTGCTGGAGCGCTGCAAAGGTGTTTGCCCGGAGCCTTCTCTTCTCCAGGCTGGAAAACCCCAGCTGTGCCAGCCTTTCCTCACAGGAGAGCTGCTCCATCCCTCTGATTTGTGTCCCTCCTCTGGACTCACTCCAACAGGTCCTGTCTTTCCTGTGTGAGGACCCCAGAGCTGAATGCAGCACACCAGCTGTACAGGGGCAGAATCTCTTCCAAGTGCTGGCCACGCTGCTTTTGATGCATCCCAGGATCTAGGAATTAAGTCTCCTGTGTCTCAGTTACTTGTTTGTAAATCCTGGATAATGGTCCTTCTCTATTCTAGTGTGCTACTGGGAAGATAAACACATTAGAAATATTTAAATACTGCGGTGTAAAGGGCCGTGCAAGCAGCAAAGATAGAAAGAAATGAGCCACAGTTTTTAATGCCTTCCAGGAGTCCTGAGCATGGGGAGAGTGCAGGGGCTGGACTCAAGGAAGGAGGAAATGGGATGTAAGAGATGTCCCATCCTCATGGCACACCTTGCTGTGGGACAAGGAGGGGTGCTCAGTTTGGAAGATGCCAGCGGAGCCAGTGACTTTTACAAACTAAAAGCTGGTCATGTCTATGCTGGGAGCAAGACAAAGTCCTCCAGAAAGCCTGGCAGAAACCAAATGCTCTTCCCTGTGAAAGGGGAGGGGTCTGTGGGTTGGTCCAACACCTCTGCCCGGAGCTGAGCACGCTGGGGTCACAGGCTGGACATACCAGGAATGCCTCTGGTGTTGGACCCTGGGCTTAGAAAAAGGCAGTGTGGTTTCCACTGGAAAAATTGCTTTTCTCTGCTGTTCTTTCCCTATTCCCAGCCATGTCCTGGAAGGCTGCAGTCCCCAGGGAGCAGAGATGTCATAGCTTGACATCACTGGGTGTTTTGGTTTTAATTCCCTGAAGAACTGGAAGTGGCTGTTCCTGTCTGTTGACTGAAAAGGGGCCTGCCTACAATTGCAAGGCTCTTAGATATCCAGAACCACTCAGCAACTCTGACAGGACTTTATACGGTCTAAAATGAAATATTTTTGGTGGAAGATTGGCACTGGTCCTACAGTCAATGTGGTTTACATCCATTTTTCCATAATTTTCCTCCTGAGAAGAGCTGGTAGGATAACAGGGAAAATGTCCCCCTGGTGAACAGCATCATGCCTGTGAAAATCCAGGAAGCCCAGAGTGTTCCAGCACACCAACAGAGCCTGGCACTGCACAGAGGAGGATGCAGAGATCCAGCCCACAAAGGGTTACTGACATACCACCACCCACTTCCCTTCTGACTAGAACTTTGTGCATCGTTTTATTTGATATTCTAATTACTGTACAAATATCCATTACCTTCTAACCCGTGCAGCTCAAATGGATGACAGTTTCTGAACTGCTGCTCTTGTAGGCACTTACAAGAAGCCCCACTTCCTTGTGAGATACAGTGTGAACCATGGACAAAATCCTCCTTCTGGAAGGATCCTACAGGATCCACTGGACAGAGGGTGAGTTTGTACCTTATGCCCCTTGGAAGAAAAAAATTCTCTCCTCCTCCTACACTGCCCATCTCCTAAAAAAGGAGAGGACAGAAATAAATGTTTAAACACACCAGCTGATATCACCATTAGAAAAAACAAACAGAAGAAAATAGGCATATTCAGCTGAAGTAAATGGCACCCAGTGCCATCGTTGTCTCCTGTTTCCTGCTGTCTGACTCAAGGCACTCACTCTGCGCTTCCCTCGGGCTTTCTGAATTACTCCTCAGAGGCACTAAACCCACTGCAGACACAAACATTGAGGTGGAATTTAGGCTGGCTGGAAATGGCCCAAAGCAACCTGAAAACAAGTTAGAAGACAGAGACACAGGAAAAGAAATGTTCTCCTTGTTCATTGATATTCTCTGTCCCTTGAAGACCTGATGTGGACTAATTGAAGGTCTCCGATTTCACGGGACAATTCTCCTGTAATTTTCATAAAGAGTTTTTCTTGCTCTGGTATTTTTCATTTTGGGATCAGTTCTTGGGAAAAAGGAGAAATAACTTTTCTAAAAAACACAGTGTATTTTCACTTTAGTGATAAGTGAATCTTGTCAGCAGGATTTTCATCTGTGGAACTCTCAATAGCTCCCCGAGAAAGGATCCTCGCTCCCTTTCCATGCAATGAAGCAGGCTTTATAAATCCACCAGTATTTCAAATATGTCCCCTGGTGGAAGAGGAAATATTTCTGCCAGTCCATCCTGTGAAACTCAACCAGGCAGCTGCTGTCAACTGCCTGACTGTGCCAAACTAACGACACCGTGGGACAGGGGAGGAAATCGAGCTGTGGGCACGTGCTCCTCCTGAGTGACATTAAAAACTGGCAGCAGAGAGCATCCTGGCACAATGCATGGCTGGGATATGATCAATCTGCCTCAACCCCAAACCCACACTCCGTGAGCTGCAGATCTGCCCCAGACTCTTGCTGGACAGAGCACCAGCAATGCCATCAGCAGCAGCAGCCTGCTGTGGGAGGGGTTGTTCCAGCTCTGCAGCCACGGGAGTACATTGGAAAGAAGGGTAATGCTTTAGGAGATGGCTGTGTATGGAAAATGGTCCAGCTGTAGATCCTGTTGTGCTGCTCTGCTCCTAGGTGGGAGCTGTGGTCCTCTATCCCGCAGTGAATGCACACAAAAGAGACAACAAAATGAGCAGTGTCCTACTCCACAGGGCTGTAGCACAGGGAAGGAGCTCCATCCCAAAACAGCTCTGAGGCAGGAGAAAGGCCAAGCTCTCCGTGGTTTACCAGAGGAAAACATGGTGGCAGAAGGACTCACCTGTGTTTAGGAGACATTTGAAAGACAAAAAAAGCTGTGGGCTCTGCAAAGCAGCTGGGTGAGGCAGCAGCCAGCTCCTGTCCCTTCTGAGTGTCCCTGTGCTGGAGCAAATACCCAAGAAGGTGTCCAGCAGCTCTGTGCCACTGCAGTACTCCTCCACTGGATGAAGCCAGGAGCTGAAAGGTTCTTACCCACTCCAGTGACACTGCCAGTGATGGGAACTGCTCCTGAAACATCCTACAGCAGCTTCACCTGGAACAGGAACATCAAATCCCAGCTAGTGATGATGGCATTGCCTATGCAAGTTCCCTTCTCACCACTGTCCAGCTTAAAAAGCACTCAGCAGTCTTCATTTTCTGCATTTATACTCTCCAGACCACTGATTTTCTGCTACTTCCCGCACTAAAGAGAAGGGCTTCTCAGCAGCTGCCAGTTTCTGCTGTTGAGAGGTGTCACACAGAGACATTAATTGATGGGGAGAGCTTTGAGACTGGCAAGTGAATCATCTGAGCAAAGTTTAGAATACTCCAAGTGCTATTCCCAAAGTTTTAGCTCCAGGTCACTTATTTCCAGATGCATTTCCCTGGTTTCTCTGTGGCTGTTGTAAGGACTAATGCCAAATAACCTTGACACACAGAAACCCTGCACTAGTTAGGCCCGGGTAAAGCAACACATTCTGGCATTCTGGCACACTTCACTGATGTGTTTTCTGCCCCTTCTCACCCCTCCCTACACCTGAGCCTGTAGGTAAAAGCGTTTGGGCTGACAGCCCCCCAGCCTCCCCGGATTTCCCCAGCTGGCTCTGAGTCCCTTGACCTGCAGAGTGAAACATGGCCTTGGCAGACTACAGTTTTAATTGGTAAATCTGGGATTTTAACCCCAGCTGCTGTAACTCACCAGACATTTTTATTTGATCTATAATCCTAAGAAAAGCCATTTCCTATGAAGCTAAATTGTGCAGGAGCGGCTGCTCTCTTTCACTGGGAAGTAAAAAAACAACAACCCTCACAAATCACAAGAGGCTCTGAGCCATCAGATGTGCCCTCCAGCATTTATTATCTGATTTGATGTGTTAATGGCTGGTTATTCTCATTAGCTGTTCCGCGGATCAACACAAGCTGTTTTCCTGCACTTAGGCTGTGCAGCCTAGTGTGTAAAGGCAATTAGCGTGGGGCCTATGGATTGACTGGGGAATCAGATGTCAGCTGTGCTCCCATCCTCCAGCGGTGCCCAAGGAGATGCTGCTCTGCAGCCCACAGTGTCAGGAGCCCCTGGCTGGGGTGAAGGCACTGATGTACAGACAGGGAGGGAGGTGCTGCCCTTCTGAACTTGCACCAGGGAGAGACAAGACAAACAAGGCAGAGCCACAGAGATTGAGGTATTTGTTAAGAATGTGCCAAGGGGGAAGCAGGGCTCTGCAAACACGCTGCTGTGCAGGGAAGCACTGGTGTTTGAGCAGTTTTACCTGGCTGCTCCGCTTGCTGTGACAGATCCCTCCCTTGTGTTAAATAAAAACTGTCCACCGTGCTAAGCAAACCCGTGCAAAGCTCTGTACAAGAACCAATAAAGTATCAAATGAGAGGGGAAACTGGGGAAAGCTACACCAGCACTTACAACAGAGAAATTCTTGTCTCACGAGGCCTGACATTTCAGCGTTCTCTTGTTGTGTGTGAGGTAATGCTGTCCTCAAGGGCAAAACCGCTTGAAGTGATATGACTGCAAGAAATACAGCACTTCACCTTATTCTGAAACCATCTGAGGACAGAAAGCCTTTTGGTTTGGCCTTTTGTCATCAGAAGCTGGAAACCAGGGCACGAGACACACGTACATCTGATGCTGAAAAGAGATTGTCTCCACAGCTGGAATAAAGAGCTGACAGACTTCAGCTCTCAGCCATGGAACCCTTGCCCAGGCTGCATGAAACCTTTCTGTTGGCAAAAAGTGTTACAAGAGGTGGCGCAGGATCCTAGGAGGGACCTGGAAACAGATCTTGCTGCCCAATGTGGTGGGATTGCTCAAGTGCTGCTGATGGGTGAAGCAAGGCCACCATGAACAGCACACCTGCACAGCATGGCCAAGACCCAAGGAAAGAAAGGTAAAAAACAGCACGTACAAAAAGCAAAATGTGAGTTTTCAGGTTAGAGGAGATAAGACATGAGGCAAAGTATAAACAATATGTTAGAAAATCTGAACCTCAGTTAGGGATCTTAAAAAGTCTTTGAGTACAAGACTGAAAGAAAGAGGGATTTAGGCTCATCTAGATCCCCTTGAAAAGCCTAATTTGACCCAGCCTAGGTTTGTGTCTAAACTGATCTTGGAAAGCCAAAGCAGCCAGGAAGCCCCAGGGGCTCCCTGTGTTCGGTGTGAGGGACACAGGCCAAGGAGGAGGTCACTGTGGTTGTACATCTGCAGTAGCATCTGCTGGGCCACTGGACAGGCTCTGAGCTCAGCACAGAGGGGCAGACACAGCCTGGCAAGGAGAAAAGCTCCTCACCCACAGCCTGGCATCCCCACTGCCCCGTGCCTGGTGGGAACCGGCCACCATTGATGGACACTGCTCTGGGACTCAACCTCTGCAGTGGGGTTGTCTCACTGTGGGTGCTGCTGCTGTTACCAGTTCACAAATGCAGCCCCTTATCTGCTAAAAGTGTGTCTGGAACTATGTTCTGGTCTAAAATTAGCTCTAGAGCATGTCATTAGCATAGCCATGGTGTGGATGTGATCTCCCCGCTTTGAACTTGCATGAGGCTAAATCCAGGCTAAATGACTCATGCCCATGGGTTATGGCAGCCAGGTAATGTCCACTACAACTCCCTGAACAAACCATCACTACTTGGATGTGACAGATTGCTATGTTCTCCTGATATGCCCAGCAACTCACCAGAAACATCACTGGGTCCTTTAGAGGAGCCACCTAAAAACACAATGCCCTGTGCTCTGAGAAGTGCAGGAAGGCTGAGGGAATTGGGATTGTTCAGCTGGGGAAGAGAAGCTTTGGGGTGACCTCAGTGTGGCCTGGCAGTGCCTGAAGGGAGCCTGCAGGAAAGATGGACAGAGACTCTTGACAAGGGCTGCAGTGACAGGACAAGGGGAATGGCTTCACACTGACAGAGAGGAGCTTTGGGTTGGATATTGGGAAGGAATTGTTCCCTGGGAGGGTGGGCAGGCCCTGGCACAGGGTGCCCAGAGCAGCTGGGGCTGCCCCTGGATCCCTGGCAGTGCCCAAGGCCAGGCTGGATGGGGCTCTGAGCACCCTGGGATGGTGGAAGGTGTCCCTGCTCTGGGAGGGGAGCTGTAATGAGGTGATCTTTAAGGTCCCTTCCAACCCAGGCCATTCTGAGATTCTATGATTCTCTGAAGTAGATGATTTAGTCTTTAAATGTTCTGATCAGCAGAAGCATCTATTAGTGTGTCCTCCAAAGGGAATCTTCATTTTCACGGCCAGGCTAAAGGACGCTGAAGATTTGCCCTGTAATGATGGTTTGGAAGGTGTGTGCGGTGTATCTGCTGCTCATGAACTTGGTTTGCCCATATGTGGGACCAGTGTGGGTCCACAATGTGGGTCCACAATGTGGGTCCATCCTGCCAACAGCTGGTTACACACTCCTTTGGAACAGATCTCTCTGAAAAAGCGCTGTGCAAGCAGAAGCCAGGAGAAGGAAGTTATGGGATGGATCTGGCTCTTCTGCTGCAGCTGTTCTACCATGGCAGCCTCACTAGCTGCAGGAAATTCAGAGAGAAGCCGTGTGACAGTGCACTGGATATGCTGACACTGATGAGGAGGAGCAAATCCTCTTCCACCTGGGACAGAAATAGCATCAGATGTTGAAGCAGGGGGTGGCTGTCGTGGTTAGGGGGAAATGCTGAACAACACAGGTGCGATCCCACCGCCCCCGGGTAACCACTTGTCCCGTGAGATGACACTGAGGGAGCACACACTGGTGCTCTGCAGAGCCATCTCTTACATTCACATTCTTATAAACTCAGAAAAGCAACCCCAGCCTTTTGGGGAGTAACTACAATGGCCACAATGGGAGAAGAAAGCCACCTCGTCTGCTCATTGCCATGAAAGTGCCCGCAGGCAGACACGGAGCTCAGTGGTGGGCCCTCAGAGACTGTTCCACATTGGTAACTGAAGGATGTCAGCCACAAGCAGCTGTGACAGCATTTTGGGCAAGCCAAGTGGTGAATTGATGGCTTGTAGTGACGCAGATCCAGCTCAGCCTCAGAAATCTCCAGTGGGGACGAGAGGAGAGCGAGCCACAGGCTGCTGTCAGCTGTGGCACCGCTGTGACAGCTGGAGACCCGGGCTGTGCCAGGCTGTCAGCCATATGGCAAAGGAGGCAGAGCCATCAATCTGCAATCCCACAACAAACCCCTCTGGGTGATGTGAGCGTGGGGCCATGTCAGCACTCACGAGGCTGCACCACACTTCTCCATGGCAAAAACAAACCCTGCACACGCAGTTCAGGGAAGCAGGGAAACGGCTCTCGGTGCCATTGGCCCAAGCCTTTACACAGGTGAAGTCACCCAGCAGGGTTCACTTGGCATGGCAGGGTCCTGCCAGCTTGGCTTGCCTGAGCTGCCTTGCCAGAGCTGGATACAGCCCAGGGCTCTCGCCTTCTGCACAAAGTGTTTTCTCTGAAGTCTTAGGAGGGTTATCAGCGATATAAACAGGGCTAAGCTTCAAGGGCTTTAGTTCTGGGGTTAAAGGAGGATTTGAATCTGGCACTGAAGCCATTGAAAGGGAGCCCCCTCCACACCTGGCTGCAGGAAACTGATGTGATTGCCATCTTTGATTTTTGCTTTCAAGAGTTAATAAAAGCAGCAAACCCTGATCTTCCCCCAGGGCTGAGCTGCAGAAACTGCCTGGGATGCAGCACTTCAAATTCCAGACAGACACTGTAATAAAATGTGGAAATTGGATGCAAATTATTTACTACATTTATGATGCCGCATTATTTACTGGTACTGCAGTTTGATAATCACAGCAATAATTTTCAAATTACCTTTGCTCAGTATTCACTTTTATGAGTCCTGAAATGCTTCTTAATGTTCTTGAGCAGAGAGGATTTCTAACACTTGTCCCCTGCTCCTAAATTGAAACAACTTGCAAATGACTGTGGAGACCCAATGAAATGAAGACCAACTTTCAAGGGCACAAATGGCAGGGAAACACAATTTCTTTACAGACAACCACACAAGAAGTCTTACATAAAACATTGTTAAATTCTCAGCTCTCAATTCCCAGCTAGTGAGGGAAAATAAACAAAAAGCCACTAAACCAATTTTCTTCTGCTGCAGTACTAGCTGTGTGCTTCTAAAGAGCATGCAAGTCCCTGAACGCAGTAGAATTGAGATGGCAGATAATCTGCAGCTGATAAGTTGCACCCTGGGACATCTGTTCAGTATTGACTTGCTTAGGTGTAATTGTTGGCTGGGACTCATGGTAAACCAGGACATCAGATATGTACTGGGAGCCTGGAAGATCAGAAATAGGATCTGGGAGCGGTATCTTGTCGTACTACATATCCAGGCAGGCAGGGCTGAAAAGCTGACTATGAAGAGGAAACTTTCCCCTCCCTTGAAATCAATTATCCTTTAACAAATTAACCAGAACAACAGGACAAGATAGGTCTGAGTATTTCAGAATAAACACAGCAAGGCAAGACCTGCTGAGTCTCACAACTTCTGAGAGATGCTCAGGGAGGCCAATCTCCTAGAAGCTATCCTCCATCCAAATGATCTGACTCAATATGAGGAGACACTGAAACATAATTATTACATGATGGTCATCTTCCAGTTGTGCTTTCCTGATGTCTGCACCCGTGGATAAAGGCAGACATAAATTACTTAACTGATGATGCACTCGGTGTGTATTTTTGTCCCACAGCCATCTATAAACAAAAACACATTTATATGCTTATTATGTATAATGCAAGAAAAAATAAAAAAGCAAACCCAGAGCAATGAATCACTTCCCTGAAAGCAGTTTGCTTAATCACGTGCACGGTCATGCTGAGCGATGTTGTTGTGGGTACGCTGACACATCTTCAGCTTGGTTTTCTCACTGGCTAAAAGAGAAGAGTCGCTGAAATACTCATCCACATCAGCAGTTTGATGTGTTGTCTCATTCTCGTGCTTTTGCTAATTAAGGATGTTGTGCATGACAGGCCAGGGCAGCAGGTAGCAGTGAGATAGGAGCTGTGCTCTGCTCTGAGCCACACAGCCAGCACCGAGGAGCCGAGCAGGAAAAGCCTGGAGTGAACCCAAACCTGCTCCTGAGCTTTCTGATGTGCCTGCTGACAGTCCCTGGGAGTGATCAGCCCTTTTACACACCGCTGCACTGCAGCCTCGGCTGCTGTCACACGAGCATGAAATTTATCTCACCTAAAACACCACGTGTCTGGGCTAGTTCTGCCTTTCAGGCCAATGCAGGAGAGATCCTCAGCTTACAACCACTTGCAAGAGCACAGGAGCTTGCAGGTGCTAAGTTCTCCTAAGGATTAAGCAGTCAGCAGAGGTGGTGTGTATTTTTTATTAAATTTTTTATAACACTCATAAGGGTCCATAAGATCCATCTAGTCTTTTGGTTTTTCCCTGATACAGATTTTTTTTGTTAGGAATCAGCTTTTAAATACTGGAAGCACCATGTTTTGGAGGGCTGATCAGCCCAGTCAAATTCTGTTACCTCCTGAGGCCTTCAATGCTTCCTGAAGCATCTCCTCTGTCTGCTTGAATTTTGGGTTTGGTGGAATTGCTCTTCAGCCTCCAAGTGTGAAAAGTGCAGGTTTTAAACACGCCTGGTTTTATTCTGGGTAGGATCACATGCAGTAGGTTTGCATTGCTCTGCTGTGATCAGGCTGGAGCCCGTGATCATCCATGAAACTCCTCCCATGAAACGCCTGGAACAGAGAGCCCAGACAAGAGCAAAGCTTCCTAAAGGAGCTCTGCCCTCTTGCTTGCAGGGGCCATGGGTACTTCCTTCTGCACTGATAAATTCCTGGGACACCTGTATCAATAAAGTATCAATTAGCATCGTCATAACACATAAGCTATAATAATTTTATGGTAGCACTGTTACTCCAGGATTACCATCCTCATTCTCACTGCAAAGTTGTGTTTACTTCCTGTTGTCCCTACACCATGAAACCTCTCGGTCTGCAGCATCCCCTGGGAGCTTCACATTGGACACCTTACCAGACAAATGCTGGGTGATCTACTCCTAACTCCTGCACTGGGACAGCAATGATGCTTTCAGCAACTCAAACCAGCTTGATGTAACCAAGGCTGAAATTACTCACGGATTTCAAATTCACCACCTGTATTTTCTTGACCCTGTGTGTTTCACAGGAGGTTTATTACTCAACCAGACAGCTCTTTGCAGAATTACAATGCCGGCTTTTGCTCACAGGACAGAGTAGATATTTGTATTTCACAACATGCATTTATTTGACAAACTCACAGCAAGAGATTCTGTTCTACTATAACCACAGATTGTCCTACTTGCAGAGTAAAACTAACCATTAGTCTAGTGAGACAACTAGGCAAACACCATTAATTATCAAGTGTGTAAACAAAATAGGTCTACATCAGCATTCACAGAGCTGAACCTTGCCACCACAGGGAAACCTTTGCCTTTTCTTGTCTGCTTTTCTTGGATTTACTTTCCAGTGGTGAGGTTCAAACAGCCCACAAGGTTTGGCCCCTCTTGCCATCATCCCACTACTGCAAAAACTGCTTCCTTTTTCACAGGGGACGTAGGGGTAGAGTGTGAATCAAATCTAAACATTGAGGACCTGTGGAGAGATCCTGACATGTTTAATCACACTCTGCACACCCTGAGCTCCCATCTTAGGCTGGGTGTTTCCTTCTGCTCCCTGACAGCACAGACTGCCAGCAGATCCAGCTCTCATACATGGATCCAGCTCTCAGAAGTCCATCACATTGTAGTGCTTCTTGTAATGCTCAAGGCCAGATTTTCAGTTATTCAGCTGATTTTTTGAGATCACAGGAATGCCTGTCCCCGTGTAGAGTATTCAGTAACCCCAAAAATCCTGTCAAGAAGAATGAAGTGCATGGAAGACCTGTGCTGGTAAACTACAGCCCTCCAAAAACCAGAATAAAGCAAAGAGTAATCTCTGCCAAGAGTTCACACCCTTGCAGAAAGGGTATTGGCTTCCCAGTGCCACTGTATCTTAGAGAACATGCATCCTCCCACTAAAGATTTCATCCCAAACCATGAGCCAGCAACCCACAAGAAGCTTTAAATTTTTTATAACACTCATAAGGGTCCATAAGATCCATCTAGTCTTTTGGTTTTTCCCTGATACAGATTTTTTTTGTTAGGAATCAGCTTTTAAATACTGGAAGCACCATGTTTTGGAGGGCTGATCAGCCCAGTCAAATTCTGTTACCTCCTGAGGCCTTCAATGCTTCCTGAAGCATCTCCTCTGTCTGCTTGAATTTTGGGTTTGGTGGAATTGCTCTTCAGCCTCCAAGTGTGAAAAGTGCAGGTTTTAAACACGCCTGGTTTTATTCTGGGTAGGATCACATGCAGTAGGTTTGCATTGCTCTGCTGTGATCAGGCTGGAGCCCGTGCTCATCCATGAAACTCCTCCCATGAAACGCCTGGAACAGAGAGCCCAGACAAGAGCAAAGCTTCCTAAGGGAGCTCTGCCCTCTTGCTTGCAGGGGCCATGGGTACTTCCTTCTGCACTGATCAATTCCTGGGACACCTGTATTTACCTGTTACAGTAAAGAAATATAGCAGTGCTCAATCTGCACTTCAGCCCTGAGGCATCTGCGAGACAAAACTGGCTCTGGCTTGTTCAGCTCTGATTCCAGGAAAACAATTAAATCAAGACCACACAAAGGATGACAACAGATGTGCTTTACCTGCCTTTGATAAATATTTGGTCACAAAAAGCCCTGTCAAGGTGGGAACACAGATTCTACATTACAGCCCTCCTTTTGCTCTGCTGCTCTCTCTTTTCTTGACAGTTCCTCGCTCCAATACTTTTTCATGACGGATACAAATGGCAGCGACCCCAACAATAGAAACCAAGAGAGGCTGAGGCTAAAACACACACAAGACTGGCATTAGGAGACTTATTTTTACAGTCACAAGGCAAAACAGTAAAACTGTGTTTTTAAAGTGTGGATCTGCCTTAACAACTGCCTTAACATGCAGCTGAAATAAGGTGCAATTTTTCTTTGGTTTTGGGCTTTTTCTTCAATATGGCAGGAACCCACCTGGATCAGGCACCAGATGCAAAAAGTGAGTTTATGCAGAGGGTGAAGCACACACAGAATCACCTACTTAATCTCTGCACTGACTTTGAGCACCCTTGGGCTTCCTTCTCTGCATTTCCTTCTGGCTGGTTTGGGGAGTTTTTTGCTTTACTGGTTGCTTTCTCAGAATCTCATATCCCAATGTCCATATACTGCAGAGTATAAACCCATTTATGGGTTGCATGGGTTGCCCATGGGTTGCTGTCCCACAGAGTTTGTAAAGGAGACAGCAAAGTTTTACAAATCCCACATTCACAACTTCACTTTTTCTAACACCTGAAACAGTAATAGAGAGACTGAGGGTCTGTGAGTATGTACAGGCAACATAAATTCCTTCTTTAGCTTGAATACTGCAGTCACCACCAGATTTCTGTTGGTTTTCTAAATCCTTAGTCATGCAGCTTCCACCCTCAGCTCTGATGTACCAAAAAATAAAAGGAACTATTAGTTTATTACTGTGACCTCTGCATTGAGACCGATGCTTAATGATGCAATCCCTAAGGTTCCGTTAAAGCCATTTTCTTGCTATAAAATTCCCATGTTGCATTTGAAGCATTTCCCTGTGATACATTAAGAGCTTTTATAGCTGACAGGTGACAGCTGAGGTGGGATCAATAAATACAGGGCCATTCTACTCATTCCAGCCTTGAGCACCTTTCTAAAGACAGCCTGCAAACAGGAGAGGTGCTGGGTGTTTTCATTTTAGTTCCTATGCTGATGGCAAAGCGGACGTGAAATAGCTTGACATTAGAAATAACAAGACATGTTTTCAGTTCCTTACTGGAGTTTTCTTTTGGAACAAATTCTATTTCTTTTTGAAGGGGTTTTTAAGTCTTCTTGGGATGAAACGGAGGGATATTTGACTGTGGTTGCTAGACATTCAGGCAATAAAGAAGATCAGAAATGCAAACTATATTGGAGGGACTGCAGAATTAAGAGTTCTAGGAAAACAATTTAAGTAAAGTTAAATGTAGGGTGTATTTTTTAATGAGTATAATGCAAAGTAGAAGTATCACGTAGGGAAAAACCACCAGTACTATAGGTTATCCAGTCTTCTTTAAAATTACATAAAGGGATCAATCTCAGGAGCAAAATCCCCAATCAGTAAGAGAGTACTCAAAAAGATTACAAGAGGTAGTGTCAAAGCAAGAAATGGAAAGAACATATGAGAACACAGGTGGGACAGTACTGCCTCAGTCATACCAGCTCCCATCTACCAACCTTCACATTACAGTCCTGTTGTTTTGCAAATTACACAGTAACTACCTGTAGTTGCACTGTTTTAGAATTTTCCTTTCTCTCTCATGGAGAATACAGATAAACTGTACTTTCTTAATCTCTGTGTTTTGTGTTAGAGGTGTACAAGCCATAACCAATAGGTCTTTGGGGGTGGATTGTCTTTGGCCAATAGACAATTGTTTATTACTGTGTATAAAAAGAACTTCTTGTAAATAAAACCTTCTTCTTCTCCATCTTGAAGCCTGTCTGCCTGACCTCTCTACCTGCTTCCACAAATCCCACAAACAACAGAAAATCAAACCATAACTACCTTCAACACAGTAACAGGCTGGAGAACAGCAAATCATTTAAAATCTCTCCCAGTAAAGACAGGCCACATTATAAACTGCAGTTCCTCAATCGTGTGAAGAGCTCAGCCCACTTAACCAACAGTATTTAGAATTTGTACGGTACTTCCACTTCCCAATGCTTCACAAATACGTGGGCACAAACAATCTCCCCGGTCTGGTGCCTTTTGGCACAAGCTGGAGGTTTTTTGCCAGCCAACAAGCCGTGCCCATGCTCCTTACCCACTGCAGAGTCCCAGCCACTTCCACCAGTGTGTGAGGAACACCCACCTGCACCCTCATGGGCAATTCTGGCAGCCACAGGGGTGGCAGCAGCCACAAGGGATGGCACAAAGCAGAACTTTCAAGCCTTTTTCTTTCTGTTTTTGTAATGCAGATATGCTCCCGACCTTCCCTTTGAGAGACAAGTAAATACTGTTGCTCCTAATGGCAATAACACTCCAGTCTCAGATCGTCCTTTGGAGTTACCACTGCACCCAGAAAAATTTCCAGCCTGTTCCTTCTCTTATTAAAGCCATTGACAAGGAAAATGATTTATTGATGCTGTGTTTCTGCAGCACGGAATTTTAGCAGCAATAAATCTCTGTTCAGACAGATGATGTAATAATCTCAGCTTTCTACAAATGACTTAATGTTTCTTCACAAATGACTTAATGTTTCTTGATGGTTCCTAGAACAGTTCATATTTCCTAATTGAATGAGGAAATACATGAAGTAGTTTCAGTAAAAGGTTAGATTTTTTTATTTTATTTTACTGACTTTCCTGTCTGGGATGGTAAATTGGTTCAGTTGATCATAAAAAAAGATGTGCTATTTCTCAGCCTTTTCCGCCTGTGAATTTTTAGGTACTTTGTGACTCATACTATAAAACCAAATGGAGAAATACATAAACCAAAGGGCCAGGTCTGAATCCACACACTCCACCCTTCTTAAGGAGTGTGAGTCAAACTTCATTCCACCAGCACTGGGATTTTGATGGACTTTTTTTGTAAAGGCTGATTCCTTCAAATACACATGAATACACACAGATGCACACACAGGCATTCTAAAAAAGGAGATTTTCCCTTAGCACAGCTTCTGAAAACACCTGTTAATTTCCTTAACACGGGTTGTGTTTCTTCCCACGGTCAGGTAAAGCTGAAAAAGTTCCTTTTGTTGTGTGTTTATATGCCTGGCATTGAGTACAACATAAATCACCTGCTGTTGGCAAGATAGATGTTACGTAAAAATCACCAACAACTTATTGCATTTCTAATTCCCTTTATTTCAAGCACCTTAGCTCACCAAGGTCTGCAATGTGGCTTGCTCTTTCTTCCTCTAGTCATTCCACTAGTCAATTTTCCTTACAACATAGTCATCCTCTGCGTTTTTAATTAAAATATCATCATTAGGATGCACTCAGGAGAAGACAGGTGAAGTGTTAACAGAGTCCTTTCCACTTTAAAGAACAAGTGGAAGAAGAGATATTGTGGAGGTCAAGCCCATTGATGAGAGAAGAGGCAGCGTGTGAGCGATGTGGGCGCTGCCCTCAGCTCTGTCCCTAAAGCCACAACCTCACTCGTGCACAGAGTCAGGGAAGCTTCATCCCATGGTGATGTCAGAAGGGAACAGCCTTGTCGCAGAATGTCACTTATTGTAAAATCCACACCGTCACCAATGTTGCGGGGAACCTCATTGAAGAGAAACCTCATTGAAGAGAAACCTCACTGAAGAGAAACCTCACTGAAGAGAAACCTCACTGAAGAGAAACCTCACTGAAGAGAAACCTCACTCAAGAGAAACCTCACTCAAGAGAAACCTCACTGAAGAGAAACCTCACTCAAGAGAAACCTCACTCAAGAGAAACCTCACTCAAGAGAAAGGACCGTAACTCTTCCGCAACGATGAGGGGAAAAAGCAGTCAATGACCAATATGATCAATAGCAAGCTTCAATCCATTTATTTTTCAGGTTCACAGCCCTAAGTACACTTTTGCAGCACCTAGCAATATTACATGTCATAAAATCATTGGTTAGTAAGACTACTTGCCATTCTATTATTGGTTGGTTGTACAGTCACATCAACCTGCTCCCACCCGCTCGTGGTCCCTACAATCTGTTTTTTTCTATTCTCTTGACTACAATCCTCCTTTCATAGGCCTCGGTACTTTCCGAACCACCAAGGACATCGTCCTTGCAGTTATCTTCAAAATTCTGCCTTCTGCTCACACAATGCCCTCTCTGTGCTCTGCAGGGGCAAACTCTGCACAGACACAGACTCCAGCATTCCATGGCTGCCTTGCTCCTCGAGCCATTTCTCCACACAGCCTCACGGCAGGGACTGGAAGGCAGAGGTGACAAGGGCCTGGGAGAGGAAGAGCAGCATCCCTGGAGTTGAACAGAGCAGGGCTGAGCTTCAGCTGCAAGCTGGAACGGCTGAGCGCTGCCATGCGCTGCCCTTGGCAATGTGGGGATGGTGCCTGCTTCTCGAAATGCTGCACCTGAAGGGATCTTGTTTTGGCATTAATCAGGAGTCTTGCTGAAGAGAGCGTTTTTGAGAGATCTTAAGAAACCGGATTGAGAGTTTTAGTGCCTGGTTTTAAATATTACAATAGCTTGAACTTCCGTCAATCGCTCCCTTTTGGGAGCTGTCTAATAACCCCCTTTCCGGGCAGATCTCCAAACTAGTTCTGAGGTGCCACTTTAAGAAGGGCATGATGAAATTTTCACAAGCAAAGGGGTGTAGTCTTGGCCGAAATTTTTAATTGAGATGCATTTGTTGTTTTTATTCCTGATTGCCTCACTGATGTTGCTCCACACCTCAGAGCAGCATTACAGGCAAGAGCAGCAGAAACATGTCAGCTGCTTCATGTCACTGCAGCCACCCAGCCTCTGGGAACCTCTCCTGGTTACAGCTGATGGAATTTTACAATAACACGTTAATCTTGCATATCTGCAGCTATTTGCCCTGTTTTATCAGTGCTCATATCTCCTGCTCCATGAGGTGAGTCCATGCCTGGAGAGGACGTGGCAACTGCAGAGTTACTGTCCTAAAAGCAACTTGCCACTGCTCCATAAGGAGCTGGCACGTTTGGCCACTTGCTCTGGCTCACAGAAGGCATTGCCTGGTGCTTTAGACATAAGGGGAAGAAATTGCAGCAATTTAAAACAAAACCAGGAAGTTTTACCATTAGATAAGTCAAAATCGCTGGACCAGATGTGGTAGCACTGGAAGCATGAAGTAGTTTTATCAGTAAGTTACTTATGAGTTATTCCTTGGTGAATGTTCTATTTTTCAGGAGTTTTTAAGTGGGGTTTTTTTTCTTTTTTTTTTTTTTTTTT
>VZTX01015664.1:5454-67613 GCA_013400915.1 Pardalotus punctatus | reverse complement strand
AGGCGAGGCCGCGGGCGGGCTGGGCGCGGCTGCTGCAGGACCCGCCGGGCCGCCGCCACAAGGGCCTCCACAAGAAGGGCCTGGGCAAGGGCTGCTTCGGACTCAAGCTGGATCGCATCGGCGCCATGAGCGGCCTCGGATGCTGAGGGACCCCTGGCGGTGAGTGCGCGGCCGGGCCGGGCCGGGCCGGGCCGCAATGGGGCCGGGATGGGGCAGAGGGGTTGCGCTCCGGCGTCGCGGGGGATGCAGCGGATAAATTGCCCTGCGAACGGGAGATGCCAGCGGGCGGGACTGCAGGTGTTCACCCCGCTGAGCCTCGCAATCCCCGGCATTGCTGGAGGGCAAAAGAGAAGGACCCCAAAGCTGGCCTTAATTGCATTCGCATCCAGAATCCAATCTCCTGCTGCCTTGCCTGTAGAAGGATCAGAAACCCCAGCCGCTCTCGCAGCAGCTCAAACTGGATTCCCCCTAGTTTGAGCTAGACCCGAAGGCTCCGGAGAGGATGCAGGAGGAGCTCTGGTGCAGCCACACGTTCCCAGTTGCCCCCTGTGCTTGACACACATAGGTTGCTTATGGATAGGTGTTAGGAGGACAGGGTTAGGAGGCACCTATGTGCCTGCAGTGGGAGAGTTAGTGAGGCACCTGTCTCAGCCATGCTCCAGTGCTTTTAATTCAAGGAAAAACAATACACAAGTTCCCCAGGTGTCTTCTAGTTGTGGTGACAGCCAAGAGTAGCACTTTCCTAACTGAAGCTTTGCATCCAAAGCAAGTTACTGGAAACTGGGAGAAGTTCTTCCCATGGTGCTCTGCAACCACTGCTTAGGAACCAATAGGCAGTGTCACTTCCCCAAAGTGATGGGTTTGGGAAAAACATGGCAGTCCCTCTCCTGCCAGGTCTCCCAGAGGGTGCTGGGGGCAGTGAGGCACTGTTCTGCCAGCAGAACACACACAGATGAACTCACGCTGCAGCCTAAGCCACTCGCTCTTCTTCCCATGGCACAGCACTGCCCCACTCACAGGGAGGCGCCTGGCCCTGCAATTAACATAACTGGGCACAGAAGGGACTGGATCCAGCATCCTGCTGCTCTGCAGAGTGATAGGAATAACACGGCCCAAAGGTGCCCACAGGATGCCAGTGCTGGCCCATGATCTGTCCTGGAGGGATGGGTGCTGTTTCTCTGCTCCCTCATGTAGAAACTCCCCTGTATTACCAAGTATTGCCAGCTCAGGGCTCCAAGGAGCACATGCACCCCAGGAAGGCAGCTCACACCCATTCCCTCTCACAAAACTCATCAGGACAAGAAAAAAAACTCCAACAGACACAGGGGACTGAGGAGCAGCAGCTTCCCTCAGCTTCTCCCCTAAATACCAAACAGCCAAAAAGCAAAGGGTGCACTTCTTCCTTGCTTTAGCACAAGCAAAAAAGCTCAGGGAGGGCTTCTGCTGAGTTCAGAATCCTCCAGCCCAGGCCAGGGTTACTCTGGTATGGGTTTCGGCTGGGGTGGGTAAAGGGTGCTGTGTGGCAAGTACTAACAGGCACTTTGTTCTTGTTCCTCACAGGGTTTGAATCAGTAGTCTACTTTCTCCTACCATGCGTGGCCAGGCATGACCAGACCCCAGCCAACACCTAGAAGAACAGAGACCCCCCTGGAATGGACAAAAGATGTGGCTGTGTTTTCTTTTTGGTACGAGGAGTCATGGCACCAACTGTTTTGGTTTTGTTATTTTTTTAACAAGTGCTCTCTATCTTATATATATTATATATACAAACACTCACTGAGACAAGGGACAGTGCTTTTCCAAGAGACTGATGAAGCCAGCTGTATAACGTTGCTGTTTGTAAATTCGTGTCATGCATAAATGTATTTATGTTGTAAAGCTATTTATATATTGTTTATAAAGAGATATTTATAAAAAAAAATTATTTATGTAACTAAATGAAAAGTCAAGCATTGTAACATTTTTGTCCTAAGTAGTTGAAAACTTTAAAAAAAAAATCATTCTGTGTGGCATTTTGTAACCTGTTTTTATTTACCAAATTCACGTACAATTTAAATGTCATATTGATTGATTTTAACAGAGCTAAAGAAGAAATTGTTCAGATGTTTTAGAAAAGTCAGGAGTGAGAGAAAGGCCAGCTGATATTTTAAGCTTTGATCCCATATGCAAAAGTTAACTTGTGCCCAATCCTTTGATGCTCTGATGGACCGAATCCTGCCCAGCACTGCAAGACTCTGCAGACCCCAGCTGAGCTCCCTGCGAGAGCACAAAGCCTCGGGCAGCACAGCCATGCCCAGATCGCAAATGGCACCAGTGGAAATGAGCCCACCATGGTTAACAGCAGAGCCCTGGATCGACAGCAGTGTGACAAGGGCAGCATCTGGCCTAGACATGCTTTAACCGCTTCCAGTCCAAATTTCAGCCCATAACTACAGTTCTATCACCAGGTGCCGGATGGAGACGCCATCCCTGCTGACAGCAACAAAGAGCCTGTGCTGGATCTGGCCCCCGGCTGCGCTGGTGGGAGCAGAGCTTTATGCCAGAGGCATTGCTATTCCGGGATCCAGCAGCCCACTAAGTGTCTTGTTGATTTTCCTATTCACCAGCCCTTTGCCACTAAGCTGTAAAGTCCTTTCCTCCAGCAGAGATTTATTTAACTGAGCTGGGGACAATACGTAGACAGACCAAAATATACCGAGAGCTGCCTGGTAAGGATTCATGGACACAGCTGTTGCTACAGCTTCTTGCTATGTAAAGTGCATAAAATAAATTGTTAAAATGACTCGGAGCTCTAAAGGAAACAGCAAGCAAGGGGGCAGGGAGTGCAGTAAACATGCAAACTCCTGCTTGAAGGCTCTTTGGTCTTATTCTTCAAAGAGGCCTTAGAAAAAAAAGAGCGGCAGGCGCCCAGCCCGGCCGTGACAGGAGTCACAAATTATGCCCTGGCCATTGTAGTGGGCTGGGAAACAACGAGCATTATGTTCTACTGGGCTCTGGTGCCTAGGACAGGGCAAAAAGAAAGTCACCAAGACCCAGAGGCAAAGCAATCCTTTTCCTTAGCAACCACCAGGAAACCATAGAAACCTCCAGCCAGACTCACCCCAGCTCTGAGAGAACTCTGGGTTTACAGAAGAAGATTCATCCAGACACCTGACAGCTCAATGATCAGGTTAGGAGTGGTGACCTTTCTGACCTCGCATGAGTATGGCCTCTGTCACAGACAGGTACCCACCTCATGATGCCCACACAGTCCAGCTGGACAGGGAGCAGCAGCTGATGGACCATGTAAGATGTTGCCTATGGGGAACAAAATCAAGATCCTGGCAGGGAGGGAGGCACGATGGGCAGGCAGCAGCTCCCATAGGGAATGACAACCCACTGTCAGGGCTCTGTAAGGCAAATACACCTGTGAAGGTCACCTTAGCAGCTCCACGCATCCTTAGAGGGAAGCAGGGGCTATATGAGGAGCTCCTAAAGAGATGCCCATTAGAGGGGACTGTCCACTATCACCCAGCAAACCTAAGGGACAATAAGGAATTGCTTACTGTACGGACGTTGCACAGCCAGGTCTGAACAGAGGTGTAAGAAGGTGGTGCTGCGGGTCCTGTTCAGGGTCCTGGTCTTTGAGCACGAAGCCAGAGTAGTAACCATGACAGAGTACCAGGCTGGGACCAAGGTGGGGACAATTCCCCTTCCAGTTTTGGCATTTTGCTGCAAGCCAGAAATGAAATAAAACCACCTGCCTGGTGACAGAGGGGTTGTCCTCAACACAGCAGCTAGGACTCAGTCTCAGGAATTCAATCCACACAATTTGACCACCTAAGTGAGGCAGAACCTGAGATGAGGTTGGGGAGATCGAAGATCACAGCCTGAGGTCATGTACGGTCTGGATTCCCATGTCTCCTCTGCAGCACAGTCCAAGAGAAAAAGCAGAGCCCGCAGCACAGGCTCCTTCCATCCACTGGGCTTCTTGGGAAAGAGCAGGCCTAAGGAAAAGATCAAAGCTGTATGGCAAAAGAACATTAGCTTGGCAGAAGAGCAATCAGAGTGAGAGCTCCCAGTGCAGAGGCAAGGATAACAGCTTGGTTCCTCACTTTGCCGCTTCTGGTCTGACCAGGGATAAGCCACCCTGTCCCTCAGCATCTGGATTCCCACTAGCAGGATGGGAATATTGTGCCCATGTTGGGGTGTGAGCTGATGTGCAAGAGAGAAGGCAGCATTTGGGAGTGAAAGAGCACTTGGAAAAGCGCAGACCCACTCAACCTCAGCCCCTCTGTGGCACAGGGTCTGATGGGCAGAGTGGCACTGCCAGCAGCCGTCAGTTCTCAGAGCACTGATGAGCACTTTCCTGGTTCACTGGACAAGCCAGAATGGGAATCAGAAATGGCTCATTAGAGCACAGCAATCACACAAAATGGCCACAACTGGGTCTCCCGGCAGGAGCTCAGCAGAAAACACGGGCAGAAAGAAAGAGGGGCCACAGTAATCTAATTAAGAGGCAAGGAGGCATCGTGTGCAAAAACAAATTCATCTTGCATCACTGTCTCCCCTGTGGGCCAGCTAGGTCAGATCCTCACAACATCCCATGAAAGAATGCATGGCCAAGCACATCCCAGCCCAGACAGCATAACAAGGAGAGTTGTTCTGGATGCAAGGTGCAGCCTCAGGAGGTGGCATCTGGTATCTCGACCACAGGCTCAGAGAATGTGCTTTAGCAGAGGTGTGTACACACACCTGGAAGTGAGGGGGGCAGAAGTCCCAGGCTCCCCTGTCCATACTCAGGTCAAACTAGCACTCATGGGACCTGCATGTTTCCTGCACCAACAAGTGAATGAGCAGTAGCCAATTCAGCTCCCAAATGAGAATACCTGTGAAATGACATAGACACAGCATCAATTTCTCCTCTCCATGAGCAATTCCTAGCAGGGGTTGGGCTATAGGTCCCCAGCCTGAAAAAGCACACAGCTCTCTAATGAAAAAAGGACAGAAAGCTTCCTCCAGTGCTGTAGTACAAGTACCTGGCAAAGCCCAAACAGGCCAGAGCAGACCTTGGAGCTCTCAACGGGGACACAGTTGCCTTCTAATGTGTGGGAAATCAGTTCTGTTCCCCCAGCCCATATTGCATGTATTTCTCTGGTACCATTGATGCAACTTTTCCCAGGTATTTATTGCTGAAGGGTTACAAAACCCAGCTTAGGTGACAGCAAATCCCAAAGCAATGAAGAAAAAGAGAAACCCAGAGTCCCTGAGCAGGAGAGCAAAGGAATTTTCTATTTGGAAAGGGACTTCAGGCATGGAGCAGGGACTGCCAGGGGCAGCACATATGCCCCTGCCACTTACCCCAGGACTTCTCCAAGCATGGGCTGCTTCCCTCAGAATGCAGAAAAACAAAGGGAAGGGATTACAGGGCAACTTCCAGAGGGAGCCTGCACTTGACACAAGCGTGAGTCAAAAACAAGAAGGGAATTGAATTCAGGCCCATTCCTGTCAGTCAGCAACTAACCTTGTCAGGAGGGATGGCAGCACTAACCGAATCAGGCAATTCATTAGGTTGGGGCACACAGCAAAAGCCCACGCTCTCTGGAGCAGAACTACAGTGAAAATCCAGGGTAATGAGTTGCAAACTGCCTTTGTAAATGACACTTCTGCAACGACTCTGGCAGGCTGGGAAAAGAGCTAATAGGAAAATCATTAGGTAGGATCCCTTTGATATTTTTGAAAACTGCACAGGCTATTTTTCTTGCCCCCTCCATAATTAACCCGGTATATTACCCATAATACTCCAGGCTGATATTCCCACAATGGACCACCTCATCTGCATCAGGGGAAAAGAAAGGTATGCTACTTAAAGGAAGATGACTTCTTGAAAAGCTTAAAAGGTTTAAGATTTCCCCCCTACTGCACACACACATATCTTCATCAACTCCATCAGCAACCAACCTCTGCCCAGCCAGGAGACCAAACCCCTGTCACAGTCAGCAGGCAGGAGCAAGGCTGTCCTGGGAAGTGCAGCTGGAGAGGAACTGATTTGCCCAAGGTTGCTCTCTGCAGCTGCAGCAGAGCTGGAAGAGCACACAGCTTTGTGATTTGCCCCTTATTTACAACACCGTCCTTGTCCTTGACTTCCTTTACATTAAACCAGGCTACAGCCTGTGCCTCCTGAGATGCAGAACAGCTCTGAGGAGCAATGCCTACCCACCTGGCTTGTCTGCCAGCAAGGAGAGGTGTCATCTCAGAATTGTGATGTAAAAGGTACAGCATCACAGCTGGCAGGTGATCCTGAAGGAACTGGTGCTCTCTAACAGCTGCGAAGGTGACAATGAAACACTGAGACGTTACTTACTGGATCAGCACAGAGCAGCCTTAGAATTGTGCTAATCACAAGACAGTGAGTGAAACATGAGGGCTGGTGAGATAAACAGCATCTTTGGGAAAAGTCTGGAGGGTGAGAAAGCACTACTTCCAGACCTCATACCCATGAAAATACAGCCTATGGTCAGACAAGCTCCAAATACTCACAAAGAGGCTAATCCCTGATGGAGCGAGGCTTCACTTACCCACTACAATCAGCTCTTCTGGAAACACAGATGTATCATGTGTGATTAGGGCATTTCAAAAACACCCTAATGATACAGATACTCCAAAAGGTCTTTGGAGATCTGGAAGCATGTCCCATCTTCTACTAGAATTACAGCAAGCAAGGACTACTGGCACAAATTCTCTTGTGCTCTGGGGGGAAATACACATTTCAGGACCATTAAATGACCTTAATTCCATTACTGCCTGGAATTTCCAGTGTGTGTGTATGTACATTCACCAGAGTGGGGACATCTTATCAAGAAGAAGAAACTGTGGTCACAGCTACCACACTCAGGCAATTTGCAGTGGGGCATGTGATAAGATGTGCACACTGCAGGAAAAAGAAGCATCCATGCCTGCGAATTTGGAAACAGGGAGCAAAGTGCTGCTCTCCCTATTCCTTTGCCTGGCTGACTAATCAGAGAGGAGAGTAGCACCATGGGGACACAGAGGGGCAGGGTCAACCCAGGCTTGGGGGTAAACACACACTCTCTTCATAGAGAGTACAATCACTTACCTCTGGGAACTCTGTGAAAGGGCCAAACTTGATGAAATATCAGCAAAATGTCAACAGTCTCTGAGAGACATGGACCTTCATCACGGAGCAGAGTGAAACAATGACATATTTCTAAAAACTCTGCTGAGAAATTCAATCAGACTGTCAGGCTAAAATTCCGTACTAACAATACAAGGCTGAGGTTACAAGAAGGAACTGAGATCTCTCTAAACTTTAATTTACCTTTCTTATGCCCCTGGGTTACTCTCTCTCATAT
Source organism: Pardalotus punctatus (assembly GCA_013400915.1). Lineage (NCBI taxonomy): Eukaryota > Metazoa > Chordata > Aves > Passeriformes > Pardalotidae > Pardalotus > Pardalotus punctatus. Next base: position 60,261 of record VZTX01015664.1, on the reverse strand, counting down.
TACACAAAAATATGCTATGCAGACTCAGGTTTTGGTTCCCTTGCATTACGTCAGGTGCTATAGAGGACTCAGTGGGCTGGGAAAAAAACAACAGGAAACTGTTTGTGACCAGGTGCCCGAGATCCGGATAGCTGGGTCTATGTATTTGTGGGGTAGGCTCTTCGATTTCTCCATTTCCCCAATATTTAGAATAATAAAAGAGCAAGGTTGTTTTCCTGCATTGCAGTTTGCAGCAGGTCCAGACAGAAGTAAGAAACCCCAGCACCAACAGCCCTACAAATGCATGAACTTGGACTATTTTACTGTGCAGGGGTGGGCTTTGTGTGGTTTCCAGCTTAGTTGCACTCATATAAACATGTACAGGACTGAAAGTTTAGGAAAAGTCTGGTTTACCCATGTGATTTGTTATGTTCTAATACAGCTATCAAAGATAAGGGCACATCCTTTCCCATTCTTTCAGGAACTGAAAGATGTTCAGCAAAATTCACTTTACAGGGCTGGTGGGAAAATGGACCTTTCTTTCCACCACTGTCTTCACTTTCCCAGCTTCACTCTGGAGAGCAGCTATGCTGGTCCTACTTCTGTACATGATCCATGGAGAGAGACCTGCAAGCCTGAGAGCAGCTCCACAAGCACCCATGGGATTTCCCAGGTCTGCACAAGATTGATTGCAGGACAGGTCTCAAATCTGAACACAGAAGGGTCTGTCAGCATCACTCATTTTCCATCCTGCTTTCAACAAGAGCAAGTTAGCATTCAACTTAGCTAACAAGGTGAGGAGGGAAATAAAAGAGTAAGAGATTTCAATCCAAAACTTTTTTTTTGTAAAAGACTGACATCAGCACTGCTTTAGCATGTTCCAGAATTGCCTGATGTTAGTTGGTATCAACCAAGTCACGGCAGGAGTGCCAGGGACATTTGTTAGCATGAGGCACAGCTTTAGGGCTAGGGCAGCCTACCAGCACTGCAATCAGTTGAGATCCTCTCTTCCATTTTCCAGCTCAGTGCTCAATCCCATATTAAGCAAGCGCTAGTACAAGTGGAACTGCGGAACACAAAGCTAGACAATAAAGCCCTGACGAGCAGAGGGAAGGCAGCTCCATCCACTTTCTCTCCCTCTGGGTGGAAAAGGCAAACAGAAGTTCAATAGCTCAAGTCTGTCCTGCTGCAATCTTGGAGTGAGCTGCAGCTGGAGCATCCCATCGCTGCCATAAACCAAAGCAGGGCAGAATGCTCGCCCTGCACCAGGGAGCAGCGTCCAGCAGTGCCCAGACAAGCGGCATTAGCTGCCTCGAACAGGCACAGGCAATCCATGGGAGTTTGCATCAAATCTACCTCTGCTTCCACTTCCTCTTGTCCCCATAGCAGTTCAAATCCCTGGGCACTCCCCACTTTAAACTGCCCACAACTGAGCCCCCAACCAGCCCCTAATTCACAGAACTCTGCTCTGACTTGCTGCCCTTCCTGTAGTCACAAGGAGTCAATGCAGTCTTTAGCTGTTGTCCTTCCCAAACAGCACAGCACCTCCTGCATCCTTGCCTGTTAACAACTCTGCCTTCTGCTTCATTCCTGGAATAGCTTCTAACTCTTTCCTTCAAGCCAGATTCATTAACCAGCTGCTGCAGAGCTGTTTGCCTCCCCCAGGTACTCTGTGTATGTCATTTGTTAATGACTCATCTCAGCCCAGGCTCATTGCAGACGTCCCCCTCCTTTTGCAGCACCAAGCCCTTCAGTGGCACACCACGGAAGCCAAACACACGAACAGCTCCATCTCCTCCAATACTCCTTCTCTGTCCTCTGTTGCTATCAGACATGGGACAGCTTTTTATTCTAAGTGCTGTTTCCTCCCTTGCTTCTTTGCTGATCAAAGGCAATGTATACCGAAGCATAAATAAGATCCTTACCCCCAGCCAGGCTTTGAGAACAGCAAGAACGTAAGAACCAGCTCAAAAACTTCCAACACACTAAAGAAGCTTCAGTGAACTACTGTGACTTTTGTAACTGGCAGGGGATAAACACCAAGGATGCCAAACTCACATCTATTTCCGCAGCAGACTGCGGCTTGACGAGGAGCAAAATCAGTTCCCAAAGGCATTTGTATTCCTCCTGCCTCTTTGCAGGAATGATATTAAAAATGGAAAGGAGACAGGACCCCAGAGCCTCTCCTCACTAGTCAAATCCAGTGAGGAACTGGATGACCACTATGCTATAGCTGTCCACACAGCAAGCCAGAAACGGACCCACTCCATCTCCATCACACAGACTTGGGAGCACAAGGTCCACCTGCACCCCCTGAGAAGCTGTCAGCTAAATACTGGAAGAAGCTGAAACAGGAGCTAATACTGCCACTGCTTAGGAAACAGTTCCCTTGAGTTACTGGTGAAGGCTTTGTGCTCTGGGCTTATTCACTTAACATCCTTGTTGCATTTCTAGGGGGAGAGAGAGCTGGTAAAGAATCAGAAGCCTGACCAGAATCAGAACTTACTGGGACCTAACCCAGAGGAAGCTGGAGGGAGGGTATTTAGATCTTCCTCTCCAGATTAAAAGCTGGTGTGCCTGCACTGCAGGAGAAGAAAAGGAGAGGGATTTATTTTCACAAGTGAGCAAGTCCTGTGACTGCGGACTGCAAACACGCAGATGGCAAAGAGTCCTGGTAGCAATAAGAGGAAGGCACGTGCGTTGCACAAGCAAGTGCAGGTGACAGCTGGCTGCAGGACCAGAGCATTGTCACAGTCCTCTACTTAAACAGCTCCCCTGCCTGCTCAGGGAAAGAGCTTCTCTTTATAGAAGCAAAATGCAGGGGCCAAACTACAAAGCAGCACTCTGCTAGACCCAAAGGAAGGAACCGACTGGCTTAAGACAGAGCACAGCTACAAACCTTCCACAATGAGACATCAAAGCTGTTTAGGCTCAGGACATGGGGCTCAGCTGTCAGCTTTGCCACAGATCCTTCTGCACAAATCTGGACAAAGATGAACTACTGACAAAACGTGAAGAGGCTTCCCTGTCTCTCAGATGCATCAGAGAGATCAGTCAGACCTTCAGAAAATGTACACCAAGAATCAAATAAATGCTCAAGTAAACAAGAGCCATTGGACAACAAGACTAAAGCAGCCTCAAAGTCAAGACTCCAGACTCTGACATTAAATCAGCATTTTTAATTTTTTTCTAAAATGTGCTTTTTTATGAATTGCTGTTCCAATGCTTCCCCCTTAAAAAAAACCCCACACCTTGCCAAACTAGGTGCAAATCACCTGAAGTTAGTTTGTAACAAATAAAAAAACCCCACAAAACAAAGGCTGAAATGCTTTAGAATCACAACAATGTACAAAAAAAAAAATAAAAAGGAAGGAAGGAAAATACAACCTGAAAGTGTTCAAAATTCAGAAAGACTAGTCAAGTCCATTGCTTCAGCAAGGGGATGCTGCTGCGACCCCTGCCAGTGGGTCCTGGGCCACCAGCCTGCCTCGATGCCAAACAGGCTCCTCCTCTCCCACTGTTGCCAGCATCCAAGGAAGAGCGAATGCATTACCCTTTGAAGGTATCAATGGGGGAAACAACTCACAAGCAGCTCTGGGAGGTCACATCACATTCAGGAGGAACAGTTTCTAGCATGCCCCTAACGACCTGCAAGAAGGACTGTGTGAAAGAGCTGCCTGCTTCCTCCTTATTGTACTGATGCCTCAGAGATGCAGAACAGTGCTTTAAATCTGTGAAAGATTAAAGGGCTTAGTAAGGGCAGTAAACAGACAGTTAAGTAAACAGCCCAGCACTGGAACTCATCTTCACAGAGCGAGGTAGTGTGAATTTCACCCCAGTTTAAAATAGACAGGGGTAGCGGAAAGGCTGAAGACTTCCATGTAAAGCAGTTCCTGGCCTAGAAACCTTCCTGCGCTCCTTTTGGGAATGAAAAGATCTGTGTTGATGGCTTCCTCGCTCCCAGCCTGGCTTTGGTAGCCACACTTCAACCCTGGGATTCAGACATTTGCCATAGAAGCTCTCCCATGATCAGTTATAGTACAGCAGCTTCCCCAAGGTTAAGCAGCAATGAAACTAGCTGGGAGGGAGCAAAACGGTCCACAGATATTTTGGTTTTTTCCTACCCCTTTTGGTTAGTCCCTTTCTTTAAAAGTCCCTCTAGACAGGACCAGAACAGGGACACCCTGAAAAATCCTAGGGGCTGCACAGTGTAACTTAGCCAGGTGCTGCTAACTGGGAGCTGCATTCAAACAGGGCTTTTACTTGCCAGCTGGGAAGGGACTGGCCCAGAACCCACTGAAAAAGGAGACGCAGGCCCTTTTTGCTCCTCCTGTTGTCATTCCTAACTGAATGACGTTTAGATGGTATGTTCTAGTGACGGCTGGAGACCAGCCCTTTGACTTTGGACATCTTCTTTGTGGGCTGCCTTTGTTCTGTATGTGGAGGGCACTCTCGCTCTACCAGCTGCTGTTCCATCTCCTGTGCCGATGACGAGGCCGTAGCTTTTAATGTTTTCTTTATGTTTGTGACCTGGCCAAGAAGAGACAGTGAATCAGCACCTGCTTCTTCCTCCCCTCGCAGCAGACACTCTGTTCATAAACATACTGAAAAACCCCTGGAGTATAGAAGTGGAGATTATAAAAGAGACTCTCCCAGCAGTAACATGCTCTGCATTTGAGTTTAATAAAGGTAATGTTTCATCCTCACTTACAGACAGAGCTGATAGTATTTACAGTCTAAAATAACTAGGGACTAGGAAAAAAAAACCTAAGAGACAATGGTACAATATTGCACTACCCTTCTGCCTGTCTGGAAGGACCTACTACTGCCTTGGTGCAGAAGGCAGCCATCCTACCATTCTGTTGGCCAGAAGCAGGAACAGTAATGGAGGCAGTGAAAGAAAAATTTACTCTCAGGACAGAACTCAAAAAGGAAAAATGCCTTTTGGGCTAGCTGGCTGTCTGAGACACAGGCATTTGCTAAGAAGCAGGAACAGAAATTGGTTTTGTCAGAAGCAGTGGTAATGTTTCTGCTTCTCTGGCTGAAAAGGAGAGATACAGCACTAAGCACCATCATCTGTCCCCTGGAACTCTGTAGGGCTCACCACAAATACAGTGAGCAAACCTTAAAAAAAAGCCCCCAAGATTTGGGAGTCAGGTGTGTCAACTCCAAGCCAAAGGCACCTGGCAAACCAAATGCATTACGGATGCCTTTCATGCCACCAAGCAGATGCAAACATAAACCTGCAGGGATGATAACCCCTGATGTAGCGTCTCGGGAGGCCCATCCTCACCTTCCCAGCGGCCATAGCCGAGGTTCGGGCACAGGACCGGGCTGGACCGCGTGCTCGTGCTGCCACCTAACGGCGGGAGCGCAGCAGGGCCCGGCCCGACCCCGGCGGAGCTGCCGCGGGCACTTTTAGCAAAAGCAATTGAGACTCCAGAGATTTTTGTTAATTACACTTCCAGGTTTAACAAAGAGAAGTGTTTTTGACTTCCCGCCTGCCTTGTACAAAGGGAACAAAATTGCAATGAAGACTGGTGGTAAAAGCACAGTTTTCCCAACGAATCAATACAGGAAACCACAGTTAGTCCAGCCACCTGGTCTAAATTTATAAGTTTATCAAGAAAAGTTCCAATCAGAGTGAGCAAATTTGATGTTTGTGGTTTTACTAGCACTCAGAAGCAGATGTGTTTTGTTCCTACCCCACACCTGATTTGCATGATTGCTAGCCTTCTTCAGAGAGTCACGACCATCAACCAGGTGTCACCAGATTATTTCCTTAGCAAACAAACATTTATCCAACAGCACAGAGGCCTGAGATGACTCTGTACCCACCTCCATCTCTACCTGCTGCTGAGTTCGGTGATGGTTCTCTTTGTATTGGTTGGCTCTAAGTACTTGCTGCTCAATTCCCAAAAGAACTGCTTCACAACCATCACACCTGCAAGACACAAACAATGTCAAACAGTGCTTACAAGTTCTCTCAGGAGCAGCTCAATCAGGCAATCTGAAAAGTCATGCTCATCTAAAAGTTTAAGAGATTATTAAATTTATACTTCCTGCTTAGAGTTGCAAAATGCTGGCAAGAAAAGGCTTTGCTGTGTACTCAATGCATTTTTTAGCATCCTCTAGAGATTCTGTGTTACTCTTACCACCAAAGAGTAAATACAGGTTCAATGCACTTTCATCTTCCTTTTCAGTCAGAATTACAGCTTAAACAGGATGCAGCACAGTATTTAAATGTAAAAATTTAAAATTAAAGAAAAAAGTAATACTGATATAATCTTCCTGCCTGTTAAGTGTTCAAATGACAAGAACACTCAGCATGAAACTCAGAACTGGAGAAGACAAAAAGGAAATTGGCAGTGGGTTCCCTGTTACCTTCCAAACAATGCTACAATGTCCTGGAAGCTGCCAGCGCCCTCCCACCGTGATGGGACTGAGGGAGTTGGAGCAGAGAAGCAGAAAACCTGCCCCCGCCACAGGACAGCATATTTGCCCAGCAGTTTAATTATTTTTCATGCGCTCATTACCACAGCAACTAGGAAGCAAATTCCAGTCAGCTCAGGACCTGCCACAGTCTATGAGGGCATTTCTTTGGGTGGGAAGGGAATCCTACAGAAAGATGAGAAACAGCATTCTGGTAAAGGTACAAAAAGGTAGTACCACAGTCCCACTATAGCTGCAGATAGGCTGTATTTGCAGGAACAAAGAGAAGACAAAGGCACCTGAAACTTCAAACTTGAAGAAACATCCCATCCAAAGAGCTGTGATTCTCTAGAATTTGCCCACACAGTTCTCAACACAGTGAGAAAGGCTGAAAAGTGACAGTTCTATCATCATTATCAAGTGTTCCAGCACTAAGGGGAGCAGCTCCCACTGCAGAACTCAGAGTCCAGTTTGGCACCTCTTTCTGCAAAGTCCTCAACTCGCTGGGGTTCTGCCATGCAAAAGCTACAGTGTGAGCAGAAGCTCACAATGTGGTACAGTTTGGCTTGAAATATAATACAAACTGAATCCCAGATGGGATCTTGGAAAACTTGCCCAACAGACTCCTCCTCCAAGCGCCTACTTATAGCATAAGACTCCTGATTAATGGAACACGGTGAAATTGAGCCAGCACTCGAAACTCTGAGGGGAAAAACAGGACAAGCTATGTACAAGGAACAAGGAACGTGGAGAGACTGCCTCACCATTCCTGGAGTGTTTTGACAATGTTACTGATGTCCTTCTTCTGAATGTCTCTGCCAATACAAAAATCCACCTCCAACACCTGGTTTCGTTGATCCAACTTCCCTTGAATAATATCTGTATAAACGGCTTCAATAATGAGATCTTCCAGCTCCCTCAGATTCCTCATATCCAGGTCCTTCAGCAACACAGAATAGGGAATGCACTAAAAACAGCAAGACCGAGAGTAAGTTAATAGTCCTAGAGCCAAAATGAATGGCTAAGTCTCAGAAGGTCAGGACCCAAATCCGACCTGCAAGTGCAGCAGTGACTGATCATGGCAGAACAAATGCTTGCCAGGCTATGAAATATTCTGAGACAACTTTGGTAATTCCTGAAGCTTTGGTATAGCACATTCTAGAAGAAAAAAAGGTAATGGGATTGTAGAAGAAATTAAGAGTGTTACTTAATTTTCTCTAGAACAAAAAGTGTTTTTAAGAATGATTCTCCATCTCCAGCAGTGAAAGAAGCCCTACAAAGTTTCCGAGACCTTCCTATCTAATCTGTGCATCAGTTCAGACACTTCCACACTTCACCCATGGAAGTCCACTAAGTTAATATCCCACATGCAGCAGGAGAGAACATTGTACCATGCAGGTACTTTCCCAGCACAGGATTTTTTTGTGAGTACCCATGCAGTCTCATACAACTTCAGTGCCCTGGAAGAGATTTCATTTTCTAAAACAAAACCAAGAGACAGCAGCTGTCACACCCCATGCCCTTTACCTTCATTCGGGAAGCCAGGCTTACGATCGTCAAGTGTTTCAGCTTGTTTTTCTGAGTCACTGTTAATTCAGGCAGGTTATCTTTGTTTGCTGTTAATGTCAAAGACAGGATTCAGGACTTTACTTTGAAAATGACATAATCCAGGCTGCAGAATTTCAGGCTAACTATGCCACACTACACACTGAAAGACTCAATATCTCTAGCTAATGTGGGTGCTGGTGAACAGAGTGTGCTGCTGCTGCTGCAGACAAACTAGCACACCCAGGGAGAGAAGGGGAAAAGTTAAGAACAACTTGGCAATTCCATTCTTCTGTTTCTTTAGTAATTCTGGTTCTGGAATTAGAAGGTAATTCACAACTGGTGCCCTGCCAAAACAGTTGGTCAATGGCTTTGTTTCTACCAAGTAATTTTTATTTCATTAACGAGCTGACAGAAAAAAATCTTCCCCCTTTGCTGATCTGGTTGCAAATACAGCTGGTTTTATTTCTCTGAAGAGCTGCAGAATTTAAAGTGTGAAGCACCAGGCTGAGGAAGAAAGGATAAATTATTAATCTAGATGGCCACACTGTCACTGTATTATATCCATGTGCCACACGAATATTTAAAAAGAGAAAGGAAACTGGCAGCTCTCCAAAGCTAAGAAACTTGTTAGAATATTTACTTTAATAAAAATTAGTGTTTCAGGGCCACTCAAGTTCTCCCACCCATCCATCTCATCCAATGCTTCCAATGCTCTACATTTTGACTGCTTTTCCCCCTTTTTCTTTACTAGAAAAAGAAGAATTAACTGTCCTGTCACATGCTGTGGCACAAGAGCCATGGACAACAAACATATCCTCTAACCAGTCACAGAATTCATGAGGCTCATGTTGCTTCACAGACACTGGAATTTCCAGTCCTTGCACTTCCAGATGCCACTTCTCCTTACAGGAAGTAGATAGCTCATCCACCACACTGAGAACCAGCACTATGACAGAATTGTTTGTCATACTCTGTAATGGTCTGGATGAGGCTGCTACCCACAAATGAAGCATTAAATTGTAGCAGAATGGAAGCATAAGCACCAGAGATAAAAGCACATTTCAACAGATACAAAGATGATTCACACATAGTCTTTCTAAAGCTGTACAAAAGTCATTATTTTGACTTGTATTCTAGCTAAGAAATTATTCATTTTGTTTCAGCAATGCCGTCATGGAATAAAAGGTTATCTCACAAAACATATAGGTTTTTATAAATAATGCAGAACAATTTTGTCTAAGTTTCCTGCAGTTTCCATAGCTGGTGTCATCCAAATTTCCATAGAGATGTTTGGCATTGCCCTCCACAGAGGTAAGTGGCCTGTGAATGTCAATGAATTCTGCTGCAGACCAGTTCAATCCAGCACTGCAGACCCATCCAAACCCATAACACACCACAATCTCTAGCCCTTCCTTTCATTTTTAGCAAGTAAAAAGCACACATGACCCAGAGACCGCCCTAAGGACAACTCTCCTCCCAAGAAAATTCTGTTCTTGGACACTTTCACCCAGCCACACTATACCAGGCATCTTAGAAAGCAACAGATTGCCTCTGACAATCCTAAAGTGCAACCAAGTCCCGCACTCTGCAAATAGGCAGCAGTCTCTTACCTACATAGTCCCGGTATGTTCCGTACGCAAACAAGTTCAGCAGCTGGAAATAAGCAGCATTAGACCCCTCAGCAAGCTGGATGGAGAGAAAAGGAATGTCACATAACATGGTCAACACAACCCTAATAGGCAACTTCTGCAGAGAATAGTTTAAGTCTTCACAGGACAAGCAGTACCTAGAAAAGCAATTACATCCTGAGCTGGACCCTATCTAAGGCTTCATGAGCAGCAGCAAATTTCAGCAGTTCAGAGCCAAGATGATCCAGTCATTTCTATGCACTGGAACTTAATCCCAGTTCAGACTGTCAACTGCTTTTGCTGCATCTTGGGAGGTAAAAGAAAAAAGCAAGTCTTAATTTCGGCTGACAACCTATGGGGCAAGCTCCTGTCATCAGGTGATAAGCAAGCAGGCAACGGTGATGGCTGGTTAAGCATCCTGGGAAAGCTAAGTTTACCTGTAGAGCCACCACAGCTTCAAAGCAAAGCGAGTTGGGACACTGTAACTTGAGTGTATTTGAAGGTAAAAGCTCTTCTCTTGCCTGCAAACACTTCACTGGAGTAACATCAGCACCAAGCAGTGACTTTTATTGACTGGTTTTTTAATGCCATTAGCTGCACACAAACTCAGGAAAAAAAGGTACTGATTTGATGCTGAATAACCACTGAAGCACTTTTCAGCATATTTAAGAGCCTGTTTGGAAAGCCAAACTTGTTATACACTGCGTTGCTCCAGCTGCAGAGATACTCAACTTAGATTCCCTCATTGTAGTAGAGGCAGGGGCTGGCAAGGCACTCTTAGCAAAAGCTCTGGAACTTTCTTTCCATCTTGGTTTGAAATGGTTTAGATTTGGTTACCACCCAGGCCTGATATACTGGACATCTGTTCACAAAGACTTTTGGAGAGCATTGAAGCTCTGCTTTCCAGGACAGTAAAGGAGTAGAAAGTGATTTTTTCCTTGTTGGCTGGCAAAATGCCTCCTTAAAACTGCTACTGTGCTTCTGCCAGGTTTTTACTGTGTTAGCAATTGCCTTAAGGTAGCAAAGCTTTATATAGGTATTCTTTAACACCTAACATATACAGGCAGAAGCAAGGTCAGTAGCTTATACAAAAACGTCTGTCAACCAAGGTAAGTTGTACCAGGCCCCGCCTGGCACAGAAATTTCATTCACAGGCAGCCTGTGGAAACTCCTGGGGATCCCTTACACTGGTAATGCAGAAGGGGCATTAGAATAAAAACTCAGCTCTTACCTCTTGCACATTTGTTAACTCCAACAGCTCTCCAAAGACATAAACCCCAGGAGCCTCCAGCACTTGATTTATAAGAGCAGTCAGAGCTGAGCCACTTGTACCTTTGGCTAGTAAAATAAACTGCTCTAGAAGATTGCAGGACGGCTTCTGTTCTCCTGCCATTCTAGGTTTTCAATCTGTCAGTAAAAGAACATAATATTAACACATCCTTTTTCCTCTGCTGAGTTCTGCCTGGCAGTGGACCAGAAGGTGCTCAGCATAGCAACATTTCAGTGTCAGCAGAGCCAGGCTTTTCTTCAGCATTCAGGGGGCAGGCCAGAAGCCCAGCAGGTTCAATTGCTGATTTAGCTGGGGAGCAAAAATAACTCACACAGTATCTGAGCAAAATTTCTGTCTGATCAGTTCCCTAAAAGGATCTGCTCTTACAGATCCTTTCTTGTAGGGAAGGAGTTTAGATTTCACACTGTTTTCAGACTTTTCCTTCTAGTGATGCTGCCAAATAATGCCAACTGTAAAGATGCTTATTGATACACTTGATAGACGTCCTCCCTCCTCATTACACAGCTCCAAACCAGCAACTGACTGTGAAGGACTGATCCACACGTCCCACCTTTTCCTTTGACTATGGCTATTGATAACTCCCACTGCTTTTTAAGCCCAAAAGGCAAAAAAAACTGTGGCCTGTAAGCAGCTCCCCAGTCTGCACTGTACAGTTCAAGTGATTTGGGTTAACTGGAAAGCTGGAGTGATAAAAATACCCTTTCTACAAAGGCTCTATTTAAGTCCCTGTAAAGAGAGGTCTTTGTCTTTGGCTTCTGCCTGACATTTCTGGTGTGCATGTTGTCTCCCAGCACCAACATGGTGCTTTTGAAATGTAAACCACTATTTATTAACAAGTTCCACAAAATGAGCTGTTTGTTTACAAACAACTAAGACAAAACTTCCCCAGCATGCTATTCAGAAACCAAACAAAGAACTTAACAGATAAGGGAGGTTTTGTGTTATGCTTGTATGGGATAATTATCAAGTAGACGGTATAACCTTTACTCTGGTGATGAAAACCAGACACCAGAGAACCTGTCTGGTTCTGGGTGACCACTGGGCCCCCATCCACCCTTGTGGGGAGAGCACAGTCATACAGGGGTTTCACTGTTTCACCAGGCCTAACCAAATTAAGGGTGGTGAAGGCATCACAGACAGCTTCCTGTATTAGTCAACTTCTAAAAATACACTTTACTCTGTTCTATTACACCTGCAGGTACAAATGGCTTCAACCAGAGCTGGCAACCTTTAACATTCTCCACACAGAGATATCTCAGCCCCCAAAATCACTTTGGGGTTCTTTCCATCAGAGGCACACGTGCAGTCTGGCTGAACAGCACCTCAGTTCTGGCTGAAAAATCTCTGCAATACAGGAACATTCAGTGTGACTTCCTAACACATCAGTGCTGCTCTCTCTGCTCAGAGAGAAGGAACACACAGAGAGGACAATTTCCTCAGGAGAGAACGTGGATTGACTGTGTTGGAAATGAGATTCCGATTTCACAGTTCTATTGTCCTCCCTCACAGGTAATCAAACCACACACTGGTGTATGAGGTTACAAAAGACTGGCTGGCTGTATCCATGCCCTAGTAGGAAAGGAATGCCAATTCTCTGCCCCTTTCCAAGTATACGTTCGGACAACTGCAGTGCTATTGCAACCTGTGTGCACACCCGTGTCCCCGGGAATACCTCCCTGCTTCCACAACCGACCCACCCCGGTGAGAAGTGACTGAAACACAGCAGACACTCCAACGTAGCTTGTCCAAAGGCTACAACAACCCAAATATGGGGACAAACCGTGCTTCTCTCCCGGTCAGGCCTCGCTAAGGTACCTCAAGCGGTTTCAGGGCGGGAAGCGGCCCGCAGCCCCCGCAGCAGGAAGGCGGGGGTTTCCCGGCCCTCCCGTTCGCCCCAGACCCCTGGTAAAGCCCTCGGCCCCACCGAGTGGGCTGAGCCCTGCCGGAGGCGGTGATTTACCGGGGGTCCCTCACCGCCACCCCTGTTCCCGGGAAGCTTCTCCCAGCCCCGGCATTACCTCTCCGCTCCCGGTCTCCCGCCCCGCCGCTCCCGGCGCCGAACCCGCCGCGCCTCAGACCGCCATGATGGCGGCGCCGGTGTCCGCGCGCGGCTCCTTCCCCTCCGGAACGCGCGGGCTGCGCCGAACGTTCCGCCCGACCCCGGGGGGCCGCAAGGGCCGGGAACCGCAAGGACCGGGAACCGCGACCCGGCAGCCCTGGGATACCGGGATGGGGACGGCGGGCTGGGTGTGCTGGCAGCTATCGAGCCATGGTCCAGCAGCCCATGGAGCAAACTTCAGTTGCTTGTGCTGAAACAGCTGCTCGCTGTGTCCCAAGCAGCTGTTGCAGCACAAGCACGTGAAATTCCTGCCTCTCTTTTTGGGGATATGAGGTGCTGTGGCAGCATCACAGGGGGTTGCACCCCGAAATAATCCGTGCAAAAGGCCACTATTGTCAGACCACTTCGTTATTAGAAGTGGGGCCATTATTAGATTGAATTGGGTGCACGGGGCACTGGAACAGGCTCCCCAGAGAAGTGGTCATGGCCCCAAGCCTGGCAGAGCTCAAGGAGTTGTTTGGACAATGTTCTCAAGCACATGGTGAGATCCTTGGAGCTGTCCTGTGCAAGGACAGAAGTTGGGCTCGATGATTCTTGAGTCCCTTCCCACTCAGGATATTCTATGATTCCACCAGCTGAGTCTCTCGAGCTAATCCTCCTGGGAAATACCAAGAGACGGGGTGAAAGATCATGGGGTGCTAGACGTGATTTTAAACTCCATGGAAAAATGGTCCATACAAATGATAAACCAAAGGGCAGAGGTGTGACCTGGGGGAGCAGAGAGGGAGAAAGGGTTGAGATCTTCTGCAGGGCATTGATCAGAAGCCACAAGAGACTCTTGAAGGGGTATAAGAGCAAGGGTGGAAACAAGAGGGAATTGGGTGTTGTTACCCTCCCTGAGGTCTGTAGGATCATCTATGCCATGTTGTGAATAAAATATGCCTCTGTTAAAAATCCTTCAGCTGAGAGCAAAGGGCTTCTGACTTTCAGTCAGCAAGTCCCTGAAGATCAAATCATGGACCAGCAAGGTCAGGAGAGGGGAGCTTTCAAGGAATGAACATCAGAAACTATTAGGGAAACTGATGGGGCTTAGCCTGTGTCTCAGAGCCAACCACAGCAGGGCCCTAGGGTCCCATCATCCATCAGAGAAGGGGTGTCAGATGAGTGCAGAGATGCAGGTGTTGGAACGCTGTTGTAACCCTCGGGGCTTCCAAGTAAATTGGATGTAAAAAACCAGGCCCTGCGCAACAAGGGAACTCAGCCAGGGCTATAACAAGCCAGTCAGTAATTTACTTAAGCCACACTTAGCTCTCATCTGCACAGGGACGGAGAATTACCTCTTTAATCACATCCTAACCAGGCCCTTCCCCACAGTTCATGACATCCTACAGACACGCTGGAACAGTTGCCTTGGACAAGCAGTGCGTGGCCTCCTTCTTCCCAACACTCATTAAAGCTCAAATTCCAGGCTGAAATAGAAATGTATGATTGTGAGCTATTTTCCATAGATTGGTTTTGCAACCTCTTGCTAGAACCTGTGGGTGAAAATCGGCTGTTAGCCCCATGTAGGTCAGCTAGGAGTGCCTATCCTCATACCTCCCAATTGTTGACAGCCAGACTGGCTGGCTGACCTGGACTTTGGAGGACAGCGTCAGCTAAGCTCAGCTTTTGGGATAGATTTTTTTTTAAAGAGGAAAAATATTTGGATGGCCAGCTGTCTCGTTCCCTTTTAAACAGCTATTGCAACCTCTTGCTCCACCCACGCAGCTTTCTGTGTGCCAGGAGATGTTAATCCATTTTATCTTTTAATGTTGGCATTATCTCTTGACTCACCCGATCTCTTACCCTTGTGATTCTGCAGCCCAGGTCTCTTTTAGGCAGCAGATAATTCACATTTCCCTGCACTGGCAGAGTGATGTCCCCAAGCAGCGCGGTCCTTCCATCGAGTGTGGGGTGGGATGAATCCCCAGTTTACTAAACTATCTCCCACTTATGCTGCTCTGCAGGAACACCAGCTCCTTTACCTGCACCTTGTGAGAACAACTGCTGGAGAAGCAGAAAGCAGGCTGTTTTCTCATTTGCAGTGGCAGCTCAGAAATTGCCACACCTGCCAGATACGTGAAGGAAAAGTTTTCAGTTCCAAGTGGCACGAAAGGATAGTGGGATTTGTAGCAACCTTCCTGTAAACAGATTTTTAAGATGATGTGCCTGAGAGTGCTGTTGGTGTTAACGCAGCCCAAGGACTTTGAGAGATCCCAGGGTTTTTGTCACTCTGAGTCGTGCTGTCACGTGTTCCACTGCTGATTGTCCCTGCAGTAACCGCAAGAGCTTCACACTTCAGCCATGAGCTTTCTTGTGATTTTCAGAAGTTCAAGAATGAGAGGACTGTGCTTTGCTGCACAGCAAGGCAAATTTGGGGATTCTGAGACTTGGCCAGGAAATGCAAAAGCTCCAACTCAAAACTGCAGAAGCATCTCTACCCCTGTGCTAGAGAAGCCCTTCAAAGATGCAAGAGTTCCTTGCCATCAGATCCATTTGGTCTCTGGCTCCTTCATCTCTGAGGAGCCTGAATAGAGGCAGGATTAAGTTTCTTATGACTTCTGTAAACCAGCATGTCATACTCCCACCTGGCAGGCTCATAATTTGTGTCTGCCTTCCTCAGGTCTGCTTTTTTCTTGCACGCCTTTTCTCCTTGTCAGTCTTTTCTCCCTCCTCCTTAGCAGCCTAGCTAAAACCCAGGATGGATTTTTAATAAAACATATTATATATATTTGCACAGTTCACCCCTGGCACTCTGCCCAGACTCAAAATGATCCCTTCATGCACTTTTAAACTGAAGTGGGAAACTGAGCATGGATCACATACATCAGGGAAATAGATGCTGCCTATTTTTATTATTAAGATCTCTTATTGGTGATGCTGGCAACGGCCTTGTCCTTATGCATTAAATGCAGCCTTTATAAATCTCACATTCTCCACTTTTGTACAGTGGCTGATTTGGAAGCAAAGGGAGCCACGAGTGAGTGTATTGATGGCACCCTGACTGTTCACTGGTCCTCTTTTGAGGACTGGGTTACAACTGCTGCCTTTATTTTTATCATGACTTAATGCTTTTTATCAGTTGCACTCAGATTGTTAACAGAGGCATTCATTTGCTCATGTTAAAGAGCAGCCTGGCTCCTGGGATGTGCTAACAAACCTGAGATTTCCCGCCCCCCGCCCCCCACAACTGACTCTGCTACACAAACGTAAGGCCACGAAGATGATTAGAGGGCTACAGCATCTCTATGATGAAAGGCTGAAAATAATTTGCACCGTTCAGCCCAAAGAGAAGGTTCCAGGGTGACCTTTTTCAGGCCTTTCAGTACCTGAAGGGATCCTACAAGAAAGCGGGACTTTTTACAAGGGTATGTAGTGATAGAACAAGGGGAATGCCTCCAAAATGAGAGGGCAGATTTAGATTAGATATAAAGATGAAATTATTTACTGTGAGGGTGCTGAGGCACTGACACAGGTTGCCCAGCGAAGCTGTTGATGTCCCATCCCTAGATGTATTCAAGGCCAGCCTAGATAGTCTTTAAGTCCCTTCCAACTCGAACTGCTCTATGATTCAAATTTCTGCACTACAAAGAAGGCTGCCTTTGTTCCAGGGGGTAGCACGCTATTTATTTTAAACTTTCTCCACAATGCTGGTCCTGTTGGCTCCAGCGTCGGGACACGCAGAATCACAGAATTGTCAGGTTTGGGAGGGACCTCTGGCGATCATCCAGTCCAACCCCCTGCCAAGGCAGGGTCACCTGGAGCAGATGACACAGGAACACGTCCAGGTGAGTTTTGAAGGTCTCCTGCAGAAGCTGCTCTGTGTCTGAGCACCGGGGTCGTCCCTGGCACCACCCAAGTTCAGGGCTGGAGCTCCGCCGAACAGCCCCAAAGACGAAACCGTGGGATCCCCACTGCCTGAGAAGAAGAGCCAGCCGAGCTCCAGCGGCCCGGGGCCGTGCGGGCGCCGCCCGGCGGGCGCTGACCAGGCCCGTGGAGGCTTCTCGCCCCCTCGACTGCTCCCGGCTGAGGCCTCCCGGGCCCGGGGGCCGCCCGCTCCCCCTGCCCGGCCATCCTGCGGCGCCTCCATCGCGGCCACGTCAGGCCCAAGCGAAGAGTCTCTGCGACCGCTGCGCACCCACCCTTGAATGGGGGAGAGCGCTGCCTGATTGGTCAGTAGCGCTGTCATTCCTGACTAGAAGGCGGGGCGAGGGGGGACAGCAGCGGCTGATTGGTCGGCGCGGCGGCGGGTGGCCGCTGGGGTTGGTTGCGCCGGGCAGTGGCGGGTGCGCGGGAGGGAGGGGCGGGGGGTCCTGAGGCTCGGCTGTCACCGCCGCGCTCCCGCCAGGCCCGGCCCAGCCCCGTCCGCCCGTCCGCGNCCGGCCCCGCCCCAGCCCCGTCCGCCCGTCCGCGGCGCGGCAGGACCATGTCGGCCACGGACGAGCGGGCCAAGGAGATCCTCCGCGGCTTCAAGCTGTATCCTCCGTGCGGGGGCCGTGAGGCGGCGCGGGGGGCGCGGGGATCGCCGCCCCACTGTGGCGAGGCCCCCGGGGCGGGAGGGGGGGTGTCATGGCAACGCGGTCCTCAATGGCGTCCGCACTCCGGTGGTGGCGGGAGGGTCCTTCAGGGCTGGGACCGGCCCTGAGCCGGCTGGGGCGGGGGGACGGGGAAGGAGCCCCCGTGACGCCGGGGTCGGGGGTCCGGTCCCTGCCGCGCGGGGTGCCGTGGGTGGGGGGGTCCCCGTGGCCAAAGTCCCTCGCAGGGTGGCGGCGGCCACCGCCCCTCTGGCTCCTGCCTTGGCGCTGAGAGGGGCTGGGCCGGGGGCGGCGGCCCCGGGCAGCGGGAGCCCCCCGCCTGCAGCGGGGACAGCTTACAGACGGCAGGTGAAGTAGCTCTGCGCCAGGAGGATATGATCCCTTTCCCTCCGGCCTGCGCTTAAGCACCTCTGCTTGGAAAGGAAATACCTGGTCGTCAGGTCCAGGAGCAACTAAACACCGTGTTTGTCATACCGTGAGGTACCGGCACATGTATTGGTCGTGCAGTGTCTTTTATTGCTGACGTATTCTGCGTGTAAATGCCTTTCTGTGCAGCTTGTTTTAAAACTTTTCATGTTGCAGCTTTCAAAAAGCATTCTCTTTTTATGCCTGTGGTACCTGGATGTGCATTTAATGCTGATGGAATGAGATAGACCTGAGCTTGGAAGAGAAGCGAGAGCCCTTGTGCACCTTCCAACCCAGGATTTCAGCAAAGTAGAGAAAGGCTCGCCCTTAAAGGCCTATGTTCAAACTAAGGGTGTGAGAAATAGAGTAGCTTTGTTTTACGTGTGGTATATTTTACTGGAGTATATTCTTCTGAGCTTAGAAGGCAAATGCGAGCTTGCTATCTTGACCTTTAGGCAGTAGAATATTGTTGTGAGTTGGTTTGTATTTTATTTTTTACAATAAAAAGGACAGAAGTGAAGGGAATATCCTCTTGATCTAAACCTATTCTTTCTAAACAGGGTGGTGGGGTTTTTTTTTGTTCCGCGAGATGTTCGTAATCTCTATGCCAGCTGCAGCAGGATCTGATTTTCTAGGTTGGATTTAGACAGATAGCTGTTATCAAACTATAAGCAGATGTTTTTCTTAACTTTTTATAGAATCATTGCAGTCTCGCCCAGCTGTTAGTACTGCATCTGGTTCCTTTGCTTCTGCACTGGCACTATTGACAGTTCTTTGTATTAATAAAGATGTAGTATTTCAGCTGTCAAAACATAAATTAAAAATCTTTTGTGCTGGCAATTGATAGAAGAATAAGCTTCTGACAAGACCAGACTAAGCTATTGGTAGAAGTGAGGAGTGCTTTGAAAGTTAAGCCTAGGGAACAAACTTTTAAGTGCTTTTTGCATATATTTATAGATAGTCTTTGCTGGATAGTGGAATTTACATAAAGGCCTTTGTCCAGCTTTGGGTGAAATAACCCTTTTTGTTCTTTGCTGTCTTAAGGAGAAAATGCTTTTTCCTCTTTGAGAGGAAGGATGTTAGACAACAGACTGGTATGATCTCAAGCAGCCATAGCATGGACAAGAAGCTTCATTAGAAATACTGTGCAGTCTGTGTTCAAGTGTCTCAAGTCTACTCTTCCTTTGCTTCTCCTTGCAAAAAAAAAAAATTACTTCTGATGGGACAGTTTAAGGCAAAATCTGGACTGCACTTCTCCAAAAATGTGGTAGAGTACTTTGATAGTTGCCATAGGGGCCATGTAGTAAAAAGTTTGACAAATAGGAAAGTTTGGAGAAGCATTTCATAACTGAAACTTTTAGCAAGTTGAAATAGTTGAAAAACATCTATGTTGCTTTTAGTAAACCAGAAGAGTGGCTGAACAGACATTCCTCATTTATGAGGAAGCCTTGAGACACCACACCATCCCCACAGGAAACTGCTCATGCCCAGCTGTGACTGCACTCCCTGTAAGGGAGACATCAGCTCAGACTTCCCATGCCTTGTCCAAGAGCAGGCATCTGTTCCAGGGAGAATTGCAATTTAGAGATGCCTTATCTTCCAACCAGTCTATTGCTGCATATACTCAATTAATAGAAAAGAAGAGAGAAATGTGTTCTGAGAAACTGTTAAGTTTATACTTTGAGTACTTGAAAACTCAAGTAAAAAAAAAAAAACTCATGAGGGAGGGAGTTCAACTCCACCAACTTAAGCATGTCCTGCAAACTTGGCACTTCAAACTGAACTTGCTTTTAGCACAAGAGAGGAGCATGGCGTTGCACTCAGGCGCTGGGTGCAGGGGATTCCTTGGGAGGCAAGAAGGGTTGCTAGGGCCAAAAGCATCACTGAGGGAACAGGCTTTCAAAATAATTGCTACCTTAACACAAGAGAAGGCAGTCCAGCTGGAAGTCCAGTTCACATTGAGTAATCAGAGTTTCCTCAAACAATTCTGTTTACTTGTGGTTCCTGAGAAGATGTTAATTACAAGCTTTCCTACTGATTGGGGCATGCTGAGTGATGGGGGAATGTGGAAATTAAATTATAGCCCAAATGCACCCTCTAATTTCAATGCAAAGATAGGTTTTCCTTCCTCTATGACACTAGTGCAGAAACATGTTGTGACTAATATCCCAAAATTCAAGCCAGAAACATTTTCTCCCTCTTCTCATGGATTTTGCTATTTTAAAAATGTTTAAACCAAGGGAAATATATTTGATGCTTGGCAAATATACTTGCAGGCAAATGAGAATATGATACTTTATTACACTTGTCCTAAGAATTTTTATGTCACCAGTTAAAATTGAACACTAACAGTTCAGTAAATACAGTGCAGAAAAATTTTGAAAGCAGACAACAAACGCTTACAGCTTGTCATTTGTTCAGGGACAATGTTTGTTAAGAGAGTTTGTAAGTATGTTTATCAACAAACTGTTCTGAAGGCACTTGCCTGAACAGCAGTTGTTACACCCAACATAATACCTACAAGTAGTGTAGTACTATGTAAATGCCCTTGTTGTTTGGCTATAAGCAACATCAGTCCAGTTGGTAACTGAAGATCCATTCTTGTGAAATATTAGCCAAGTCTTATTTCTGCAAGTATTTATCTGCATCTGGTCCTGTGATCTCAAATGCATGAAATTAGATTATGCTTTTTTTTCCTCTGGAAAATGGGACAGTTACTCTGTCAAGCTACAGAAGAGCATTTTACTTGACCCTCACTTAACCTTTCAACACATTCTTCAGATTTTGTTCTGTCATTTTATCTTTAGTGTGTACTATTAAATGTATTCAGCATCCTTTATCAAAAGACAGTAACACCAATGATGTACTTCCCCAACAGTCAAAGTTCAGGCTTGTTTTAATTTGATGGGTCCCCCTCAACAGCTCCCTTGACAATTTGTGGGTTGCTTGTTTACCTTGGTTTGGAGATGAACTAACAGAATTTTTTTTTAAATGCACTAAGTTCACTAGAATAAGGACACTGTACAGTTACCCTGTTTAGTTTGGTTTGCCAGCATTTGGAAACATTTGCATTTGCAACAACAGATTCACATCCAACTCTTGAAGGATCACAGTCCAACTTCTTTAAGCACTTCTTTCTGTGAGGTTTCAGTCAGAACAGCGAGGAGGAGAAAACCAAAATGAGTCAGTTGTTTCTCAGCCATTTTTAATCTTACAAGTCAAACAAGATATCACCTATTTATTTGCTTCTGTACAAAGGAGTCTCATCAGAATTGGATCTACATAGTGTTAATTGTCCTGCAGCTGTTTATCAGTTTAGGATAAGTTTTTCCTTGAACTTCATTTTAAGGCTGTGCAGTAGCCTGTCCTTCAGAAGTCTCCTGAAACAAAATCATATGGTAAACACAAGGGGGAAGAGACAATGGTAACTGACAATATTAACTCCAGAACAATTACAAAGCTGTGAAACGCCTGTTTGTGGTTAGTGTAAACATACACCTGTAGCTCAGACACTCCAGTTTTGTAGGCAGAACTTACCATGTCAAAGGCTGACCTACTTTTCTACAGTCCTCAGAGTTCCCTGTTCAACATCTTCCTAGCTCCCAGAGCTTTTTCCAGCTTTATTCTCACCACTGTTTTTCTGTCTAGGAAGTCTTTCTAGCAGAACATTATCCTCTTAGAAAGATGGGTAGAGCTGTAGTGAAAATATAGTTACACCAGAAATCATTAAGAGTATCTATGAACTTTATATTACTCTGCAGACAGGGAAACTTCTAACTTCAGCCTGGTCTTCTGTACACACGGGAACTGAAGTCAATGACAGTCTCATCCTTCAATTCCTAGTCACTGAAGTTTTGAACTACTTTTATGCAGCATTCCATAGCTGAATAATTGGAAGCAACATCAAATTGAATTTCCAATTTCACTGTTAGGCTGGTAGATGTTTAGCAGCTTATTAATTTGAAAGGCTTACCTGTTGCAGTGTTTACAAAACTAACAAGGTAGCAGCTCTAATTTGCTTAAGGATTCCCCTTTGTTTTGAGGTTTCCTCTATGCACTTCCTCAGACCTCACTCTGTTTAGACTCCCTGCAATGGAATAGAAAGAGGAACCATCAAATTCAGGGTTAAAAGGAGACACTGACCAGCCAGAAGAAGGAACAGGACTACCCAGAAGCTAGGGCACATACTCTGGAGAGACCCAAAGCAGAACTTGCATGTAGCTTGCTCTAATGCAGTTTTAAAACACCCTAGAAAACATGAGTTTGTTCTCCCTCATCTGTATTTCTGGTTTTTAGAACTGTCTTCCTTCCTACAAAACTTAAAATATTTTACAAGCAAGAGTTGTCCACGTTCCTGGTTAGTCAGACTTCAGAACAAGTTCCCATCCTGGCAGCATAGAGAGATCTTTGTTTCAGAGACCTGAGTTTTGCACAGAAGCTTTAGCTAGGATGTAGTTGGTAGTTGAATGTTGTGGTAGTCAAGGTACTTTTACCATATCAGAATTATTTCCAGCAGAAATTCTGCACAATGCAGTGATCTGTAGTCCTGGCATGCTAAACACAGTCCTCATGTTTCTTATGACTGAGTCATGAGGCACATCTGCAAATAAAGCAGGAGCAATTTTACCAGGTTTGGTTTTACCTGCCTGATTCCTTAGTGAACACCAAAAACTTCATGTCCTCCCCTTGTTAAATTTAATTGAAAAAGGTGTAAATATTAAACTATGCTTAACCTGTGATTTGCATTAACAATATCTGAGCTAGTCAGTTGTCTTCTTGTAGGATTTAATGCAATCCCCATGTCGTGTTGGAAGTTGAGGTTTGTGCCCTTGACAGTGGAAGGAGCATCACAGGATACAAATGAGTTACCAGGTGCCACAGAGAATACATGTGATCAACTTAAAAGTGTTAGTTGACATTGGAGTTCAGGGTTTTCTTTTTAATCAGCAATATTGCTTTAGCACTTTGTAGTTACAATTTTATATATAAGATTTATCCTTTCATCTCTCCAAAGCCTACTCATCCAGCATTTTACTGGAATTATGGTTTCAGTATTTTTAATTGCTTGCTTAGTGCCAACCTAATGAAGTACTTAAAATAATGCAGTTGTCATTAGCAAAATTATTTCTGCTTGTTTCCTTTGTATCATATTAAGATATCAGTTACTCTGCATCCTTGGAAGTCATTGGTGCCTTATGCTTCAGCTGTTGTTACAGTATTTGAATTTCCACGGAGCAGAAGATAGTAATTTAATCCATCAAGTGAGAACTGGTAGAGCTTCTTTGCCCCCACCCCCTGCATCTTCACAGCCAACATATAGGATAAAAGCCAAGCTTACACAGATATAGAGAAACAGGGGAGGTATCCAAAAATCCTCAAATTAAACACATACTGTTCAAAATAGGGTGTTTTTTTTTATATAGACATCTGATGTAGCTTCTGTGTCTCTAGGAAAAAAAAATAGTTTTCTGTTAGCTAAAGCAGCCATAGTGTGGAAGCTGATTTGACTTGTTCTTACACGTTTATCTCTGAATTTAGGCTGATCCCAGAAAGAATGTTGAGTCAAAATTTTGCATGAAATTTGTAAGATAGCAGGCTACGGTATTTCTTATATTTATGTAAGATAAGCCTCTTCTATTTCTCCAAGTTGAGAAATTAAGGCGATTTAAAATTTGAGCTCAGAGCCTCCATTAAAGATTAACCAATGCTTCATTTACATCTATTAGTCAAAGTTTGTATAGAAGTAGGACGTATGCTACATTCCCAGGTACAGGGAACAAGCAGAAAACATGATCTGTTGAGGTCCACCTGGCAACATTGAATTTTGTCCTTTTTTTTTTCTGCATATTAGTATAGCAGAGTTTATAAAATTGAGATATTTAAGCACATGAAGGGTGATTTTTGCACATCTGTTGCTGTCACATCTTAAGGAGCACATCATATGTTTGTTCTGGAGTTGCAGTAAACTACAGTAGCCAGCACTGAATATTAAAAGCTTTTCTCAAATGCTGCCTCTTTGTCCTGAGACTGCAGCAGGAGCACTCACAGAAGCGGGTTTGTCATCTGTGTAGCATCACTCCCAGAGCAGTTTGAGGGAATATCCCCATACACTCCTTGGACATTACTGTGAGGTTCCCAAAGCCATTTGGCCTCATGCCAAAGCAGACATAGTAGGACTATTGGGAGGCTCTGTCCAAAAGATACCTGACAGCAACCAAGGTTCTCATAGGAACCAGATCTCAACTGCACATTGCTAAATTCTAGTTGACAGCCAGGATTTTCAGTTGTGATTATGAACTCGAGATTCCATTGTCACATTTCTCCTGAACAGAGTTCTCACTGTGACAGAAATGTTATGTATAGAAGAGACTTAAGGGAAGCAGTATCAGATGAGTTCAGTCGTGAGTGAGCCTTTGAGTTGATTATGTTCATGACTAGAATTTCAGGCAATGTTCTTCTGAAAGAATGGCAGGCGTAGGTAAAAGGAGGAAGGAAAATATTTTTTTTTATTTTCCATCAACCTTTCAGATAGCAGT
Organism: Pardalotus punctatus; assembly: GCA_013400915.1. Lineage (NCBI taxonomy): Eukaryota > Metazoa > Chordata > Aves > Passeriformes > Pardalotidae > Pardalotus > Pardalotus punctatus. The sequence goes on along the minus strand of VZTX01015664.1, from coordinate 35,809 downwards.
GCACAAAAGAATAATGTTATTAGATTTATCCACTCCTATATTGAAAGGATTGTAACTAACTAGGAGCAATAGTCTTCCATTAGAGATTGAGAGCACAGGGCATTGTATTTAGTAATTCTACAGAGGACTATTTGTATGAGTTGGTCTGTATGCTACACTGTACATAACCTTCATCTACTTTCTAGCAAGTCAGAAGCTTATTTGGTGCTTGGGACAGCTATTTATATCCATCTTTTCTTATTTATCAAGAAAGTGGGGATGATCTTATACTTTACTCGCCAATGAATGCAGATTGCCTGCATGCCTCTTTCCTCCTCCTCACATGACCTAATTTAAGCCTTTTGAGAAGGAAGGCTGCACATACTTGGAACCTGGAGTTCATCTGATGTTTTAAGTGTCAGAAACTTCTGATCAGGGACAGACTCCTGAGGAAGCAGAGAGTTAGTGTCAAGTCACTTTGGTTTGGAAGGTCAAAGGAAATTGTATTTTAGGAGTCAGTGAAAAGCTGGCTATTTGCATGGCTTTAAATAAAAATTTTGTGTATGGGAAAATTCTTACAGAAACCTTCATTAAGGAGGACCCAGTTTTGATTCAAGTGTTGGCATGAACTGTTGCTAAATCTGCTTAAGGGAGTTCTGCAACACCCTCAACTGCTCCTTAAGGAAGAGTTTTGCAGGGAGAAAAGTTAGGAGAACAACCATTGTCCCCATTAATGTACTGCCATGTGGTGGAATAAACCAACCCATCTGGAAATTGGATACCAAGAAATACCTACCAGCATTTAACACAGGTGGATCTTCTGAAGGTATTTTAGACATTTGATTTCCATTTTAACTCTTTGGAGTAGACTGTTGAGTGCATTGGAATACTGGCCTGTCAGATACAGTCCAACTTAAGATTTCACTGTTTCTTTCTTTCCCATAAGTTGACATAAAGAGAGGGAAAGTCCTTCTATTTCTTATTTTGCTTGAACCTTAGTAGCCTTTAAGTGAAATTTAAAAACAGCTCAGTCCAGGAAGTGGTGTGCTGCTTCTCAGTGAAGAGGACATCCATAAAATATCTGCTTGTGCGTTCTTCTGCCACAGCAGCTGTGCAGAGCACGGGCTACCATCCTCAGCTGCTGGTTGCCTCATTTTCAGATTTACTAGCCAAGCTGCTCAGATGAGCCCTCCAGTCTCCTGCATGCTGGCTTGAACAACTTCAGCAACAGGCTGAGGGGCAGGGACCTGTGCTGGTTGGCAGTTTTACCACCAATTTGGGGGAGAAAGTAAGAAGCAGCTGGGGAGGGCTGTAAGCACAATCCTCTCCATCCGCTGCTGCTGTTGGATGTCATGCCCACAGCCTCAGATCAGATGAACTCAGTGCAGCCTTGTGCTATCTTCAAGCTCGGCACTGCCTTACCTGAGAAGCTTCTCGCACACCATTTTTAGTTACCCAGTACCAATTCTAAAAACCTAGCTTAGCCTTATTAGTTGAATATTTTAGCTTCACATTGCTAAGTCTGTGGTCACATAACTTCTTCTAAGAGAAATGCATTTGAGATGACCTCAGTAAGGTAGTAATTTTCTCTTTGCCCTTGAACTCTGCAAGAAGTCTTCAGCATTACTGTGCTGTGTGACACGTTACTGCCTGGTCACCAGGCAAAGTCACAAACAGGGTCTGGGATCATGCAGCAAGTACCTTTAGAGACTCTATGCTCTGCAGCTCTCAATGAACCAGACATAGGAAATCACTGGCTAAAAGCCCCATGCAGTCCTGCAGAGCAAATACATGCTATTTTTTAAATACTCTTCCTAGAAAGAAAATAGCCAGTAAGTTTCTCAATCCAGTTTGGGCTGTTCATTTGTGGCACGCTCATTAATCCACAAGGCATCATTACAAGTTGCATTGTTGCCATAAAAATGCAGTATTTAAACAGCCCCAGAAAGGAATTGTTTTATGCACTTCACCCTGTAATTCCTTCAAAGGGAACTGTGTTATACTACTACCACACTGACCTTAAGGGTTGGTTTCATAGGAAGGAAGAAAAACTGGTTTCCTGGTTTTCCAAGCCTCTTCCATTCTTGCTACTAGAATAAGTTCCTTTCCTCTCTTTCCACTGGCAATCCTTCCATGACCACCTTCTCCCCATCTACACAAATTGGAGGGGAGGCATTAACCAGACAGCTGTAACACAAACCTCTACTGCTGATCCCCCAGCCATACTGACCTCTATAAGACTCTCTTTCTCATGTAACTGCAGCCCTGCCAGTGGCCAGCTGAAAATGTTTCAAAGTTCATGATGGTCTCTCCCATTTGTTTGCACTGATAAAACAGCAGTTCCTTGTTTTGCTGCTTAATAACATTGTCTACACCAGCACAAGTGTTACCGGTTCTGAAATAGTAAATGTAGTGACTGAGGCAGTAGAACATTTGGAAAGGTGCAAATTCAAATTTTAAAAAAACTATATTTTAGTGTAGACACACCTGTAAAGGGTGCTAATAATGTGGATTATAGCATTTTCTCAGATTTTTGCATATAACTACTCCACGTTAGCATTCACCTAAACATAAATGCTTATGAAGTTCACACTTTGAAACACCAAAATAATATTTTATAAACATAATATTTGTATCAGCTGTAAGTCTAGCTTTTCAATAAGTAAATTTTTATTTTTATTTTCTTGTTATTAATACCTATATTGAAAGAATAAACTTGTGAATTACAGCTGATTGTATTTATACATTCTGTCCTTTTTCACAGCAGAAATAAGATTTCCATTTCTGAAAAATATATTAGTAGATTTTTATTAAAATGGAAAAAATCTGATTTATTCTGAAAATTTAAGATACAGCTACAAGCATGTTAAAATAATAAAATTTAAACCTTAGTATAAACATAACAGTAGATTTTATTGACAGTGAAAGCTATAAGAGCTGTTTGGAAGCAGAGTAGAGTAATAGAGGTCATTGCTTTTTTTGTCATTTCAGTGGAGGTTTCATTACTTTGTCCCCACAATAATGTTTTTTTATCTGAATTCCAGTGCATGCTAAAGCAGAGAGATGCTGGCACAGACCCTCCATCTTCTAAATCATCGTGATCATATTGACATGCTCAGAAGTTCACATCTGTATAGGTCATGTTACTGGAGCTGTAGAGGTTGATCAAAGTACAGCGTTCAGAACAAAATAATAGTATTTTACCTTCTCTCAACTGGTTTGGAACTGAATTGTTTCCTTGTACTTTCTGTGTTTTACTGTAGTACTTTTCCAAACAACTCTCTCTTTTCAGACTGCCATAGTGTTGAACACTGTGTAAAATGATGGGATGGTTAAATTGTCAAATCACTAGTCCACACTGCCAATTGAAGCACTTCTCATATTCTCAGAGATTCCTAAAAAAGCACAGTATTTCTGATATGGATTCCTTGTTTTTCGGGAGTTCTGCTTCAATCTGCGTAAATCCCCCTTTATTCCTTCTCTCTGGCTCCGCTTTGAGCAGCCTCAGGTCCGTTTAGAAGATTAGTTTCCTCATGCAACTGCCAAGCATTCCCTCCTGACTATTTTCATTTTGCTTTCATTCTCCATTTGGTCTGTGTGCTCTAAGTTTTCCTCCCTTCCTCAGAAGAGACAAGATAATTAACTTGTTTTCTTTGAATAATCTTAGTCCTGTCAGTTTTAAATGGAAAACCAAAATTTGTTTGATCTGTATTGCAGTATGTGGTCCTGCCTGAATAGTACTCCAGAGATAAAACCACTTTTGCATCTGAGATCCATGCTTTTTTTTTTCTCTTACCCATTAAATAATTACATCTGATTCTCACTGTGGTCTTGTCCTGTGACTCTAGAGGGCCAGTGCCATCCACCTAAGTATTTACATCCTTACCGACTCCCTCAGCTTGGCATTGAGGGTGTTCATAATCATTTTCAGCCAGTTTGTACTAGGAAAAACAGGGTAACTGGCAGTGAGGATGCTCTTCTTGTTCAGTCAACCCTTCTGGCTGTGAGGGATGCAAGGATAACGCATGCCCACTTCTCATGCAGACGTAGTCCAAGTTAAAAAAACAACGAACAAAATGGAAGTATTTGTAGCTCCAGTGAAATTCAGGCCAATACTATCCACAGGGATTGTATATCCAAGGAACCATTTAAGCTAATGCGAGGAAAAGTGTGGCTTGTTCCTTTGCTGTGCTGTGTCAGCAAATGGTAGATTGGCATTTGTCATTGTGGACTTTATGAAAGTGCTTGTTGTAGCTGTTTCTCTGGCTGATTTGAATTTTTATTTTGTTTATTAGGTGTAGAGTGTGAGTGCCAGGGCTAAATGCTGTTTTATATAAAATCTCAATAAGATTAAATCCCCTTGCGATTCTGTAATTAATTTCAAGGATGTTGTGTTGCCTTCCCAGAAAACTTGTGGTGATCTCTAGATGTATCCCTGGTTACAGAACAACTCTGGATTGAAACAATGAGGGATGTGCTCTGTGTGAGATATTGTGCGACAGTTAAAGGTGCAGAGGTTCTAAAAAAGCATCAAGTGCTTTGAGTAATCCACCTTTAGTAGAACTGAGTGACTTCTGCCCTACCAGCTCCAGCAGATCCCCTGGGCATGGCTGAGAGACTGAGCAAAACAAGCAGGTTTGTGTTCAGCCAGTATTACTTCTGCTGCAATAGTTAGTTTTCACTTTTGCCATAAACACAAACCCTTATAGACTAATTACCAGATGTACTGCAGCAGTAGCACTTGTTCCCTGAAGGCTGCAATTGGCATTTGCTTTCAAAGCTATGTAAAGAGGATCTTTTTGGCATATCATTCATTTTTGTCTTTTTCTAGCATTACTTGAGAGAAAGAGCAAATGAACCCACCTGGAAAAGGAAATTCAATTGTCTGGCCTATTTTTCTGACTAGTACACAGAGCTGTAATCTCACCTTGAGGGAATACATACCATTTTTATGCCAACTGGCTTGGGCAATATGGAGTTTGTTGGTGCCAGAAGTTTTTGAATGGATGTATCTACACAGTGTAAACATACTGCACTAGATAAAGCACTGTCTGTACATTTCTTTCCAGTGTCAAAGAAGAGGTGGCTATGTTGTTGGAAAAAGCTCTAGTCTAGATAAAACCACATTGTTTATATGCTTAAAATTTACTCCAGTTTAACTGTTTCTGCTTGATTTCCCCACTGCGTGTACCTTTATTCCTGGCTGAGTGTGTCCAGTTCCCAGTCACTTCAAAGTTTTGGAATTGGATTCTCTTCATGTAGAATAAGAACATTCAGGCAAAGGTTAAATAAGGGATAGTTAGCTCAACTCTAAATTCACTCTGTGCAAGAATCTGGATTGACTCGAGTGCACTGACAAATTCCCAGTTAATTCAATTGCCAGAGAAAGGTGCTGATTAAAAATCAACATTGTGTTTAATAGGTGTTCAGTAAGGGGAGTTCAGGCAGAATCAGTGTGTGAATGCAAGAGAAATCCAGGGCTTGACCTTTTATTCCTACCTTCTCTTGAGGCTGCCAACAAGAATCTCTGAAGTGCTCCCTTTACAGTTCATTTTGGTGGTGTGAACACCTGCCTTTTAACAATTAGAATAAAGCTCACAAGCTCATTTCCTGGAAGGCAGGAGCTATCACATATAATGACTGTAGGCTTTATTGATCTGATGGGGAGGATTTGGAGTGCTAACACACAGCCTTAAGCTTCCATGGCCAAATAAAAATTCCCGAGTTCCTGAAGTCCTTTTCACAAATGAATTCTTCGTCTTTTACAGACCTCTCTGAAATCGAGATGTGTCTTTCTGAAGGGTGAGCTACAGATTCTCCCTAAATGTTTTTACAAAGTCTTTTTCAATAGTGATTTTTTTGCTTTGTTCTATATAGATGGAAACCCTACTTGACAGTAACACTGAAATCTCCCCTGGCCTAGTTTCTGCTCTCAGCAGTACAAGTTAAAGTATGCTCTTGAACACAGTTTTATTTCTCTTCTTTTCCGATTCCCTGGAAGAGCAAGAGACCAAACAAAAGCAACTTTATATCAGAAATGTAAAAAGTCAAGGGCAGGACTTTCTCTGTAGGGACAACTGTGTGCCCTTCATGTGAAAGATGTGGGTGAACAGCTCTTGGTAAGAAAGATGCCTTCTTTCATGTACCAGACATTCACTAGTTATATAAGATTGCTGGAGAACAACAAAATACCACTTGAGTCTCTTAAAATTGTGGCTCTTGAAGACATTTGTGGTAGCTGCAGTTGCTTGTATACCCAGAGTTAAAGATATCTGTTCTCCTGTGCATGGAGGGGTGTTTTAAGGGCCAGCTTACAACAGGATCTCTCCCCTGTAATAGTGCAATGTGCTTGTAGCCTCTTCAGTCTTTGAGTAGTTAACCAGAATGAAGAAGACTTTCAAATGTACAAAATCTGTACTCCTTGACTCTGCCCTGACTGGTCTTCTGCTGAAGAAGATTTTTAAAAATCACAGTCCCTCCTGGCTGCTAAATTTGGTGTTCAAGGACCTATGTCAGTCCTTGCTAATACAGCTCTATATGTTGAATTGTCATGTCTTACACACTAAATTTGGGGGGTTGTTTGTCTGTGTTTTGTTTCATGAAGACTGATAAAAAGAATTCCATTAAAAGATGGAATATATATTTGTTATTTGTGGAATATTTTTTGTCAACAGAAATGACAATAAAATTCTTGAGTAGACAGTATCCATCCGAGAGGTAACCAAGCTAGCAGGGTTGTTGGCTGCTAATACACTAATCACCTACTTAATGTTAATTTATGGCAGTACAGGAATGATTAATAGGAGGCTTTACAAACATAGGTGTCTGGGTAGTACATGCACCCTGTGTGTGTGAACTATGTGGTGCTGATCTCTGACATGGGCAGCAGTCCAAAGGAACAGTAGGAAAAACCTGATGTTGTTGAACTGCTGAACATTCAGTGATGCCATTGTACCATGCCTTTTTTATCCTTGGAAATGGAACAAATAAAAGCTCTCTACAGAGAGGAAACCCCATTGAGTTGCTTGGAATTCAGGCACAAAGAATCCAGAAGAATTTTTGCACTATTGAGGATGGCAGCCTGGTAAAATAGTGGGTTTTGAAATAGAGCTCTTTTGGATTAATAAGGGAAGCCTTTATGCAAAGTATTACTGTAATTGCAGGCTCATGTTCTGATTGCCTTATCAGGGGAGATGCATCCTCAATGGCATCTTTGTTTGTCTTACAATGGAAAGAGATAGAAAATAAGCAATTAAAGCAGACTTATTGAAATGCCACAAATCTAAGCATTCAGCTATGCACTTCTAGCTAAGATTGTTGGTTAGTTTTTGTATTTAAAAAATAAAATTATTGCTGCTGTCTGTATTTGCTTTGTAGTATGGCCAGACTACTGACAAAAGAAAAATTTTCTTTTTTTGTTTCAACTATGATCTTCTTTTCTCTTTTCCTGCTTCTCACCCTAAAGCAGTCTTTTATTAATGTGCACATAGAAATTAGAGGTTAATTACCTCTGTTGTGTTCTTGGGATCCTTGTTATTCTAATGAGCCTTGTAAAGAAATACTATAGAATCTGGCACTGGTAATTTCAAAAATAGATGGACTTTGCTGTGGTTGTGTATCAGCTGATATTGAAGTAGTGAATAGTGTATTTATTGAGCTTTATGAAAATTAAAAACAAACCTCTTGCTCCCTATTTTGTGATCTAGTGCCACCTAGGCATAGGCAAGTCCACCATTAAACTCATATCTCCCAGGAACAGAAGATCCCCAGGGGAAAATCAGCAGACATCTTTTATATAGTGATAAGGAAATATATTTTCAAAAGAAAATTGCTTGAGTTTATCCTGTAATACCTCATAAAAGCAGTCTAATACTAGTGGAAGATTAACATTATTCAGTCATTTAAATGCCAAATCTTTATGGCAAACCAGCAGAGATTTTGAGTTAAATCTCAAAGACTTGCTTTCTAGTTGTGTGTGTGTGTCTGTGTCTGTGTCTGTGTGTTGCTTAATCTCCCTGGCCAGTATAGGGGATGTTGTGATGTCCTCGTTAAAGACGTCACACTGAGAAGATTGGAGTAGAGGAATAAATAGAACAAGTGCTAGAAAGCCAAGCAGCTCATCTTGGTTGAACTAAAATGCACTCTGCACAAGCTGCCTTCCCCATAGATTTGTTTCTTAAAAGTAAAACTCATTTCCCATTTTGCAGAGTATCTAACCAGCACATTTGAGGCTCTGTTAAGTATGTTTGCATCCATTTCTGAAATGTTGTGTTACCTCATCATGCAACTCAGTAGCCAGTATTTTTTACAAGTTACTCCTCTGGTGGTGAAAATAGACAAGGGCAGTGGCTCCCAGAGGGCCAAGAGGCTCAAAATTTGCCTGGTGAGGTTCAGTAAGGAGCTTGAGCACTTAAAAGTCCTGCTGTGTCTGGGCCAGCTGTGTGTGGCCCCATCTCGTTATTGTTAGCTTGTATTCCTGGCCTGTGCTCCAGAGTTAATCTGGGCAGGGGCTGCCAGACCTGTCTGGGCTGATTCTGTGTCTCTGGGTGCCAGGGGTACAGCGTGTGTCTCTGCAGACAGGTCTGCTGCCTCTCCTTGGAACTGGCCTGTGCGGAGCAATAGGGCTGTCAGATGTTCAGACACCCTTCACAAATGAAGAAATGGAGGAGATCCAAAAAAACAAATACACATTTCTGCATGGCTTTTTGTGAAAGGAAGAATGGAGGGATGTTTAGGAGTTCATATACAGGTAGGTAGCTAAGATTTGAAAGATTTCCCACTAAAATGTTTAATTGTTTGTGATTATAGATTGCATAAAAAGAATTGTTTGTTGCACAAGAATGAATGAAAAATTAGTCCTTGCCCTCCTTCTCAGCAGGATTCGGTGAGGCTGAAACTACTGGAAAGTTTTTCAAGTAAAGTTAAGTTAGGAAAAGCTTGCTGCTGGAATTTACTGCTTTTTTCCAGAAGTTTTTTTATTCCAGCACTGTGCTTAGTCTTTGTCCTCCTCTGATCCCAATAGACTCTGAAAGAATGTAATGAAAAAAGGAAACAAGGCAGGATGCAACAGGGTGGACATTTTCACACAGTGACTGCCTGCAAGCCAACTCTGAGAAGCTTTAATGGATACAGCAACAACTAATCCCAAAGTACAGTTCCATTACAGTGCAGTGCAAGGGAATATCTCAGTGTCACAGGGCCATTTTTGGATCCTTGTAGAGCTGGCTGTTTGTTCTGGAAGCACAACTCTGCCCAGCACGGAGTTTATTTTTAGTATTTTAACCAAACAACTTCAAGACTTGGAAATTTTTCTAAAATTTAGTGACTCGACCACTGTCACCCCATGTTCAAGGAGTCCCGCCTTGAGGGTGCTGATGGAGTGGAGGTGCTGTCAGGCTGTTTGAACTTACTTAAGCAAAATGTGTTTATATTGGTTCATCTCTAGGAGTCCTTTAGACTCTTAGTCCTCTCTGAATGTCATTCTGTGCAAAATTTATGATCTCTTTGTACAAAATGGAGCCTGCCTGTCCCTGCCAGCTGTAAACAGCCGTAGCATTTGTCCCAAGACTTTGTCCTTTCAGATTTACTGCTGACTGCCTTTTGCAAAATTATTGCTGCTGTTCCCAGAACTGGCAGTTTTGAGGACAATTTGAATACATGGAAAAGTGCTGTGTTTCCACTCATTCACTGGACTCCGTTTTACACCTAATGAAATGTAGAAGGAAACTTTGTCTATTAAAGCATGTTAGAAACTTTGTATCAGGGGCATCTCTAGTTTTTAGAGTGCTGAATATTTTTCAACTTAGATGGCTGCTTGCCTTGAATCAGCAAAGAAACAACCCATGATGTTGAGTATGACCTGTACACTGAATTAATTGAAGCACTTTGAGCTCAAAATATACTTGAGTGTCCAGACTTAGAAAGGAAAAAGAAAATTTTCAGAGGAGCTTTGGTTGAATTAGTATGAACTAAGGCAGGAACAAATGCTGTATTTACCCTGATGACTTTCCTATTTTGCATTTCTGGTGTTTTCTTAAGTTGTCTTAAAGAACAAGAATATTATTGATAAGTTTCAGAGGTTTACACATTTTTCTAGTTTAGAACCATTTTGCTTCTATTGTCAGAGCCAATACAGCCATTTTGCTGTCCTGCTTTAATATGCTGTCTTAGACTCTAAAAAGTCCTTCTAATTCTGCAAGCAGTCCTCTTTATTTCCTTCCTGCTCCCCACTTCCATTAGTAATGCTTGGCAGTGATTCAGAACCACCCTGTTTTTGAGATAGGATGACTGAGAAACCAACAAAAGCAAGAGAAACAGAGTGAAGGAAACCACTGGCACCCACCCCACAGCATGATTGCAGCAATCTGTGCTCCTGCAGTCACTCCCAAGTTACAATAAGAGTTTCCATCAGCCAGGGAGCACAGTTCCTGGCTGCCTAAAGAGAGAGGCAGTATTGTCTGTTGAAACACAAGTCTTGAAGCCAAACACCTTCTGAGATGTCTTTCATCTTCTCTTACTGATTCATTGTGTGGCTGTGGGCAAGTCTTCATGCTTATTTCCCAGTCTCTACAATAGACAGTTATTAAAAAGCTGCTTAGAGAACATGAGTTGAAGTTTTTGAAGCACAGCGTAGTACTACATATGGTTTAAGTTACTGATCACTGAGCTGTACCGTATTGCTTATTCAGGGGGACATCCTATCTCTCCAGTTAATTGATGGGGTTTGCCTCCTGTCTGGGGTGGCCCATGGTAGGTGACAGTGACAATGTGAAGCTGTGCAAACTGCTAGCACAGTTAATGCCAAAGCCAAATCTCTCACCAATTTCTAATCTGCATATCTGTTATTAGAAGTACATGATGTATTTATGCCTCCAGTAAATTACATATTCTTCTAAAATACATGAAACTGATAAATCTGTGGACTATCAGAAGTAGACTTTGGAGTTCAATAGGCTGGTGTGCTAGAGAGCTCTGTAAGAAGAGACATGAAATGAAAGGGAGAGAAAAGAAATTAGGCATTGATGGGGAAAAAAAGCACATAGTCACTACATAAGCACAGGCAGTTGGAAGTCATGGAGGCTTTCTGTGTTGTCAGTTGCTTATTTTACCAGGGGGACACTTTTAGCCGGGATATTGCTTGGAGTTGGATGGATAAACGGAACAGCGGGGGGACCTACTGATGCTCAGCTTTGCCATTCTCAATAAACATCACTTTGCTCAATAGAGAAATTATTGCAGAGGCCTTCAAGGAACAAAGGCATCAACTGGCCACAAGCAGTGCTGATAAAACTGCCTCTTTAGAGCCTTTTAGGTTTGCTTTTTCTTCACTTTTCAGACAAGGCTACAGGTCATTCAAGTGAAACTGTATGAAAATGCCAGCTAAGCAGCCATGTTTATCCTTTTTAAAAATTTGGTCAAAGAAGTCATTGTTCCTCTGCTCAGGTCTGTGCCCTTTCAATATGGGGAAGTGTGAAGATCCTTTTAGACATGTTTAAAAAAATCCAATCCTCCAGTGTTACAAAAATGACATGAAATCAATCCAAGCTTTCTTTTATAAGCAAGCCAATATAATGTGTATTTTTAAACTGTTGAATAATTGTATAAAATAAGAGGCATATTGAAGTTTAAAATGCCTCGTTCCATTAAAGCTGATTTTGTTACATGACTGTCGTGACATCAGCTCTGTAAAGAACAATAGTCCATAACGATTTACAGGGAGATAAATTCCTGTGAGGGCTTCTGGTTGCAACCTTATCTATGAAAATGAAGTTATGCACCAGAATCCCGTAATAGATTGTTTCCATGAAACTCCCTCTAGTTCATTTATTGCTGAGAACCTTGAATGTTACCATAATAGTTCAGCTGTGAAGAAATGATTGTTTTGAAGTAGTTAAGACAAAATAAAGTTATTTCCATTGCAGAATCACTTTCAGCGTTCACTTGCAGAGAGGAAAATAGTTTGATGTGCTGAAATTAAAAGGTGGACAAACTGATTCCAATTGTTCTGGGGTTTAAGGAATTTAACTTCATTTTAAGCATTCTGGATGTAGCTCCTCAAGCTGTCCTGCAATGTCTTACCTCTTGATATAGGCCAGGCATCTTCCATAAGGAGGTTCCAGTGTTTCAATTGTATTTTTAGTGTCCCTTATATACATGGTATTGCTATTAGCTTTCTCCCTAGTTACATTCAGTTTTGTTCTTTCCACTGAGCTACAAACAACCCACTTTAAAATTATGTTCTGATAAAGCCCTATGGATTTTAAAGGTCATATTGTTTTCTCAGATTAATACATCATTTCCATTGATTCACCTGCTGTTTCTGCAGACTCAGAGTATTACTGATGACATTAATTATGTTAATATTCAAAGGGTTCTTAGCACAAGTTCAGGATTTTCTAACATGGTAATTTTTGAAATGCATTTAAAATGCAGGGAGGATAGGAGGAGTTGGGTGTTATTGCACTGGAAAAGGGAAAATAATTTTCTTTGTGCAGTTCATGGTCCTGCAAGGAATGATGAGTTTTTCCAAGTTATTGATTGTTTTACTACCTAGATTGTAAAGCAATCTCCAGATGTGATCACATGTTGTTTTTCCTGCTGAGGCATTGGTATAAAGGAATTCTGTCAAGGCTATTCAGATAAGCCAAAGAAAAGCCTAAAAAACACAGGCGGCAGAAAACAGCATAAAACCACTATGTTGCTTCAGCTTGCTTTTATTTTGGCACTGTTATCTGGTTCTAGGAACCATTTTAACATCTGTCTCTAGAGAAACAAAGCACATTTCTAAAAGTAGCAAACAGATCTGGCACAGAAGGCATCTTGCTCCCTCTGACAGGGGAATCTGCCCCATAAGCCAGTGATGTGTGTATAGATTTGATTTGGAGCTTATTCCCACTTTAAAAACATTGTATTCATTGTACCACAAGTACGTTTTGGGTTTTACTTTAGTTTTTTTTTTAGGGATCTCAAATCGTAGGGTGTGGGGGTGGTTTTGAGATTAGAAGTTATTTCATCTCTTTGGGATTGAGCTTAGTTCCCAGGGGAGTGCCTGGCATGCTCTCCAGAAGTCCAGTCTTGTGGTCTTTGCTGGTGTGCTGGGGTAACAGGGCAGTGTCCTCATCTGCTGCTGGCAGGAGCTGCTCAGGGGTCCAGGAGTGTGACTCGAAGAAATTAAAGGCTACTTGCAAATGCCTAAAGTGGTTCCTATTGCTCATCAGTGACAAAAACTGCTGGACTTTGTAAGTTAAGCTTCTTCAAGACTAGACTCATCTGGACTGAGAGAGAAACCTTGATGCAATAGTGCTTCTATATCACCAATTCAGCTGTTTGCAAACCACTTTAATTTTTTCTTTTTTCCCTTTTTTTCTTTCTTCCTGATGACGCTTAGCTTCCTCTTCAGTAGGTCTGTAACTCTTTTCTTCAAAATGTACATTTATTTGTTTCTTGTTTCTTTGGTTTGAGGAAGAGAGGAAAAGTCACTGAAATGGAAGCCTGGCTTAGTTTGCAACACTGATGGGTATTACCAAAGAAACAAAACACGTTCTCCCACCCTGCCTGCCCATGCTGGACACTTCTTCTTCCAGCATGTAGGTGCTATCCATCTTCATTGTTTTTATACAAGTACCTGCTTTTGTTAAGACTACTGTAGGTGTCACGAATTCTGATTAAAATATTTAAGATTTGGAGAGATTTCACTCTGAGTATTTTCAGACAGTTAGTTTCCAACAGTGAAAATTAAATGTAAACTAACTTAAAATAAACTCTGCCTTATTCTGCTACATGATGTCACTAGGATGCTGTGGAGCAGAGATGGATGTTAGTTGTTCGTTTTGATGAAAATACTGAATAATACTTGTATCTTTCAACCTAAACTGTTTGAAGGCACAGATGTTTAACTGGATACAATTTTTATTAGCAAATGCTGGACATGGGTTTACTTCATTTCCAATGTTTGGAGAGATAAACAGTTTCTGTACTTCTCTAGTTTATTGGCATTCCATTGCAGCTGATCTGATTGGGAATTAACCTAGGCTGCATTTTTGTTGTAGACTTTTGCACTGTGCCTCAACATGAGCCTGCTAAGTTGAAATGTATTCAGAGGTTCCAGCAGGAAATACTTGGTGTGAACACAGCTCAGCTTAAAAATGGGCACCTGAGGTGCAGGGAGAATGTGACACAGCAGGGACTACTGGAGCTTCACTCCAGGACCACCATATTGCACAGTGGGAATGGTCAGGGCTCTGTCTACTTAACACAATAGAATGGAGCAATATGAAATTCTGCCCTTTTAGCATAATTTTCAAATACAGCTAAGGTAAGGTTGACATGGTGTACAGTAATTTGTGTAACTGTCTTTCCAAATATGGGCCAAGAGCAGCTTAATCCAGAACTGGATGTTTGATGGAAATCCATTGTGGTGATACCAGATCTGTGTAGACGCACACAAAGATGTAAGGCAGAAAGTATAAAGGGAAGTACAAAGTATACAGGTATATGATATTGTGTTGATCTTTTTGCTGTGATGCTGTAGCTGTTAAATATATCCCTCTGATTACATAATTTGCTGTGAAATGACTTTGTTGGTTGCTGAGGATTTTTGCTGCATTTTGTCATGTGGTTCACATTAATCTGTGGATCTCTGTGGCTTCTGTTGCACAGCAATTTGTTCTGTGCAGGAGACTTTAAAAGCAGGCTCTTTTACAGCAAGTGAAGGAGTGTCAGGAGTGCTTTGAAAGGATAATTGGCTTCCTTCCATTTGAGGATTTAATAGAGCACCTTTCCAGTCCCCAACACCTCCCATCATTTGGAGAAGCACAGTAACCCATATCTTGTGCATAACTCCAGGAAAGCTGGTTTATAATAGATGAGTATAAAAGAAGTTCTGCTCCTGAAAGAGCTGTCATACCATGTTTTCTGTCTAATCTGGAACTCAAGAAAGTGTGCTGCTTTCTGAAACAGGAGAAGTTGACAGTACTATACCCGAAGGCTCCAGTATTGTTTGAGGAATAACTTCCAGTTTTTGTGTTTTGTATTCCTGTTACTACACAGAATGGATGGATTCATTCTCATTCAGTAGACAGGATTTTGCCCTGAATTTCATCCTTAGGCTAGGAGGAACACTGTCAACATGTGTACTTGTGGTTTCTTAAACAGCAGACAGCAGCATTTCTCTTGGAGTGTGAACAGAGTGAATTCAAGGACCTGAATCAGCAGAACGTCTGTGCATATGCTTAAAATTAAGCACACACTTAGGAGTTCTGTGGAAGAGGGATTTGGGAGTTGTAATTAAAAGTGAGATGAGAGATGGGAAAGATTAGAGGATGAATGGCATGAGTGGAGGAGAAGTATAAGGCCGTTTAGGTGGTCTGCTTTGTAGTCCTGTAGTTTGGTAGTTACTTTGCATAATTTATACTGGTTCTTATTCCTGAGACTGGATTGAAACAGCTGAGATGCAAATATTCTTCTGGGAAAATACATCTGATACAAATATAATGCCCAAAGTTTGATCTTTACTTGCATGTAAGGTAACATGCTTGCCCATGTCATGACTCCCTGGTTGTGTTTTCATGACAGACCATGTAAAATCAGAAATGAAAGTTGGAGAGTCTAGATCAGAAGCTTTTTTGGATCTACAACAGAGATTGTAGCCTGAATTGTTCATGGCTTTCAGCTCCACCTTCTCCCACAGGACAGGTCTCATTAACATGTAATTGTTGAGATGCTGTTTGCACCTGGCATGCAGTGAACTGTTTTTAATGCTGCATTTCATGTGGGGGAAAAAAAAAAGGTGGCAAAGATGTTGAAAGACCTTCCTTCTAGGAGTGATTGTGAACATTAGACTTGTTTTTATTATGAAATATAAGAGTATAGCAGTTCCTGAGGTTTTAGAAAGGTGTAGACAGCAAGGAATAAAATGAAAAACGGATCATTTTAACAAAAGAAATGACACCTACTGTAGTCTTTGAGGTATTCAAGAAGTGCTAAACATTAAAACATACAAATCATAGTCAGGGAGATTGAGGCAGAACTTCTTTTAACTCCATGCTACTTTAATGATAAATTTTGTATGTACTCATTCTTTTCCTTCAAGGCTACTCTTAATTACAAGTGTGGTAATACAAGGCAATCTTTTGCAATGCTAAAGCACTGAAAGATAAGGATGTACATTGTGATTTGTTTGAACCAAGTGATCGCTATGACAGATACAAAAAAGAAAGAACTTCTGTTCCGACATCAGAGATATTCAAGAAAGCAAAATTTGGATTTAGAAATTCACAAACCATTTCCCTTCATCAGGCTAAGCAAAGTAGGTCTGTGAGGAAGCTAATTCATGTCATGTATATAAAGCAAGTCAAGTTCCAGCTACTACAAAGCTTTTATGTAAGACTTTGCTGACCCAATAGGTGGTGGAATATAAATAGATCAACAGTACACCCTTCCTTCTGCTGTTCTACCTAATCCTTTCTTGCCTTCAGGATTGAAGAGTATTTGATCTATTGAGTCTTAAATCAGACATGGTTTCCAAAAAAAAACCCCGAACCCCCAAAATCCAGGTGAATGAAAATTTAATGGTGTAAGAGTGAGAAACTGAATTAGGAATGCACTATTGTTCTTCCTTTTTCTTTTTCCCCAAATATACAAACTTCACAAAGCTGTAACTGCCTCGCTTCCTACTTGCTCTTCTTAGCTACCGCTGTCAAGTGGCTTAACACGAACCTCTTCAAAAAGAGTAATTGTATTAAACCAATATTAATTTACTTTCTCCTTTTCAATAATGCTTGAAATGCCCTCGTCATCCTGCCTGCAGGTCTCCACTGCTGCTCAGGAGGTGGAGCACTCTTTATTTTTAGTAACAATATCTCTCATGCTGGGGTGGAAGAATCTTAAACCAATTAAACACATTAGAAGATAATAGTGTGTGTGGGTTTGGTTCAAGATCTCCATTTTCTTCACTGTGGGGTATGTCCTAGTACCAGCCTTCCTATCCAAGATGACAGAAATAGTGTGATAAGCTGCTAACTAGGTAAGCAGTACAGCTGCCGCTTTGTCAGGTATTCCCTTGTCAAGAAATCACTTGTGATGGGGTTTGCCTCTTTTTATATAAATTCCATTACAGTTAAGTTTTTACTTAATTTTATTTCAGATTCCTGTTTCTTTTTTTTAAAAAAGAATTAACCTCTTGTACATGAAGTGTTTTTTCCCATAGAAAGAGATTCTGTGTATGTGTGTGTGTGTGTGTGTGTGTGTGCTTTTAAGATCTGATGATTTGTTCTTTCCTTTCAATAATGCTTAGTTACTGGGAAAAAACTTGTGAACTGGCTAGTGTATTCTGATCCGTTCAAATATATGTGGGTCCACATATTTTAACTCTTTCTATAAACTCTGATTAACAGGTTGATTTTGTTTTTTCATTTGCAGAAGTTGGAAAAGCATGTCCTAAACCAGCACATGGACTCATCAAGGCCAGAAAGCCTTTGGCTACACTGACATTAAACCTTTATTTATTTGATAAGGAATTTACACAGGCTAGCAATGTTCAGATTGTTTAAATACAGGATATTTTCTAGGAACTGTGAAATGCATTGCTGCATGCATGAGGCATGCTCTCATTAGCAGGGGTATAGCCTTTTTCTTTATTCTTCATCTTGAATTTGACAGTCATAATACAAAGCATGGGGCAGGCTGTCCTGCATGGATTTACTTTTACAGTAGAATATCAATAAGCAAAATAAAGACAGATAGCACTTTATAGAAGTCCAACGCCCCAAATGTTAGCATACCTAGCATTGTTCAGCACAGCGACATAACTTGTATCTTCTTTCTTGGACTGGACTGAGAGTGAAATCCTGACAGGGAGAAGTTACAAAAGTCAGTAGTGTTTTCTCTCACCAGAAACAGTAGGTCACTAACACTCTGTAACTGTGTATTTCAAGTAAGGATAATAATTAAGCTGTCAGGCTACTTATTGCTGAAGGGCACTTCTAATATAATACTTTTGAAAATGGTGTGATTTTAGAGTGCTCCAAAACTTGACAGGGGAAGAAGGATGGGAAGGCAAGTCATGGCAAGGAAGAGGAATGGTCCATTAGTTAGAGTACTGATACAGCAATTGGGAGGCTGGATCAGTTCCTTTGCAGTGCTGGGTTTGCAGTTCCAGTCAGTGTTTCCTTTCCAGTTCAGAGGAACTTGTCTAGTTCTCAGTTTGGCACTACAGAACCTGTGGCCAAACCTGGGAGCTCATAACTCTGTCTGATATTGATAGTGAACAAATAGCAAGTAAATACTTGTGAGGGGACCATTTTTTAAAGGTAGTACAGGATTTTGATAATCAAGTGCCCAATTTACTAAATTACTGTTCAGCTAATAGTTTGGAGTGTTCACGTCGCAGAGTGTCGGGAAGATAAATGTGTTTGTCAGTGAGATGCTCAGATTGTCTCATTTGTTATTTTCCCCTTGTACATGGCATTTGATAGATGGCACACTGCTTTCTATGCAAATAGCTGCACCCTGGCTAATTTGTATGTTCATGTGTGGGAAGATGTAGGGGAAAATGGTGAATTTTTTTTTTTGACATTTTAAGTTATGATTGGGGCAGTTCCATCCTGCAGGTTGTGTTGGCTGAGGACTTCAAGTTTTCCAGCCAGCACCACATGAAATGCCCAGCCCTGCTGCAGGTTCTTTTTGCCATTCTGCTGTTCATTTTCTCTCTCTGACTTCCCTGCCAGCCCCTGTCTCCTTTGAGTTGCTGGCTGGGGAGAGAGCTTCACTTTGCAGCTTCCTGCTAGGATATGGTGGTGCAATAGGGGGCCCTCAGAGGATGATGATTTTCATCTTCTGCCCCTTTCTGTTGTGCTTTAATCTCAGAACAAGTAGTAGATATAATGTGTTTAGAACAGGCCTAGAAAGACATGAGAAGGCTGCTCTATGTTCCCTCTTCCCACGTTCCAAGTTGTTGCTAAGTTTTGTGTGAACAGACCCTGTGCACACATTCCCTCTTTTCCTTTCAGTAGGACCTGGAATGTCTGACCAGCCTTCAGCATAGGAAAGACTCCTCACATCTCTGCTGAAGGAGCCATCTTCCTTTCCCCTCCTCCACACACATAATTTTAAAATGAATGTTACTCTGTAATGCAAAATTTGCTAAAGCATCTGTTTCTGCCTGGGAGCTCTGGAAAAATGTGATCGATGGGATGAGTTTGTGTGAGTCTGCCTGGAAATTGTGTGTTAGAGGATGAGTTCAATATGCAAATCTCCAACAGCTCCTATTTATACCCATGCCAAGGTCCACATTGTCCCTCTTCTGTCTCTCTGCCTCCCCAGGCAGTCCCTTGAGCAGTTGTTATACGCAGTACTGAATGCAAAGGGTGTGCTGGCATAAAGCAGCCAAAGGGAGCTCCTGGAAAGGTTCTGGTCTGTGTGGGCTTATCCCACAGATCCTGCTCTGTGCAATCTCTGGCATTGACACTGGTGAACCCTCGGAGCCACCCTGAGGAGCTACAGAGCGGGAGGGCCTGAGGCTTTTGGACAGCTATGTCCCTGTTCAGGATGGCATCAGGCAGGTGTGCAGGCTCCTTGTCCTTGTCCTGTGAGAGAGATTTTTCAAAGGTTGCTTAAGATCATTATTTTCCCTTTGGAAATACGAATATTTCCTACTTGCCTATAGATTTATCGACTAATTCTGGGCCTTTTGAAAGCTGGCACAGCCTCACTTGCTGAGAGTGGAAAGAGAAGATCTCTCTTTCCTTAGCACTCAGCAGCTGAAGAATTCCCATGAGTGGCAGTTACGAGGTCAACAGTAATAGAACAACCCTTGATATTAATATTTTGTAAGCTAAGAAAACAAGCTCAATTGGATGTTACTCTTTTTCTCATGTAGAAAGGATTCCTTTTCCTGGCATTTTTCAAATGCTGGAGAACAGCAATTGTTTGTGTAGAATTTTCTGTTATTGTTAGCAATGTTCTTGCTTCTCTGCAGCGCAGTGACACTGCCTTTATCCTTTAGAAGTAATGGAAAATGATAAATGAGGTTAACAAGCTTCAGTCTAAAGTGAAAACTAAATCTGTGACTGTACAACTCTTGCTGCATTCATTCTGGTCAGGGCTTGGTTTGTTCATTTATTCTCAGGGAAAAAGCATCTCTTTTCCTTGGCTTCCTGAGAATCAGAAACCATGACTGAAACTTGGCTGGAGTAGCCTATTTCAGAGCTCAGCAAAAAACACTACACGCAGCATTCAGGGATATAGATAGCTTGTTTTCCTTATTTGCTTCCCAATCAGAAATTGGATGAACCTTCGGGATGCAGAAACTGGAAAAATCCTCTGGCAAGGAACAGAAGATCTGTCTGTACCTGGAGTGGAGCATGAAGGTACTGTGTGACTTTATTGTGCATTTTGGGACTGGGTGGTACTGCATATCTGGGTCACCTGAGTTGCAAACATATCCCTGCTTTGAAGGACAGATGTCAGCTTTGTCACTTGGGCAAATCATGTCACCTCACTGTGCCTCAGATTTTCATCACAAATAAAACAGGAACCGTCATCTCCATCAGAGGAGCTTGGGGAATTCATTAAAACAATTTCTGGCCTGAAATTAATGCCCATTGTACAAGGAATAGTTAAGACCTTATCTGGTGCACTGTTCACTCATCCATCTAGAAGATGGATGACTGCAAACTGTAGTAGATGCAGAGGAGAGCTATTAGGAGAAGCCACTGAAAAGATTACAGATGGGAGGATGGTCTTCCTTGGGAGAAGAGACAAAAAAAGCAGTTCTTGTATGTCTTAGCTAGAAATGAAATCTGAAGGTAGATAGGTTATGCTCAATAAATAGACTGAGAAGCGGGGGAAGACATCCAACAAAGCAGGATAATCTGATGGTGAATTAAAAGAAGGTGTGGAAAAATGTGGTTCTGGTACAGTCCTGCAGCAGAAGCAGTGAGGGCAAACAGAATAATTGTTTTTAAATTAAGTCCATATGTGTCTTAAAGTCATTATATAGTACTTGTGTGTGTATGTTCTGTGGCCATTTAGGACAAATCACAGTCTGGACATAGCAAAGAACCAAATATATAGCAGATTGAATAAAATATATTTTCTTTAAACATGACTTCTATTTGATTTAAGTACAAGTTTCTGTATGAAATGAACTCTTAAGTTTCAAATCGTGATAAGGTATTACTACCTTAACTTGCTATTCCCACTTCGATGAAATAAAAACAATATTAATGTGGTATTGGATTGCTGCCAAAGTCTTAACATTAAACTGCCTTAAGTAGTGAAAATCACAGCCTGAGCACCTGAAACTGGAATTAATCATCTAAACCAGCTTTTGACAGCAGGAGCTTTTCCAGTCAGCTCAATTCAGTGATAGGGCATTCAAAACTGTGAGGCAGTTTGGAAGATGCAAATCTGAAGTTTGTTTTCTTCCAATATAAAAACAAATCTTGGAGTAAGATGCTGAGGTGTGGTTCTTACATAATTCTCACAGCCAGCTTTCATTCATGACATACAAATAGCCCTTTCATTATCTAAGAAAAGGTGTACTTGGAAGTGTAAAATCAGTTTGGCTAAGATAACGTGCTTTCTTATATGTCCCAAATATTTAAGGTAGCTTTATTTAAACTAAATGAAAACATAATTATATGGATATTTTAGTTGAATTTCAGTTTCTAACTAAACATGGTTTGACCCAAAATAATTTGCTTAGTAATTAAGAAATGTGTCATTCAACATTTTCTAATCTAATCAGCATTATCTGACTAAATGTACGTTAATGCATGTAAGTGCTTAAATAAATTGTAGGTATAGTACATCGTCAAGTTAACAAAAAGCAATAGTAAATTTAAGATTAAGTCTATGCTTATCTGCATCCCAGCATATTTTAAAATGGATCTAACTGATGAGAATCAAACTTCCTTCTTTTCTATCTTTTTAATAGAAAGAAAAAGATAAATAAAAGTAAAATTAGCTTAAAATAAATAATTTCAATTAAAACTTTTGCTTGGTGATATAAATGTAAATTAAAATGTCTTAAACAGATGTTCAAAGACAACACAATCCTACTTTTATTAAAAATAACTATTTATTTGGTAGTTTTACAGTGTTAAAGCAAACATTCTCAACAGTCTGCCTTGGGGATGAAAGAAATGAAATTACTAAATTGCTGAATAGTTTTAACAAGTCATTTTACACTTAACTGCAAAAGAATGTTTATCCACAATGGTGTAGTCTACTGGTGAGGGCAGTAAAGGATGGTGCCGTGCAGATTTCCATGGTGAAAAAAATCCCATAAAAATAATTAGAGATCTTTTACATTTAAAACTCTTGCATTACGCTTTTAATTTTCTTTTCTTTTCTTTTCTTTTTTCTTTTTTTAACCAAACCGTGGGCTGTGTCCTTTTCCTTGGGGCAGGATGTTGGCTTCCATTCCCTAGCCCTCGAGTTCTTGAGATTGGTCTCATATCAAGGTCCTACTCCATTAAACTACGTTAGATAGATTTGCCTGGGGTTTGGGAGACTCTTCCTTTTATTAAACACCAGCCTGCTCCCTGGTCATGGATGTTTTGGTATGCTTTCCATTTTGGAATCATTTAGCTCATAAAGCACATACCAACTGTCTTCCCTCCCCTCTTTATTTCTAATAAATTTACATGAAACATTCTCTAATATGCAGGAAGGATTATGCACAATCTGAATTACACACACCACTGAAGTATGATGGGCTTGGAGATTTTTGCTGTATTGACTCCCCCCCATATTCTCCTGATTAGGACTCTTAATCAGTGCTCTCAAACTGTCCCTTCTCTTATTCCTCCACCTCTAAAAAAACATATCATTTTGTGAAATATCTACCAAGTACAGTTCACCACTTGCTGTTGGTGTCTCACCCATTGCAAGGGCCCAGAAACCTGGATTGTCAGATTGCTCCCTTAGACCTTCCAGTGTGGTTCTGGTTAGGTCTCAGTGTTACAGGAACAGGCATTTACTTCTACTGGACACTTCCCAGAGCTATGAGATGGCTGAGGAAGTGCTGCTGGCTGAGAAACACACGTTTGTGGTTTGCTCTGGGGATGCAGTCTGAAAGGGAAGCAAAAGTGAGAAGGGCTAAGAGACTTGGTGTGCTAAGCAGCCCTTCGGCTGCCTGTGATCTTCAGCACAATCCCTAAAGTAAAAATTTAAGTTGCATCTCATACTTCAACTTGAAAAATTATGGGGTTTAGTAACAAACAACTAAGAACCAGGAGTCAGAGAGATCAGTGTTCTGGTTCTGTCGTAAGTTTCATTCTTGGCTGTGGGCAAGGTACTTAAGGTATTTGCATCTTGGATTTTACTTTTGCAAATGTAAAAGCAAATGCAAAAACAAAGTCCTCTGTGTCTGCATTTCTTTTTCTGCTATGACCTTGTATTAGTACTAATCATTATTTCCAAGTACAGAATAATAGTACCTGCACAAGCTGGATTTTATTGTGTCCAAATAATGCTTCTTTATCTGTTTCACAGCTCGAGTTCCTAAAAAAATCCTGAAATGCAAAGCAGTATCTCGGGAGTTAAACTTTTCCTCAGCGGAACAAATGGAAAAATTCCGTCTGGAACAGAAAGTTTATTTCAAAGGGCAGTGTCTAGAAGGTATGGATGTGCTCTATGTGCTGCAGCACAGGGACTAACCCCCAGCACAGCGGGGATTAGAGGGACTAAAATGGGTTGAACATGGTGATTTTAATTTTTCAGAGTAGCATTGAAGCACTCATCTTGTCAGGACTAATGGGCCACAGTATTAAGGATAGCATTTCATAAGTGTATTAACACTTTGTTATGTAAGCAAAAAAAGCTGGGTAATCATGCCTGAGGGCATAAATCCACCACAGGCTGCCTGAGGCAAGGAAACAGGTTATTTCAGAGTCATCTGTTACTGGAATTCCTGGGTCTTCCTCAGAGTGTGAGGCTGGAGCCTCTGGGCTACAGCAATGCCCAGTGACCCCACAACTGCACATCTGACCCCCTCACTGCAGTGCTGCTCTTAATCTGAGCTGGAGAAGGGGCAGATAAAACATTGAGCTCGGTGTCTTTTGGGCAACCAGTTGCACACAATCTCAACTGGATCCCAGGGATGTCTGCAAGAGGAGGAGTGTGGTTTCCATGTTCCTAATTGGATGTGATGAAATTTTTACCGAATGCTAAGGAAGTGTGTGACCTTACCAGTACCATCAGCTAGTTTAGAAAGGGAGTATCTGCTCTAAGAGGAGGGCAGGGTTCTGTGCAGTTTAAACTGTATAAAGTAATTTAAATATAAAATGTTGGCAGCACAGCAGGACGGTTTAGGGAGTTCCCCAGCCTGTCAGGTGAAAAGCAAAAGGACCATTTGTGAATTTTGTTCTATTAAATGCCTCTAGATTTTATTTTTTTTTTTTTACTTTGCAGAATGGTTCTTTGAATTTGGTTTTGTGATTCCTAACTCCACAAACACTTGGCAGTCCTTGATAGAGGCAGCACCTGAATCACAGATGATGCCAGCTAACGTTTTAACGTGAGTGCCTTGGGCTTGCAGAATCTGAGAGCAGGCAAAGCAAAAGCAGGGTGTGGCATTTCCTTGGGGGCAACGGTGGGAAAGAGGTGAGGGAACTGCTATCAACTCTGAATCACCTCACTGCTGTTAGTTGTTGAGAGATAAAAGGGGCTAAGCCAACCTCATTACCTTCCTTCCCATAGGTCCAATTTGCATTAATATAGCAATAAAGGTGTGGAGAAAGTAAAACTGATTCTTTATTAGAGTTGCTTAATTTTTTTGGAAGGTGAACCGTGTAAGGATTTAAAAATGTTTTACAGCTTAATACCCTTACATCCAGGGGAAGAAAAAAAACAGCAGATTTTTTGGCCATTTTTAAATCAGCTATTGATCACTGACTCTTGTCCAAGGTAGTTTAGTTCATGCAATATATCACCTGTAGTAGCTGCTCTAGTGTTTGTTTCATCACTGTAACATTTTGCTGAGCTTTGTGTCTTTAACACTGGCTTAATACACATTCAGTGTATATGCATTTACATGCATTTATATACACTATGCATGGAGTTGCATCTGGGGCTAAAATACCCTTAACAGGTAGGAAACAATCATTTTACAGTCACCTGTAGGAAGATTCACACACCTTCCTCACAAAGTCTAGTCCTGGCTCCATTTGCACATGGGCTCCTGAGCAGGGCAGCAATGCCTTGGGCACTGGGCATTGCTCAGTGTGGGCAGCAAGGCTCCAGCTTTGGGGGGATGATGGATAAGGTTCCTGGAGGGAGGCTCTTGGGAAGTGTAACCATCCTCCCTGCAGTGCTGGATGGGTGCTGGCAAGCACACAAGGAGTGCACTGCCAGAAACAGAAGGGTTTGGCAACCCTGCTGCCAACAGTAGGCAGACAGGGAGCAGCCAGTCTCACTGCAAGGTCACTGTGTCCTCTGGAAGACCTCCCTCTCCAGCGTTTTCCCTCTCATTCCCTGTCTGGAGCAAAGCCAGTCGCATAGAGAAGGCACCAGGATGGGAGCTACCATCACTGATTTCCATTCATAGCACGTTTCAAAGAGCAGACTCAGAAGGGAGCACCAGTGTTCCAACAGTGCTCCTGGCACAGCCTGCTCAGAACCTTGGAGGTGCTGCACATGTCCTCTGCTACCAGAGCTGGGAACTGTCAGTACAGGAGGACCCAGATTTGGGAACCAGAGTAAAGCAACAAAGACATCTGACAAGTTGGTTTTGATCATCTCAGGAATTCAAGACATTTTCAGGAGTGGGAGTCAAGAGAAGCTAGTTTTCAAATGACCTTGAGGATTTTCCAGGGTCCCATTCTTTCCCTGAAGTATGTCCACTTGTGGTGGGGAGCCTAGATCTCTCTCTCTCCTATTCATGGAGATGTCCTAAAGTAATTCTTGAGGCTTTTCAGTAGAATCACGAGCTCAAAGAAATGCTAAGGAGAATTTGTGGCCCAAAGAAGTCATCATTTTAGAGCTGCCAAGATTTGGAGAGCTCCTCACTTTCTGATATTCCCAAAGACCTCATGTTTGTCTTGGGATTTCCAAACCATGAGAGAATGGAGATGTGATATTTATTGCTAACCAAGGCACACTGCATGAAGAGTTCCCAGGATAACCAAGTATCAGATTGAGACTATTCCCTGACAAATAAGTTCAAACATTGTGCACATCACAGCAAACCCTTACACTCTTAGCAGGTTCAGTGTTACAGACACCAAGAGCCACAGTGGACGTAGAACTGCTGCTTTGGTTTTCAAGAGCCATGTTGTTTAGACGTGGTCAGATCAGACTGCTCAGGTGTCCAAGTGTTTTAATGGTCCCAGAGTTCTTACTTTATGTACCAAAATTTCAAGTAAGCAAGTTAAATCCCCAGAGCATCTGCCACACACAAGTCCACATTTCCATTGCAGTTTGTATAAAATAGGCTTGTGTCATTGCATTTAAGCACTTCTTGAGGGAAATGACATGTTAAATTGGTTGATGTAGCTTGCTCAGCACTAGAGGACAGAGAAGGAGAATAAAAAAAGAATTCCCATTGGTTTTCACAATTCCTGCAGGCCTGAAGGTGCTGGGACTGCTAGTTTATTTTTAGCAATAGGAGTGAGCAGAAGTTTGCTCTCCAAGAATTCTGCAGCCTAAGTGGTACCATGCTCAGATAGGAGAGGGATGGGGGGGAACATTCCACATAGAATGTGTTTGAAAGATTCCTCAGTTCTGACTGATCCAGACCAGGACAGTGCTCACTGTGTGCAGCTCCAAACCAAAGATCGTGTGGGGGTTCAAGATGTGAGCCCAGTCTTGTGAGGGCATGGAGAGGAGCAATTGCTGTCCACTGTCCATGCATCCTTCTAACACCTCTTCTTTCTCCTCCTTTCCTCCTGCAGTGGTAATGTTATTATAGAAACCAAATTCTATGATGACGATCTTCTCGTAAGCACTTCCAGAGTGAGACTTTTCTACGTTTGAGATGGGGCTTTTTGGAGCTGTTTTAGTTTTCCTCCATACAGTTCTTGGTGCAGAACCCCCCGACTATCCAGTGGAAGACACTCCTGTAGGTGGTGACCCTGGGGACCAGCTCAGCATGGGTTGTGACCTTTGCCCATCAGTTATTTTGCTTTCTCCTCTGACAAGACCAGACCAAACCCTCAGAGATGGGGCCATCTGCTCAGCAATGCCCTCAGGAAGAGAGGCTGTCTCTGAACACAGGCAAACGATGGTCATGCAGAACCAATACTGTAAATTTATGTTAGTCTCATCCTTTTTACTTCTCTGGACCCTGGTATAATCTCCCATTTCCACTCACACCAAACTCTCTCATTGCTTTTCTTTTGGGATTAAGTTAACCTTTTCATTTTTCTCATGTTGTAGATTTTTATCCTTTTGCTGGATTTCTGTGTAACTGGTCCACACATCCTCTTACCCCAAACTTGTAAAATAGACTGTGATATCGCCTAATGTAATTAAAACAAATTTCTCAATTAAAACATTCCTACCGTCCAAAGAAGGGAAGAAATGCTAGTTCTGTGGGTTTTCCTTTCTGCTACAAAAATGCACCTCAGCAGGCACTAACTCCCATCACTCAAGCCAGCAGCAGAACAGGGCTTTCCACTGCCCTGCCCCTTCCCCATCTCTGTTCTCTTCTTCCAGCTGGCCATGTTGCAAAGGTGTCCTGACTGCTCTGACCAAGGCTTCTCCTTGGCCTCCCCTTTGTCTGTTAATCTCTTGGGGCTGATTGTCCCTTTGTCACTGGTTTCTCAAGCAGCATTGCACACTATTCTGCTTTTCCAAGTGCCTGGGGACACTCAAGCCCCAGCAGAAAGCCCATGTTCCCCTGAGCCCGCCAGCATCACTCCCATGCTGGGCTGGGCTCCCTGGAGCTCTGCTGGGGCTTCATTTGCTTACACCAACAATCCCCACATATGGGGCCTTTAAAGACACACGGCAGCAACTTTTGCTGTGAGAGATTTCTCCAGCCCTGCTGCCACCTTTCTCTGTCATTTGTTATCAGCTCCAGCACGTGGACATCATGGGAAGGGGCATCTCCAGCTTCTGGTCCTGAACACCATGGGCAGCTCTGTGGTCACTTGATATCTTGGCCAGCCTGTCCTGGCCCTGGGCTTGAAGTTCTCAGGAGAGTCACAGGAAAAAGAAAGGCATCATTTCACATCCTGGATTCATCCTGGATGTATGTGGGAGGGTTACAGTGTAAATATTCTTTAAGGGGATTGAAGTTGGACCATTAACCCCATTAGCCATGGTAGCAACTTTCTCACCAGACCTCACTGATGGATCCCATCCTGGGGCACTCGCAGGGCAGAGTCTTGTTGGCAGCATGACCCAACCTAAACCAGCCTTCAAACAGAGACGTCAACCTAAACTGCACCCAGCAGGAACAACACCCAGTGAGGGTGGGACCTCCATCCCAGAGGAGACAAAAAGGTATCCAAAAAGGAAAAATAAAAAAGAGAGCAAATGAGAGAGCAGGTGCTTGAGAGCAGATGGGTTTGTGTTGTAGGGCAGATGCTCTGCTAGACCCATCCAGGAGGTGTCCAACAGAGACAGTTCAGCTGCCAAGTTCAGCTACAGCCAAGGACCCAGAGCAGAGGGACAGATGCTCTCAATGGGTCTGAGTCTACGCTGGGTGCCTTTTCTTCCAATGGCCACTCATATCCTGGGCTGCATCGAAAGCAGCACAGCCAGCAGGCCAAGGGAGATGATTCTTCACCCCACTCTTGTGAGACCCATCTGGAGTGCTGCATCCTGCCAGGATGTCAGCACAGGAAAGACACAGGCCTGATGGAGGGGGTCCAGAAAAGGCCACAGAAATTATCGGACGGGTCAGCTCACCAGGGAAGACAGGCTGAGACAGCTGGGGTTGTTCAGCCTGGAGAAGACTCCAGAAGAGACCTTTTTGCTGCCTTCCAGTACTTGAAGGGGCCTGTAAGACAGATGGGAACAGACTTTTTAGTAGAATCCATAGCTGTAGGACAAGGGGTGATGACTTTAAACTCAAGAAGGGTCAATTTAACTAGATATAAGGAAGGAATTTTTTGGAATGAGGGTGGTGAAAGACTGGCACAGGTTGCCCAGATCAGGTCAGATCAGTAGATCAGCACCTGACCTGGCTGGAGATGTCCCTGCTCATGGGAGAGGGGCTTGAACTAGGTGACTTTTAAAGGTCCTTTCCAACCCAAACTATTCTGTGAAACAAGGTGTGAACTCCCACACCCACTTAACCGCCCGGACGCCTGCGGGACGCCCTCCTTGCGGGGCCGCACACGCTGGAGGATCCGCGGGCCTTCAAGTAGCCCCCGACACGCGTGGCTGAGGCTCCCGCAGGGTGAGCAGCCCTGGGAGAGAGTCCCGGAGGGACGCAAGGCCCGGGGGCCTCCGGAGCCCCTTCCCTCTCCCCGCCCGGGCTGGCCCAGTTCGCTCTGCCGCGGGGCACTGCCGCCCTCCAGTGGCTCCGTGGGAAATAGCAGCTCACCATGTACACCCCCCGTGCCGGCACCAGCCTCCCTGAAGAACCGGAGGAGCAAACACCGGGGCCGGGGGAGAGCAGGGACCCAGAGTCAGCCGGCACAAAGGCCCCGGTAGGGAGGGGGGACACTGGGGTCTGAGGATCCACCACCCAAAACCCAGAAAAAGGGCCCCAGGTACTCAGAGCAGGAACCTGTGCTTGGCCCAGGCAGCTGTGGGTCCCCTTCCCTGTGAGCC
Source organism: Pardalotus punctatus (assembly GCA_013400915.1). NCBI lineage: Eukaryota > Metazoa > Chordata > Aves > Passeriformes > Pardalotidae > Pardalotus > Pardalotus punctatus. The sequence continues at coordinate 6,100 of VZTX01015664.1, read as the reverse complement.
TGACAGGATTTGGGGGCCTTGGGAGAAAGGGAAGGAGACACGGGCAACATGCTGCCTTCATATGTCCCATGTCCAGGGCCCAAGCATGGCACAGTCAGATATTGGCTCTCTTGCATTACACAACAAAGGTGCCCGTGAAGTGAAAACGGGCTTGGGAAGAGCGGAGCAGGAGGTCAGGTGTGCACGTGTCACCACTGCCACCAGCCATCCATGTTCCTGTGGTGGTTCTGGCTGCAACCCAAGAGCAGCTCTATGCCACTCTCTGTGCAAATTTTGGGGGTGAGAAGGGGGTGCAAGGACCAGCACAGTGATTTCTCCTCTTACTTACCAAATAAGTTCCTACCTGGAAGTTCATATCCTTGCCAAGCATCTCTGGGCCATGGAAACTTCCCCCAGCCAGGTCCATGTGAAAGGCTCTGCACGAGGGAAAGGCTCCGTGGTGGAAGAGAGGCAACTTTGGCAGGGGTAGGACCTGGCTGGGCCACTGAGGATCCTCTCTCTATGCAGGGCCTTACTCAAAGCCCTACAACTCACAAAACCCCTGGCTCACTCGGAGCTGCTGCCTCCAGGTGCCTGCTGGAGCCGTCGGCATCGGGCCGGCCAAGCAGCGCTGGGCAGAGGAACTGGCCGGGTTCGGCAGCCGCCA
>VZTX01015663.1:14477-36872 GCA_013400915.1 Pardalotus punctatus | reverse complement strand
AGGGAGGGAGGGAAGGAAGAAAAAGGCAGGGAGGCAGGCGGGCAGGTTCGTGTCTGTTGTGGGAGCGCTGCTGGGATACGCGCCTGTGTTGTGGGAACGGGGAGCGGCCGAGGGGCCCCTGCGGGTCTGCGGCGGGCACCTGTGGCCGGCAGCTCCCTCGGCTGTCTGAGCAAGCGTTCGGAAGCGCTCTTCGGAAACGCCCCGCACCCGCGGCGTCGGGCTGCCCCGCTGCCCCGCTCCCCGCTGCCCCGCTGCCCAGGGCTGCCCCGCTGCCCCGCGGTGAAGCCTCGTCCGGCGCGGGATGGAGCCGGCGGTGCGGGAGCGCCTGCGCGCCGCGGAGAGCGGACGAGGTGAGCGGGGGGCCTGCGGGTGCGACCTTTTGCCCGTCTTTAAAAATAAGTGAAATTTCATCCTACTGCAAACAGGAAAACAGCTTGATCCTAATCTGTTTTCTAAATTCACTTTCTAGTGTGCTTACGTTAGTGATTCTAAATAGGGACAGAGTTGTTAATGCTGCATCTTAGAATCGTATCTGCTTTCGAACGACGTGCATGTGACATTATTTTCCTTGCACATTCTTAATTTATATCTGCAAAGGAGAGACTGGATATCACGTAGCTCGTTTGAACACGATCGTGTTAGTCCACCTTGAAGCAAAAATTCTTCATTCCTTTTTTTAATTTCAGATGTGCAGGCTCTGAAGAATGCTTACGACTTGATCAAATCAGCCGGTGAAAGACAATCTGCAGTTGACTCACCAGATAACATCAGCAGCGACTTACATGTTTTATGTGCTGAACAAGCACTTCAGGTTTGTAATTTAGGTTTTTTATCTGTATTGAATAAAAACACGTATATGATACCCTCTTTACAGCTGTTCCAGTTACTACTTTAAAAATCTCAGAAGTACTTGAGAAAGTATTACACTGTTCTGGTCTCAGAGAACAATTGCTTAAACATGTATTTTCTGTTAAAACTCCGCCCCTAAATTATCACTTCTTTGTAGTCAGTCAGCTAAATGTGGTTTGTGAAGTTTGTAATTAGACCAAAATTAGCAAGGTATACCATAGTATATGTAAAAAAGTTTGCCATGCCTGTTTTTTTTCTTCTAATGGAAAACTTAACGTTAGGCAATTTGGTTATGACTGAAGATAATATGATTGTGAACGCTCCATACCAGGCAAAAGAACCCAAATCAAAATAATAATAACCCTGATACATTCTAATTATGAAAGGCTGTTGCTAATTGGAATTACTTCTATAAAATGTGGTAGCGATTTTTAATTTTGAAGTATTTGTTAATTTTCAATCTGTGATCATGAGTGATTAGGATTTAAGCAGACAGAGTTTGTAGTAATTTTTTTTTTTTTAACCCAAGCTGCAATCCAGTCAAAATGGGTCTGTGGTCTCAAAATTGAGATGTAGCACTGACAAATCCTGCCAGCTAATATCCTTCCTTTTAAAAAACCCCAAAATTCTGTTAAGAATTTTGCCTTTATGTTAACAATTTTGTTAAAAAAGGAAACATTTTTTGGATACTGTAAGCAGTTCTGTGACTGACTGAGGAGTTTTGTTAAATACAGAAGCTATCTTTTTACATACATTTGGAATGACAAAACTATGCATTTAATAAATTGTAATGGGCTTGTACCACAATGGGTATGCATCCCTGTGGAATATTGCTTGCATACTGGTATGGAGTGAGATGTTACCCTTGGTTAGGCATGCATTTTTAAAAGCTAACAATTCTTAATTAATTGTTGCAATTTTTTAAATATTAAAATGCCTTTTTTGGGTTTTAGCTGGGATATCTGGAAATTAGCAGTGACTGTCTACAGATGTATTTTAAAGGAAGATTTCCCGTGAACCAGTTTCTTGGTAGAGCATATTTGTGCCAAGGCCAGTTGCATGCTCCACACTCTACAGACAATTTGGTGAGAAATTATGAAAGCTGCTTTATATTAAGCCTGGTTTTAGGAGTATGTATTCCTAGGTTTTTATGTGTTGCTTTCAGTCATTTAAAATACACAAGGATAATCAGGACTGTGGGACAAATAAAAGGAAAATATATTAACAAGTAGTTTGTGAGTAAACAAAACTTATCATCAGAATCAGACTAATATTTCAAATATTTTGAAGAAGACAATAAAAAAGAATGCTTGGAAAAATTTTCAGGTGGTCGATTAAGTCACCCTTTTTACTTAAATAAGATACTTTCAGACCCAATTAGCTGTAACTGTTAATTAAGTATTAAAAATAATTTGGGAAGCATTTCACAGGCTTTTGGGAAGTGGAGGACTAGACGTCCTCAGAGAGGTTGTACAGTTAATTTCTGTGGCAGCACTCATCGATAGCATTTCTGTGTAGTATTTGGATGTGGTTTTTTGTAATGAGAGGTGGTTGCGACTCAGCAGGATACCTCTGCTTCTGTGTGTTGCTTTCAGGTGTTACAATTACCTATATATGAAAAATCTCAGTTTTTAAGTTAGTTTTTATCTCCTGCTGGTTTTTAAATGGGGTGGAATTGTTGGAAAATGTAGCAGTTTAAAAATTTTTGATATAACTTTAGTCAGGGGTTGTGCTCGCCTTTGCCCTGGGGGAAAGGAATTTTAAGTTTCTTCCCGGGGCATTGTTCCACCAGGTGAGGTCTGATGAATTTAACATCTCAACAGACTGGGAGTAGCCCAGAAGATACACAAAAGATAACAGCCATCAACGGCCGTTGACAAACGTAAACTCTAAACCTCACCCCAGTGGTGTGGTCGGAGACGCCTGGTCTGGGAAAAGAGAGAGAAAAATGAGGACCTGATTAGCATCAGAGGTGAAGAAATCCAGATCCAATGGGAAACCAAATACTAAGAACTACACAACTTGGGACCGGTGAACATTGAACCAATGATTTTCTGTGGGTTTTGGCTGTATAAAGTTTGGGGAAAATCTAGTAAAATCCATGTGTCACGGAATGATTTTCTCTGCACTCCAAGGCTGTGTGTGGATGAAACTATTTCTGTTGCACATCCTGGCCAGAACAACATCCTGGCCAGAAATAAAGTAATGCTGTGGCTCTCTGACACTGAAATGTCGTTGGAGGCTGTTTGTTTTTCCAGTTTTGGTGGCAGGATCTGTTTTCTCTCACTGGTCCTTGTGCTGTGGTCGGTCAACTTTGATCATCTGTTAGAGCTGTCTAACCCCCAAAAACGGCTTTAACAGATGTCTGGAATCATAGAATATTCGGAGTTGGATGGGACCCACAAGCATTGTCTAAGTCCAACTCCTGGCCCTCCAGAGGACAACCCCAAAAATCCCACCCTGTGCCTGACTCTCTTTGAGCTTTGGCAGACTTAGGGCCATGATCACTGCCCTGGGGAGCTGTTCAGTGCCTGACCACCCTCTGGGGGAAGAACCTGTTCCTGATACCCAGCCTAAGCCTTCCCTGATAGGGCTCCAGCAGCTCCCTTGAATCCTGTCCGGGTCACAGAGCAGAATTCGGTGCTGCCCCTCGGGAGGAAGCTGCAGAGTGCAGTGAGGTCTCCCCTTGCACTCCTCCAGGCTGAACAGACCAAGGGACCTCCGCCGTTCCTCGTCCGGCTTCCCCACTGGGCCTTCATCTTTGTAGCTCATAGTTTGTGCTATTTGTGTTCGCAAATATGCCTGCCAGATGTTTTAGTAGTTTCTTTGAATAATGTATTTGAATTAACTTTCGAGATTGTACAGAAACTGTGAGAGGGAAAAGATTCTTTCTTCTGTGAGCACAGGTGCAGAGTAACTGATCAATGGTCTCTTTAAAACTTCATGCAGGTTTGAAATGTCCAATGTCCAGTTAGCCATTCTTGTTTCAAAATTAACAAACTATTCTGTGATGTTTTGTGAATCTCAGCCAGACTTTGCAGTTCCTAGATAATTTATGAAGAGTGGTGCAACATCTTATGCTGTGTGGCTAAGTAATCATCATCCACTTAGAAAAGATAGATTTGTCCTTATTTTGGTTTCCATCCTGAGGAATCCTTCATAATTGATTACGATGCTTGTGTTCTTAATTTTAGGATGCTTGTGTCCTTAATGGCCAAGTGCATAGTCATATAAGGTGCTGTACAAAAGGTCTTCATTCTTTTAAATTGAATGTGAAAGGAATGAACCAAAATTTTCAGCTGCAGGTAAAAAAGGGTAATTAAGACTGTTGATTTTATAAAAGATTTTGTATAGAACAAGTAGTTGCTAATAACTGCAGTGGAAAGAGTGGTGATGAAATGGTGCTGGAATTATTTTTAACCATTCATTAGATACATATGAATAACAAGTTCAGAAAGTCAAAGTCTAGTATCATAGGATCCTGGAATGGTTTGAGTTGAAAGGGACCTTAAAGCTCATGTTTTTCCACTTCTTGCCAGGGGCAGGGGCACTTTCCCCCATCCTAGGTTCCTTCAAGCCCCATCCAACCTGGCCTTGGGCTCTGCCAGGGATCCAGGGGCAGCCCCAGCTGCTCTGGGAATTCCAGCCCAGCCCCTGCCCACCCTCCCAGGGAACAATTCCTGCCCAAAATCCCATCCATCCCTGCCCTCTGCCATGGGAAGCCATTCCCTGTGTCCTGTCCCTCCAGCCCTTGGCCCCAGTCCCTCTCCAGCTCTCCTGGAGCCCCTTCAGGCCCTGCCAGGGGCTCTGAGCTCTCCCTGGATCCTTCTCCTCTCCAGGGAACACCCCCAGCTCTTCCAGCCCGGCTCAGAGCACAGGGGCTGCTGCCCTTAGAAACCTCTGACGCCTCCTCTGGACTCGCCCTTATACTGGGTAGTCTTGAACTACATGCAGTACTCCATCGGGGCTTTCCCAAGAGTGAGAAATTATTTTTATTATATTAAGCAATAAAATGTTTCAATTAAATAAAAAGATGAAACTAAAATATTTTTAAAATAAAAACACTTGATTTTTTTTGAGTATTCTGAAGTATTCATTTATTTGACTATGAGCTCTTAATTTTTACAATCTTATATAGTGTTCAGCAACCTGGAGGGAAAAAATCCTACCAACTAATGACCCAGAAATAAATTACAGTAGATACACCTTAGGACATATGAGCTCTCTCGTCGAATGACTTTGGCACAAGCCCAAACAACAAGAATAAGAGCTTCTGAAAATATTTCATCTGCGTGGCACTACATCATCCCCATGCACTGTATTCATTCATACAAGAAATATTAAGCAGTTAGTGCTATTCCATGTATCAAGGGCTTTAAAATAACTTTCTGAATTATGTCTCAGCAACATAACAAATCACACTATCAATTAGCTTTTATAACAGAAATGACATTTCATAATATATTTTAGCATGAAAAGAATTGGTCAGCTAAAATTTATGTAATCTGAAAAATGTGAGGAAGAAAAAAATTGTGAGTTTATTGATGATATTCTAGGACAAGAACATAATTTGAGTTGTACGTAGCTGTCTAAGAAAAGTGGGGGTTCTAAATGGTGTGCAGTAAAGAACTGCAGCAAGTTTGCAACAAAATGATCAACAAAAAAAAGAGAGCTCTGTCATTAGTCCCTGGTGCAACCTCCTTAAAATTCTACTGCCACAGCGGTCATTCAAGGATTTCCTGTCGCACACGTGTCTCTCCAGAGCTGCAGGGGCTGCTCCTGTCAGCAAGGCTGAACCCCCGCTCTGCAGAGGGGTACGGTGGAGCAGATGGCAAAATGCAGCTGCTGATGCTGTAGGTGCTTGATGGAGGCATTTGTAGACAGGGAAATCAGAGCAGATTTGAGCTTGGTGTACAGATCATTCCCATAATTATTTAAGACCATTCATCTTGAGTTTGAACACGAATTTAGGGATTTTGCAACCTGCTAAGCCTTCCGACCTGCGCTTTGGCACCGTTCGACCTGAAAGCTCTCCCAGAACAGGATATCAGGGGGAACTCCACCATCGTATCTGAGTGTAAATCCTTTCTTCTGTTCAGGGTGCAGCAAAGGCCAGCTCGTCACAGCAATGCCCCCAGGAAGAACTTCTTCAAGTTCCTCTTGGGTATTGATTTAGGCCTCCAACTGCAGTGTCTTCGTGTGGATATAGTGACAGACAGCTACCAGCATGGGTTTTAAGGGTGTGGTCAAGTTAAAAGTAAAGGCAGGCTTGTGTGCCCTGAAATATTTACTGGTCAGTGGAAGACCCAAATTGGTATCCAGGCGATAAATAGAATAGAAAATAGAAATACTCTTATTTGTCAGCCAGTGAGAGAGGAGTGTGTGAGATCTTTCATGAGCATAGTAGTAGCATTTTCAAATGCATCAGTCACAATAGTCTTCATTTCAGATTAACAAGAGAGGAAACACATTTCATATATTGCAGTTTTCCAGACGGTCATTTAAGACGTGGTATGAGATATTTTAGATCACTTTATCCCATTTTTATGAAAATGCAGCATGGAATGTTAGCAATCTTGCTGGTGGATAAAATATCAGTTATAATATTCCCTGAAATGCAAATCTTGGTACCTATTATTATATGTATGTATACTTTAAAATATATTAAAATAAACATTGTAAACACAGTAATCCCTCTATGAAGAAATGTTTTCTTTCTCTACCGGAAGAGTATGTGAAGTCAGTGCTGAGTTCAATACAGTTGAAACCAACAAAATAAAGACCCCTTTCAGAAGTAAAAGCCAATATTTTGGGCTAGGAAGGTACAAGAAATTGGAAGGGTGTTTTGTGACAGTGTCCATTACTATGGGAAATATTTTGGAAGATATTTCTTTGTCCCTGAATAACTACAGTGATTTATTTTCCCTTTATTTCATATAATGCTCCAGCCTTACACATGATGGCAGAAGAGGGTGAAAACTGGCAAGATTTAACTGAAAGTGAGTCAGTACTGAGCTTGAGTACAGCATCCTTTCCGGTAACTGAATGCTCGTGACCTGTCACTTTTCTTGATGGTCTCATACTTCACATTTGAAATTGTCAGGAGAAACTAGACATCCACAAAGATGTACAGCTTTTCCAGAAATCAGGGCTGCTCTAATTAAGGATTTGTGTTTATTTTCTGAAAAGGCATCTAAAAATATTTTTAAATGTTCTGGCCTTTTTGATGGCTTAATTTTCTTAAAGAAAGTAAAGTTAATGTCACAAGACAAGTTTCTTAGCAAGGTAGATGGTTCAGACTTCTGGTTTTTATGGGCTTAACATAATCAGAATCAACAATTCAACAATTTCAAGAGTTGACATAACAACTTTTCTGTGCTATAGGTGCACTGAGATAAGCTACAAGTAATAACACTGAATTAAACAATCAGGTTGAAATTCTTTTTAATTTTGGGTGGGTTTTTTCTAAATTTTTCCCAAGTATGTTAATTGTAAAAGAAGTCAATGCATTTCAGGGAGAGTTCCAGAAAGCAAACAAGCAAAACAAAACAAACCTCAGTTTTTCAAAAGTGCAGATAGCAATTTCCCTTGACAATCGTAAGCTGTACTGGATTCTGTGTGAAAATATTATGTATTATGGGTGGTTTTTTTGTCTGACTGGATACTGGGTAGTAGATCATATTTATATCACAGAAACAGTGTCCACACTGTCTTCTTTTTCTGTTTGATGCCAAAATTTTAAGAGACAGATCGGTGCTCCCAATTTGTTTTGATTAGTGCAATGAAGACGTGATTGTAATCCATCAGTAAGGGAAAAGGGTTTCACGCTGTAGGACGAAAGTGTTCACTGGGAAAACTGCAGGTGATGGCATGGAGAACAACCTCAAGTACAAAGGGACCTTGGTGAGAGAACAGTGCTAGTGGAATTACAGTTAGAGCTGTAATCTGCAATACCCTGGAAGAGGAATGTAGGGGGAAAAGTTTGTGATGAAAACGTTTAATCCGCTCAGAGCAGACATCTTGCTGTTCATTCTGGTGGTAATGAGCTTGTCTGCTGGAGTTCTCAGTACTGCAGAAACAGCCGGAACAGTCTGTTCTCACACTGATGTGTATTAATTACCTGCCAATACACCGGCAGAGAGAATTAACTAAGGTTTCCTGTGGGAAGGCATGAATCGGTTTCAAAACTATTTGCAGTTCTGTCATGTCCTCAGAATTTCTCTGAGCTTGTAAGTCTTGCAGTAGGTTGCAGAGTATAAACGGTGTATGGAGTAGCTGCAGCTGAGGTATGTGGATGAGCACCTGTAATTTGGTTAATCCTGACGGTAAGGCAGAGATAAATTGCATACGTCACTCACTATGCATAATGCTGACGTAGAGTTCCTACCTTGTCGTTGTGCATCTGATCCTCTCTGAGCCGTTGATTTTTTCTGATGATTAGCAAGTGATCCTATCACTGTCACTGACAGCACAGGCTCATGCTTTCCCCTGCCCTTGTGCTCGAGACCAAATATGAGCTCAGGTACACATCGATACAGGGGTGCTGATACAGAGCGGGAACAGATTCCTCCAGCTGAGGCTGGCTTTACCAGAGATACACCGTCAGTAGGTTTTTGGGCGTCTACTTACAAAAAGCTTATCATGTGTCTACTTGAGGAAATATTAAAGACTTTACTTTCTGAGTTTTTATCATATACGGAACAGAAGCTGTTTCCATCTTATAAGTTATAACAGAATATCTTTAGCTTTTCATCACATGGGATCTGTGTGGACACCAGACAATTGAGAGATTTAATCTGTAGGGATTTGTCCCTTGCTACTCCATGACAGGCCTGCAATGCAACTGGTCACACACTTTGTATATGCAGAAAAAGGGAAGTCACAGTCCTAGTGACCACTAGAATGGCGCAGGAGCCAACACTGAGATATTTGTAACCAGGTATCTCTATCAAGCATTTATACACTGGTTGTCTTCCTGACACAAAAGTATGTACTATGTTTTCTGGTCCGGCAGAGACGGAATTTAAGCACTACTATTCCTATAAGTAAAAGAAATGTTCATTTTGCTCCTTTGGTATAGTCACATCTGAGCCCTTGGGCAGCATCTGTTTGCACCAGCACTCTGGCTTCTGTGCTGGCTTTATAATTTTCATTTTCTTCTCCTCCAACAGAGTTCATTGGTATTTCTCCTGAATGACATTGACTTTTATTCCATCTGAAAATACCTATTTAGCATTTCTTGGTTTTTAATATTGCAAGTACTGGCATTAGAATCTGAAGTGGGATGTACATTGAAATAAATTTGCACCGGAATTCTACAAACCTTTCTTCTTCATCAGTGTGATTCAAGAGACGTGGCCTACATCTGTACTCAATCAAACAGGGCAGTGTTGGCCAATATAATCTAATTGTTTGACATTTTTATAGTAATTCATTGAGACTAAAGAGAGATGACTACATTAATATCTTGATGCAGCTAGATAATAGTCGAGTTAAAACTAGTGTGCCAAATTGCCGAAAGGCCCTTAAATTCTCTTACAGATTTTTAACTATTTGTGACATAGAAAAGGAGAGTTCAACATAATGTAATAAAGAAAAAAAATAGTACAATCTATAATACTAAGTATTTTAATGAAGAACAGTATCATAATTTTTCTAGGAATCTTCACCAATAATTTAAAACTATATTTCTCAACAACTGTGATGAGAATTATTGTTAATGTCCATGACTGTTTTCTTGGATAATCATTTTCACTGAGGTCACAATTAAACAGAAATGTTGTAGCCATATAATATTATTCCTTTAGCTAGACTGTGAACAAACATGTCAGCCCTGTGTGTCTGTGGGAACACTCGGGTTAGAATTGTGGTGGAGGAATATCATGGAGACTCTAGGCACACGTGAATGCTGGACCTGCTTGAGCGTGGACAAGTCACCTCATTTCACTGTCAAACCCTTCTCTCCTTTGCAAGTGCATTTGCTGGGAGAAAGAGTCTCCACTGAGTGGGGTCTCACATCTCCAGTAAGAGCAAGCAGAGAGAGAATATTAGAGGTGTTTTATCTTGGAGGTGCTGCTCTGAACCCAGTGAGGGAATGAATGGAAGGGAAAGCAGGAAACAAAAAAAAGCAGGAATGAATAGTTCATTCAAAATCAGAAACAGAGAGAAATGTGTTTCTCAGACTTGGTTTGATTCCTAGTTGCATTTTTGCTTTTGGAGCCCTTGGCAATAAAAGTTCAGAGAGGGCAAGGGCAAGGTCTTGTTAATCAAAAATGAAAGAAGCTCAGACATGTGGTTAAGTGCATTTTTACCAAAAACCAAGGCAAAAATATTTGCAAAAGAAGCAACCTGTTTATAATGAGATACAAATAGATGATTTAGAAGTTAATCTGCATCAGAGCTGTGCTGGAGTAATCTGGTTTATGGTGAATTTCTGGCAGAGCTGATCTTCCCATAACAATCTCTGGCCCTCTCCAAGCCCTTGCACTTTGAGCAAGAAGCATCTCCTCTAGCAGTGCTCTGCAGTATATGTGGTTTTAGGAGAAACAAAATCTGTGTATTATGACATTTATATCTTCAAAAAGCAGTGAGAAATCCCTAGAAGCTGTGTTGTTTGTTGCCAGAGCAGGAACATGAACATTTTCGAAAGTGTACCAACACTACATTCAGTGTCTAAGCTTTCACCTTTATCCCTGCTACTGGGTATTGAGGTGAGGTGACCTTATCACATTTTAAAATAGATTATTTCTCTAGATTTGAGGCTATGGAAAATATCTTGAACAGTCTACTTTTAAACCTGAGCTTTTTATCTCTTAGTGAAATAATTTTGAAAACTATTTTGGATTTTTTTTTCCCCATGCCCAAATCCACTTTTTTATGTGGGGGTTTTTCTCAAGAATAAACAACTTTAAGAACAGATTTATTTGTTTGTTTGTTTGTTTGTTTGTTTTTCCACAAGAAAGCACTGACACAACTCTAAGTGCAAAGCAGCGCTGGTGGGACACAGCAGAACACGTGGTAAGCAGGGGATGGTGATTCCAAAGAGAGCCTGGGCAGAGTTTAAACAGAGACCTTGGCTGTACAGATCTATTCATTGCCTTGATGTCCACATCACCTGTGTAAGTTCCACAGTCAAGAGTGTCCATATTTCTGTCCTGGCTAACCCTCATTTGTTGTTACTTCTGTCACTGAGTGCAAGTGTAGCCATCTTTTACACGTATTTGTTTTTTCATAATTATCTATCATCTTCTTCAGTGCCGTTTTGGATCTGTGCAATGCTTCTCTAAATCTGAGTTGACTGTGAAGTCTGTAAACACTCTTTGTCTCCTGTATGTCTAAATACTGCTGTCACACCTAATTGTCTGAATGACAGCAGAGTACTTGAGAGCAAGCAGTAATAAAGGGTTAAAATTTCCCTTCGTTTAAAAAACTAACATGTGAACAAAGACTTCTCTGCAAAAAAATACTGTCAGCGAAGTCATGCAAAGAAAAAAAATTGACATCCAGAGAACAGGAAAAATTTGAAGCCTCTGATACTGCACAGGAAAATAATGTTGGGGTTTCTTCCATTTTTTCTTATTATCTTCCAGCTTTAAAGACCAAAAAGTACAGAAAATGCGGCAGTTTCTAAACAAGTTTTAAATAAATCTTTTTCTAAACATCAGCTCCAAGTTGTCTCAAAACTGTTTCCCATGAAATGAAATGTATATGACAATTGGTTTTGCACAGGACAAGACATCCTGTTAGAATTTTGGCTCTGCAGGTATCCGTGGCTGCTGTGACAGCTGCAGGTGGGTGGGCACGGGGGCTCCTGTACCTGTCTCAGAGAGAAAATCCTGCCTTCTCTGTCTAGCTCTTGCTTATGGCTAGGCAGAAGGAAACAGGACTTTATGTCATGACTTTTCGGTTTATTCCTGTGTGTGGTCTCACTCTGAGGATTCCTGTTTTGTTACTGTTGGGCTGTGGTTCTCCCTTTTCCTCATTAAAAGCCCCGGCTATTTGTCTGCCCTGGGGGGAAATGTGAGCAGTGCCCGAAGGCTGCTCCATCAATTCCTTTCCTTTAGTGGTTTGGGTGCCGTAATTCAGTCTGATGTCAGACTGCCCACCCCAGCAGGCTCAACAGTCATGAGAACCTCACACGGGCTGTGAGTGCATTCAGTGGGTGGGTGCCCGTTTTTCTTAGCTGGAGGCACTGTCTTTGACTATCTTTACAAACTGGTGTCCTCAATTAATTTACAGGTGCCAACCAATTTTTCCTTGGTGAAATGCTCTAAAAGGCTCACCAATACCATTTCATCATGAGTGACCTTCATGGAGGATGACACAGCCAGTAATCAGATGGTGAATCTCATTTTAACTTCCTGTTTTCTGCTGTTTTCCATGCATTTTTACATTGTTTCCATGCATTTTACATTGTTTTATTCTTTGCAATTACTTAATTTTTATTGCTTTATTTTGTACTACAGAACTATACTTTACATATCCTCACCTTCTCAGGAGATAAAATAATTCTGTTGCTTTTAATTAAACACTAGCACTTCTGCCAATTCTTCATGATTTAATATATCTAATACCATTAACATGTGATTAACCTAGGTCAATATATCCTTGAAAGAGAAAATCTGAGTCTTAAATGCAAGAATTTTCATTTTCAAGTCATATCTGACTGTTTTAACAGACTAATGAGCACAAAAAGGTGCTTACAATTAATAACCGAATACCTTACTCTTCCTATCTCACAGTATTTCCAAAACATGTTAAAAAGGCATATGCATCTGTTCATTGTTCTGCTCCAGATAACACCGGATTAATGGTAAAGAACGTGCCTGTCAGAATAAGGATCAACATTTGGGTTTAAGATTGAGCCCTGCAAAAGTTCAAGTCCACTGAGCCAAAATTACACTGCAAAAGACAGTCACTTCATGAAATTTTGTGAGATGAATAGGAAAAATGTAGAGTCCTCTGCAGTGAGCTCTCACATGTGCAGCTCATAATTTTATTTGTTGACTAACTCCCCTCTTTGGATCTTACCATTCCAAAGTAAAATCAGGCCATTGGAATATGAACATTCTTCTAATCAGAAAACAGAAAAAGGATCCAATTCAGATTAAATTCAAGTCCAGGATGAATTAAGAGGAAGATCACAATGCATAAAATTTGCTTATTAAAAATTATGTGTTTAAAGTGCTCCAAGTTACTTGTCTATGTCTTGCAACTACCTTTCTTTAGCAAAAGCAATTGCCAAATATCTTCACCTCCAGGGTGAAGGGTGTTGAGGCCTGGATGGCACAGACATAGCTGCCCTCTGCAAGAAAGGGTAAAAAGCATTCCAGCAACATGAGATTCCTCAGCACCCACTGTCTTGCACCTTTAAAGGCAGGATGGTAGAGTTAACCAGGCTGTCGAAAGGAAGGGAGCCCTGGATGCTCCCGGGTATTTATTTTGAGCAGTGCCTTCTTTATGATGCCTTGCCCCTTGCTGGAGGCAATGTCCATTGCTGGCAGTGTCTGGAACGGCAGCAGCTGTCATTGGGAAAGGAAACTCAGCATACTGCAGCTCTGTCTTTAGGAGCGATGGTTCAGGCACCCACCTTGCGCTCCTCGCGTTCGCTCAGCTCCACGCCAGCCCTGCCCGCCAGTCCTGCACTTGCTGCACTTGGTCTGCAGCCATGGGAGCCCCCCAGCGCTTCACGTGCTCATGGTCCACACCAGAGCTCCCGGACTTCTCCCTTCTTCTGCAGGGGACACGTTGTAGAAAAGGTCCAAAGGGCCTTGTCAGGTGTGAAACAAAGAGCACGACTGGCACCTCTGTACTCACTGCTGTCCTGGGCGAACAGTGGGGAGCTGCGTAATGGGAAAAAAGCAGGGCCAAAGAAACTGACCATGCATTATATTAACAGAAAATACTGGAGAAATACTCTTCCTGCAGGGATCACATTCGCCCTGCAAAGGATCTTTTAGCAGAAAAATCTTATTGAATAATTCTTAAATATTCGATGAAGCAAAAAAACATGAGCAGTGACCTGAGCTGGTACACATGGTTACCTGCTGTACCATGTGTGTCTGGGATGTCAGATACACTATTGCCTGAAGCAGGACACCCTTCAGCCCCTCACCAAGCTCCATGTGCCCGCTGATGGAAGCCGAGTGAGGAGCTCATGCTTTCTCCCACGTTACTGCCACTGCTGTTTCAGTGTTTAGATTGCCTCCACAGGGCTAAGCTAGAACGTATCAGAAAGCCAGGGCTGTGCAGAAATATGGGGGATGAATTATTCTGTGTGTCCATGGGTGTGAGTGCTGTGAGGGGCCACAGCCAGGAACAGATGGCCGAGCAGTTCATGTGGGCACCCCGAGGCCAGAATGGCTCAGGGACACGCTGCCCATGCCTGCCCCTCCACCCCCGCAGGTGTCTCCTCGTGAGCAGGAGAACCATACAGAAACCAGCCTCTGCAACACCAGGATTTCAGGATATGCTTTGTGTTGTATGTCTGTTACCTTTTCCTGATCCACCAGCATCTCCAGCTGCTGCAGCAATGGTTCTTGACTTCCAGGTCGGCAAGGTACTGCTCAGGGACTAGCTCTGACCACAGGTATTTCAGGTAATCCATCACTCTTTTTCCAGGCAGTATAGTTTTTCAAAACATTGACTTAACAGAAAGCAGAAAAAAATCTGACAGACACAAAATGTCTCTATTCTGTGTAAAAGAATGATATTTTTTTGAAGTAAAACTGAACTGTGGATGATTCATCCCATATCATATTTCTATAGCTAAGGCCTGCACAGGGTGGGAGCTAATGTAGCTATATACATTATATATATATATATATAAAATGTGTATATATATATATTTGTGTGTATATATATACCTACATATATATATGTGTGTGTATATATATATACACCTACATTTTATATATATATATATATATAATGTGTGTATATATATATATACACATTATATATAATATATAATGTAGGTATAGAGCTATCTCTATACCACTATGGAGCAACATTTGTTTCAACTGGTATTGTACTAATGTCTTCTCTAGAAATAATGGTTTTCCATCCTAAGGCATTTAAATACAGTCAGCCATTGCCTTTTCTCCTAAATGTATTCAATTAGAGATAGATTATATATAGGATTAAAATTCCGATATGCCAGTTCTTAGCAACATTCCATAAAATGATCCCAAATGCTGTTTAAAGCAGAAGTCTGTCTTTATTATACTCATAATCTGGTTTGGCTTTGCACATACAAGTGACATTCCGCTAAAGTATATTGCTGCATGCCATTGTGTGAATTAAATATGAGATGGAATACAGCCATGGAAAGCTGGCCATTTCCATTAGTGTTCACTGTTCACAGAAGGAATATTTGTGTTATAGTCCTTGCTTCTGAAAGCAGAGGTGTAATAACAAGTTAATAATTCATTCCAGAATCAGTAGCCCAATTAAAGGCAGTGAGGATGTGACAAGCAGAAACAGGAATTTAAGGACTGGAGGGACAGAGTCACAACTGCTTCTCCGAGGAGAACTGCAGTGTGGTGCCACTGCCTGCTGCAAGCTGATGGAGGATTGGGAAGAGGAATGCAGTGCAGGATGGGATTCACCTTACGGCTGGTGTTCGACTGCACCCGCAGGGCCAGGAAGCTCTGACCTGCACCGAGGAGCCTGGAAGCTCAAAAGCTGCTGTCCCCAGGAGCAGAATGTCCCCAATGACAACGTATTTTTATATTAGATGATTGTAACAATGAAATACACTGTAGCATTGCATTAATGATCCCATCTGCCACTCTACATGGGACAAACTTTGTTTTCTGAAGTTGTCAACTGAGCCAAAGATTGTCATTTTCTGTGTTCATCTCCAGTTTTCCTCTTAGAAATGGTGCTATTAACTGCCATGGGGAACATCTTGCTGCCTCGTCTGTCCTGGGTTAGCACTGCTCTCTCTGAAGTCAGGTTCATGTTGGACTCTGCAGTTCCTGTGGCACTGCAACTGAACATTTGAATCAGACACTGCCTGAACTAAAAAGTTGAAAAAACAGTAGATCAATCAAAACACATAAGAAATTTTAAAGTAGTTCTATAAAGCAATCTGCTTATTAGCTAAAAGTCTTGGAAATTCTCTCATGAATGAGTTGGGAATATAAAGAAGTAACCCCATAAAATATATTTGCCCATGCCACCATGAAGAACTCTAAACCTGAGAATTAATTATGCCCTGAAAAGACCCAAACTACTGGTAAATCTTATTCTAAAAAATCATTTTCCTCTTCTGCTTCTAGCTAACCATATCTAATGGACATAGTCAGTTGTTTCTCCAGACTCCTGCTTTCATACACTAAATTCCCAGCTATTGAAAGATGGGTTTGTTGTTCGCATCCACGAACAGGGTGAAGAGCGGCACACATCTTCCATGCTTTGGGAGCTCAGGGTGCTGTCCACAGGATGTGAGATAAACAATAGTTCTCTCTGCAGGACTGGATAAATATTTTCAGCATTTCTTATTCAATAGTCACTTAACTGTTTTTCTTTATTTCATTTATATGAAATACATATATACTCTGCTTGTATATATTTATACTCTGCTTGGTGCCACCACTCTCAGTTGCTGCATTCATTGCAGAAATCCACTCATGTTTGTTATCATGCCTGTTATCACTGTGACCACACAGCGCTCTGGTCCATCCCCACGTCAATTGTTTTTCTCTCATCCAATCCTCTGCCCTCATTCCAGAGAAGAAAGCTCCCTGTTAAATGGGTGTGTGCAAAACTTCTACCCCCCTGCACATACAATCACAAATGCCTCATTTCCTCAACACAAATTCAAGTGTTAAAAATATTCATCCTACCTCAACATCAATTTACTGCTGTTGTGTTCCTAAAGAATTACTGAAATACATTGGGACAGTCTTGAGAATGTAATTTTCATACAGGAAAATAACTGATGTTCCCTAAGGGCTGATTTTCCTCTATAATATCTACATTAACATTGATATGCAATAATGCTCAGGGGCTTATGCTGTCTTCCACCATCTTCCTCTATTTTTTCATTCTAAATGCTGGATATTGTAATGCTTGTTAGCTAACACATAGGTAAGTAGAAATAATTCATTATAATGCAAGACAAAATAGCAAAATATGAGTGTTAGAGACACTCTGAGAGCATACAGTACCTGTTTGTTCATAAAGACATAAATAATCGGATTATAAACAGTAGCTGTTTTGGAAAAGAAAGCTGGAATTGCTGCCAGACAAGGATCCAGCTCAACAGAGGGATATGCAGTGACTAGGATAGAAAAGGTGGCATATGGCATCCAGCAGAAGAGAAAGGCAATGATCATAAAAACAACCATTCTAGTCACTTGTCTTTCAGGTCTCCTGGTAGTTCCCAGCCTGCCTTGCGCATCTGACACCTTTTAAGAAAAGAGAAAAGATTCTAGAAAACAAACAACAAGGTGTCCAACCAGTGACTTCAGTGAGCTGTCTAAGTGCCATGCTAGAGGGAAAGACCTGCTCTTCCCAAGTGTGGCAGCACAGAATGATGGGTGCCAAAGTTACTGCTGAGGGACATGAATTACAATATACCAGCATTAGGAAATTTCCCTTTGCTTCAGTACCTTTATATTTTTATTGTCAAAGTGAAAAAAACGGACATTATGATGAGTCACAAGCAGATGTCAGCTGAATTCAAGCACTTTCTCTCCCATGCAGCCTTTGCAGACAATCGGTGTCTGACATGGCAGTTACAGACAGCACGCTGCTGGGGCTGGGTAACATCCTCACAGAGGGGGAGATTGACCCCAGGGAGTCTGCCTGCCTCTGTGGTGCTTTATGGCCTTCTCCAGAAGGGCATTATGATGGTGGGTTAGGGCAGAGTAAAATAAAATACTGATGGAACTTCTGGATATTCCGAATAGCAGAACCACAGTTTTACAAATTATCTTAGGAGAGCCTGAGCCAACAGCAATTATTTCTTCAAGCATCTCCATACCCTGTTCTTCGGGCCCTCCCATCCCTGCCACCAGCAGGCACTGTGCTACTTCACTGTTGTCCACATTGCATCTGGGAAACCTCTCGTGTTTAATATTGAAATCAACCTCTCCCAGCCATTTAACCTTTTTTTCCCTGAATGAGTCCTGGAGGAAATAAAGAAAAATCCATTCAGAGGGTTCACAATGTCACCCTAAGTTCCCTTCTGTTTTATTTTACTCAGAAAAAAATTACACTCAGAATAAATAAAATAAATTTGAGTATCCCAAATTCTTTCAAAACATCAGTAAACTGAAGAAATTTACCAAATTTACATCTGAAGCAATGTCAAGGCAGCTTTGCAGTAAATAGAAATATCAGTGTTATCCTGAAATCTTGTCCCCAAATCCTGTTCCAAATAGGAATTTTCCTATTCTGTTGTCTTTTTCACTTTTTCCCAGCTCCTCCTTTGGATCAGGTCAACACAGCCATTGAATAAAATTCAAAAGCATTTCTCAAGTCTTTTAAATATTCTTGGACAATCTAATATTTTATTGACTAAACAGCATTGTATTATTTACAAAGCCTACATCTTACTTTGAATGTGTTACCAAGTAGTAGCCAGCACTCTTAAAATTTACAGCTGCAGTTATTTTAAGCTACATTCTGATTTGTTTGGTTTGAGTCTTGTGAAATGTCACTGAATTGAAGTACAGTTGTGAATAAACCAATACTGGCTCATTCAGTTTATTTATAAGGCAGACATTCTTTCATTTGTATGATGCTTGACTAATGAGATGTCCTGATAAGTGAGGCAAACTGCACACTTTGAAAAATCACTTCTAACCATAGCATGAATTTCTCAGTGTAAGGATAATCATATAGCAAGGGATGTAATTGAGAGGGTTTGCTGCCTGCAAATCTGATCTGCTTATTCTGATCTTTAGAGAAAATCAAATACAGCAATTCCAAACGTTTGCATACAGACACATTTAAAGAATTTACTTATGAGTGCTTTTTCTTACCTTTTTTAGCTTCCAGAGCAGTTTTCCATAGGATACCAAAATCACCAATAAAGGCAGTACAAAGCAGGTGGTGAAGAATGTGATAATATATGTATGGTCAGCATAAGCTCCTGAGTACCTGTATAAAATAGAAAATACTTTGTGTATGTATTACTAGTACGTGTTCTTTTCTTGAAATATTAATTTTGCTTTTCAAATATGTCCCGAGTATTTTTGTCAAATGTTGTTATTCAAAGTGCCGCTTTACAACTGTAATTGTATCACCACATGGAGTGCTGGGCCATCTCCCTCCCCGGGGGCCAGGGGAGGAGCTCATGACCATAGGTACAGTACGACAGAACTCTGGGGCAGGTCAGGGACAGGCAGTCCAGCCTCCTGGTCCAAGCAGAGCCCGCTAGGGGTCAGATCAGCTTGCTCAGAGCTTTGTCCAGTCTTCTGAAAAAATCTGTCTCTTTGTCCTTTGACTCCTGACAAAAAGCACAGGGCATAGGGTGATTATTTTCACTTGAGATGGAAGATCCATCCTTTAGAAATTTTTGTTTTAAAAACTTCTTATGGAAAATTTTTATCATTTTATCACAACTTCCTTTACAGCTGTTTTTGGTTTTTTTTTCAGAGATGTACATGATCTTTAAACCTTTCCTTTAAATTCCTGGCCCTGAGACGTCCTGAGCTGCACATTTCATTTCTTTACCGTACATACTCTGTGAGAGCAGCCTTACCAGTTAGGCTCACAAGTAGTTCCAATCTTACTGGTGGTGTAACTGCTCCAACCCATCATTGGCGGAACGGTCCAAATGAAGGAAAAGGTCCACACAAAGACAATACCTAGGGCTGCATGCTTCCCCCTCGGGCGCAGATTTCTCAGTGGGCGGCAGACCACAACGTACCTCTCAAAAGCCAGCAGAGCAAGAGACCAGAGAGCTACAATGCCTGTAGCAAGAGAGCACAGTCAGCGTCAAAAATTGGGTAGATCACTGAAAAGCAAGCACTGTCCCAAATTACAGATTCACAGAACTGTTTAGGTTAAAAGAAGTCTCTGGAGGTCATCGTTGCCCCTCAAGCACTGTCCATATAGCAGGTTGTTCAGGACCAAGTCCAGTAGGGTTTTGAATATATTCAGAGATGGAGACTCTGCAACCACTGTGGGCAACCAGTTGCACTCTTTGACCACCCTCCACATCAGACACCTTTTCCATCAACACAAGTTATAAAAGGATGGGCAGTTTATGTGCATTATTCTAATAATGAAGACCATAAGAATTTCATATTTGTCTAGTTTGTCAGTCTAAAGTATAAGGGCTACAAAATCAAGCAGCTAATCAGGCCAGTTAAGTGATTATGACTTACACTTTTCATTCGGTTCTGCTCTGAAAACCTGCAAACTATGTGTAGCATCTAAATTAACTAATTAAAATATATCTTCTAAACACTATATTTGCAAAAAATATTTCAGACTATCATAAAACTCAAACCTGCAGACAGCTGCCCACAACATCAAATGATCAGTTTAGCACATATCACTTGATGGGACACCTAAATCTTGAAACAGCCTGATATTTCTCCATAGGACATAGCTTACACGCTCCAAACTGATGTAGAAGCACTGTCCCTCACTGACATTCCCTATGCCTTAAACAAGCAGACAGCAGCTGCAGGACTCCTTTTCCAGCTGAGGATCAGCACTGGCTGATTTAGAGCAGTGACAAGCGTTACTGGCTGTCTTTATGCAGCTTCAGAAACAGGGACAGGATGCAGGAATGAGTGTCTGTATCAAGTAAGTAGATATCCCGTTTTAAACTAATATCCCATTTATTCTGCAGAGGTATATTTACACAGGGTACTATGTGAGGATTTTTCCTCAGAGTACTTCTAATATTTTTTGTAGTAAGTGAACAAAGCCATGGAAAATAAATCACAAAAAGATGTAGGTGGGCGAAGTGACTGTTACAGGTGTGTCCCTGCTCCTCAGTGCCACTGGAGGGTACGGAACGTAAGATGTTTCCATGCCCTGAAATTTTCCACAGTTTAAGAGCAGCCACTCACTCTTTTTCTCTCTTTCTTATTTACCCACATAAGCACACACCTAAATACAAATATTGAAAGTGGCTATGCATAAGGATTTTTTCCCTGAAATTGTTTTGCCATAAACCCCACAACACTGCTATTCTATTGGCAAGTTTTCCTCCTTCTATGAAATATATTTAATGCTCAGTGCACATGGGACAGGCCATTTATATGACAGGGATATAGAGATACATTTTTCACTCCCCGCTACAGAATATATGTGACTGGGGAAAACACCAGTGAATTCAAAGACATGCAAAGTCAGTGACTTAGGAGGCTGCAGTAAAATACATTGAAGAAAGTTGAAGGGAAAGAACACAACTACAAACACAATCAAGCTTACCAAAAAATGTGACAGCAAATCCTTCCAGTACACAAGCCCAGTATCCCATATAAAAATAACCTTTTAGATTTGTGAAAAAGCTGATGGTGCCACCAGTCAGTGAGACCAGGAAATCAGCCACAGACAAATTGACGATAATATAATTGACAGGTTGTCTCAATTGCTTGAACTTAAAAGTTACCAGGATTACAGACAGGTTCTCAGCCAGTGACAGGGAGGTCACCACCAACATTGCTGCTGCCAGAAGCCTGAATTGCCAGGGCTGGATGGAGTCCAAGGGACGACGGAAGGGATCCCACCTGGCAGGAGCAGAGGAACCAGACAAGAGCGACTCGTTTTCAAATGTTCTAAATGCATCCATTATTCCTCTTATTAGCAAAAAGAATATAATATAATATTGGAGTTTCAACTCTGTAAATAATATTCAGGATTAAAAGGAGAAGTTTGCTGGTTCCAAAAAAAGTGTGAGCAAACTCTCCTTCCTTCTGCTTTTCAATAATAATCGAGGAAAAAATGTTTCAATTGGAGGAAAGTTCAGTGCTGCAGAGTGAATGTGGGAATTAGCACGAATCTCTCTTAGAGCAACTTCTACCCCTCTCCACCCATCGCCTCCTTCCTATTGCCGACTGCAGCTTTATCTGTAGTGGAACCCAGCTATGGAAGCTGCAGGTTTCCTCCTACTGCAGCAGCCAGCAGCGCTGAAATGCCCCTCAGCTCAGCCCTGCTCCGTGGGGAAAAAAATCAGTGTTTGCTTGGAAGCCTCGCGCACTTTCCAGCACGGTAAAAAAATGCTGTTTTTTTTTTTTTTTTTCCTTTTTCCCCTGTGTGCGGTCAGTGCAGGGGCGGAGCGATCTCCCCGGCCGGCGATGCGGGAGCGCGGCAGGGCGGAGGCTGCCCCGAAAGGTTTTGGGAAGGGGCAGCTCTGGAAGGGACAGCCGGGAAGGGACAGCCGGGAAGGGGCAGCCGGGAAGGGGCAGCCGGGAAGGGGCAGCTCTGGAAGGGACAGCCCGGGAAGGGACAGCTCTGGAAGGGGCAGCTCTGGAAGGGGCAGCTCTGGAAGGGACAGCCCTGGAAGGGACAGCCCGGGAAGGGACAGCCGGGAAGGGACAGCCGGGAAGGGGCAGCTCTGGAAGGGGCAGC
>VZTX01015663.1:0-14059 GCA_013400915.1 Pardalotus punctatus | reverse complement strand
GACGCGCGTGAGAGGGCAGCTCTGGAAGGGACAGTCCTGGAAGGGGCAGCTCTGGAAGGGACAGCCGGGAAGGGGCAGCTCTGGAAGGGGCAGCTCTGGAAGGGACAGCTCTGGAAGGGGCAACCCTGACGAGATTGACACGGGAAAACGGGTGATGGGACCGCGCTACAAAACCCTGCCCGCATATCAGACCGGCTTAAAACTCCAAATTAAGTCAATTTTTTCTGTTATTCTGTGGAATTTAATCTTCTATGGAGACAGTATTGATGTCGTTCCTGATGAAGGCATAATGATTCTAACTACAGTTTTAGCACTAAAATCTTTGTGAAGAAGCATAACAAGAAGAAGCAAAACAATTTTTTAAAGGTAGCATTTGTAAATACAGCAAAAGAAATACAGTTTGACAACAGACACCAGGAAAATTAAGTCATATATTTCTGATAAAAAAGGCTGGATGTATCTGAGCTCTGACAGTCATCAGCAGTTAGATTTACTTGCGTCCAGTTCCCAAGATAAGTAGCACAGTCACCTCCGCACCCTCATGAGGCGTTAACAGTGTGGCAGACAGTGTGGCAGAGTGAGCTGTTACTCCTGTGCAGTAACATCTTCTAAAGATATTGTAAAGAACTTTCATAGAGCCCATTCAGAAGCTTTGACGGGAGAATACTTTGTCTGAAAAACAGCCCAAACATCCGAGATACAATGCAAAAATCCATAAGTGAAGGGAGTTTTTCCCGTTGATCAGGATGTGTCACCAAAGCATTCACCACTCAGAAGCTGGCACCTGCTTTTCAAAACTGATTTCCTCCTCCAATTTTTTTCTTTTTTAGCTGCAGTTTTATTTTCTCACAGTTACTGTAAGCTAGCAATTAAACATTTGATGTCTGTTCTCAGAAAACACTGAATTATTATAATGGAAAATTTTTGTCCTGCCCTTTCAAGTGACTTGGAGGAATTATTTTGCTCTCTTGTTCATAATGGGAGTGGAGATTTCCTTTTGTCCTAAGGTAAAAGCTGTGTAAAAAAGAGGCATTCTTCACTGGGAAAAATACCAGCCTAGTTGCAAGAATTTCAGTAACCAGCAATATATAAAAAAGCTGATATCTGGACTAAACATGTCCTATTAACTAAGAACAAGAAACTAATGTAAATTAAAAGAAAAAAAAAGCACATGCTGAGCACCAGAAAAAAAAATCAGCAAACTGTATTTACTCAAGTCATGCTAACAATATCTTGCAGTATGGGGGCTCATCTGAGCAGGTAAAACTTTGATTAATGATAGCACACTACTTCGCAAAGCCCAGTTAAATGCAGTTCCTTGGGGCCTGTATGAAAGCAGTCCAGTAAAAGGCAACACTTTCATTCTTTTGCTGATTCTGACTGTAATTATTTTGCTGTTACTATGAAAGATTTTCCACAGATTTTTGAGATTTTCACCCACTTGCTTTCACATGATACTCATATGTTAACACAGCAATAAAAGAAATCACTTTAACAAGAAGCAATAAAGTCTACAGGCATTGAACAAGCTGATTATGTCACTATAATGAGCAAAAGAACATTTCAGAAGTTTGTTTTCCCTCAGAATTTGTATATTCCCCAAAAACTCAGTCTGAATTGTTATCCAGGATATTTACTTAATTGTATAAGTTAAAAAAAAATCAATTTGCATGATATTTCAGTACTAGTTAGTTTTCAAACATGAAGAAGTGGTCCTTTATGCTTACTCCCAATGCAGGCAAAGAAAATTAGCACAAAATTCTCTAAGTGAACTGCATGATAATGCTGCGAGTACCTCTACCATCAGAAATAATTTTAAACAAAGTCTTCACAGCAATGCTTTCTTACAAGCTACAATGAATAATGGTCATCAGAGCTTTTGAAAACGGGTTATGCATGCACTGACTGACAAAACCCGCTCTCTGAAGAAGCGCAGCTGAGTCAGATGTTTATTTTACTGTGTCAAAATTTCTCTTTGGAACAACTGTAACGGAATCTGTGCCCCACGCAGGTTTGCTCTTCTTGGGAGCAGACACACTTGTGACACCCACACTTTGCAGCCCGTCCAACTGCTGCAGAAAACAGACCACCAAGCCCACATCACCCTGGGGCTCAGCTTTGGCCTCTTACAGCCATATCTTCTAAAATGTACTTTTTACGTGAAGGCTTTGTTCAGTGTTAAATGAGAGATGCCACAAAGTGGGCGAGGAGGAGCAGCCGCTCCTGAAAGAAGGAAGGAACCAGAAGGCAGCAAAAATATTTCACAGTTTTCAAACCGTTCAGTACAACCAGGAGACTTGTCCCATCTATTTTCTCAGCTGAGGAATTATTAGGGAAGAATCTGGAAAAAACTCTCAGAAAGGTGAAACTGAAAAGCCTAAAGTCTCCTAAAGTCTCAGCCCTGTCACGAAGTTTCCTGCCAGCAGTGTAGTGGCCATGGGCGTGGGTAGCGGCTGCCAAAGGCGAGGATGAGGCATCACGAGCTCCCCAACACCGTGCTGTGACTCTTGCACCTCGGCTGCTGAGGTGAAAAGTCAGAGGCAGCTGGTGGGATGCCAGTTCTACCGCTCCTGTGTATCCTAATGCTACAACGTGTGGCTGATTTCATCGCACACACCTGAAGTACTGTTTGTGCTCTTTCTTATTACTTTTTTTTTCTTCACATTTTATGTACTGTATATTCTTCCCTAAATAAACACGCCGCTTACTTCTTGCTCCAGTTAATCCACCTCTTTAGTGACAGTGGGACTACAATTTATCACTCAAAGGACAATCACTCATTTTGGATTTTCCCTTGTTAAAGGCATGGGGATTGTTTTTCCCTTCAGCCACCTTCCTCTGTCTTCATTGTGTTTGCTGGTAGGACCCTGAAGTGCCAACACTTTTTAAATCAAAACTTCCATTTAACTGCTGACAATTCTTTAAAGACATCTCCCCAGGCCTTTTTCACTTATTATTCATCTTTTGTAAATCTACAGCTTTTTCCTTTTTAGCAACGTCTATTTGAAGTGACTCGTACATCTTGAGGAAGATTTTCAAAGGCACTAAGGGCAGTTAGACACAAAGGTCTCACTGAAAGTCAGTGCCAGCTGTGTCTGTCCCTAAAGCCTCTATCCAGAGATTTTAAAGTATTTATTTAGCTCCCACAGGATAGAAAGCTTTGCCACTAAAGCCTTTTCTATTAACTCATATTTTGCTATATTCCCAGCAATGAGAATGCTCTGGAAGAAAGAACTATCACAGGAACTTGAATTAAAGAAAAATAGCAAGAATATCTCAGAGAGGTGAGGAAGATAGTTCTCTAGCATTTCAATTAAACTCACCCAGTGCTGGTCTTCATGACAGTTTTAAAGTTCCTGTGTGGCAGTGGCTGGGGTGAAGGGTTCTAGAAGTCTCAGACTGACACAAATTTTACATGCCAGTTTCATCCTTATATTGGCTTACATCCATTATTTTAAATTGTGTCCTCCTGATACTTACTGAAAATCTGGGGATGCTCATTTGGCTCTGCTCAGCATAGGATGCTACTCGCACATAACTATTTCTTACTCTTTGAGAGCCATGCCACTTATTCCTAGCGAGGTTTTGATCAGACATGCATCTTTTCAGGTATGATTGCTTTACATCCTCTCTGAGATGTATTGTAAGATGCGTTTAAATGATGTTGCACTAAAAACTGGGGACTCTGTTTCCAAGACAGCGCCGGTCCCAGTGCAGACATCTCTTTGGCAATGGGGATGGACCACTCACTAGGAGGTGGGATGGAGCCCACCCAAAATTCCAGCACCTGGAATCTGATACCTGCTGGCCATCTCCCTTGCAGTAATGCCCAAGGGCTGAAAAGTAAGTCCTGAGATGATGTGGTGCAAACACATGAGCTGTGTCCTGGGCTTCTGCTGCTTCAGGCCGTGCTCGGCACAGCTGCTGTCACTGGGAGCTTTTGGCCCGCGAGTGGGACACCAGACCCTTTCTGTGCACTGGCAAAGAAAGGCTACCTGGTGAGAAGGTGATGCCTGTGATGAGCCAGAGAGCTTACAGGAATTTGGGAAAAGGAACTGTAAATGTTGAAATCAAAATAATGAGATGTTTGACATTAGACTGACCCTTCTCATCAGGTGGTTCCCAAGGAATTCTCTGAGGATGAATTTTCCTTTACAGACTTTGAAAAACCAACAGATAAAGCAACACCAGGGAGCAAAAACCAGACCCAGGGACTCCTTTCCTCCAGCTGAACAAGATTAGATCACACTGTCTCTTTGCAAAGCACTTATTTGTTTCTTAATCAACCTGACTATCTCAGATAATCCAGAAATGAAAATAAATGTTCTAAACATTTCACTTGTTCAGAGGCATTTATAATAACTGGTGTAAAGATAGCCTACATCTGGCTGCAGTCATATGTACAGAGCACACTGGGCTCTCATTATGTACATGTCACATTTGGTGAAGTTCTGCTGCTAATTTCTAGTCCCAAAATACATTCTTTCCAGCTCAGCTTCTGAGGATTAATCTTGCTTACTTAGATCAGCTGGTGATTGAAAAATGTTCTGAAAGCCTACTAAATATAAGTGCAATATTAAAAACTGATACTCAGCATCAACAAAAACAAAAGCAGCCAAGCTTTTTGTTTCACACCAACAGCTGGCTATCTTTACCCAAAACAACTCCTGTAGCCTAGGTAGCTGGTGAAAAGACTTAACTGCACATTACTGACACGAAGACCTGAATGAGCTGTATCATTTTGCTGGCAGAATTTGTCAGTTTGTTGCTAGAACATGCCATCCAGCCTCTGATTAAATTGATGGAATTTAACAGGATAGTAAGAACAGAGGAATTACTGAAACTTAATTGCAAATATGGATTTCAAGAGCTGACCCTGACTCGATCCTACATGACTTACTATGTGCTTCTGCCCTAAATGGTAATTTTGAATATTATTAAGAGTTTTCAAGAGCCTACATAAAACATTACTATCTCTTCCTGCTCACTTTGAAAAAAACAGTCTGAAATGTGAAAAATCAAAGGGGTTTTTCTATTTCTCCTGCCCTATCAGTAAATAATTAATTGCAGTCTCTTTGCAGATGGTTTCCCCAGTTAGGGCTGATCTGAATGTAAGTTCCATTTCTGCAAAATGAATACACTTGTGGATGCTTTCACAAACATGGAAATATTTCCAGAGCACGTCCTTTTGAGATGCACCAGAAGTTGTCATCTGCATATCTTGTTTACTCCAGTGTCAGTGGAGCACATAATGGCCTATGATTGGAGTTTTCTGATATCATAGCATCTTTTATATACTCTCTTGTTCATTTGAATTAGGTTTTACCTAATAAATTTTATTGTGGTATTTGTACTGAAATAGAAAGAACATTTATTGCTGAGAATTTATTAGAAGAAAGTGAAATGTTCTGAGATACTACCTTAAGAGAGTTTTAGGTCCTGTATAAACCAAGGCATATGTCACTTCATCCTACACAAAGCTCCACAAAAAAAGAATAATCACTTCTCAATTCAGTGACTCTCTTATTCCCAGCACAAATGTCCCAGATACATCTTGCTCCATGCTTCAGATTGTTCAGGGTTAATTTTTTTAAACAACAGTATCTATTGCAGCCCTAAATAAAAGTTAGCATACCTTGCAGCCCGTAAAATGAAGGCTTATATTGATCCAAATGCCATTAAATTCTCCCACCAAAAGTGAGTCCCATTAAATCAGGGTGAAAAGGGGATGAAGGGAATCGGTAAGGATATGCTGAAGCCCCAGTGCCACCACCTTTGCCTCATGCCAGGGGAACACTGCAGTTGCAACACTCACTCCTGGCTCGGCAGGTGGTCAGGAGGATGGGGCTTGGGGAGGGATGGCCAGAGGCTCGCACAGCTGGCCACCAGCCTGAGGGCCAGGCACCGGGAAACTGTAGAGAGAAGTTTGCTGAGCGGTCCCAAAGGCTCAAAACAGCAATAGCTGCACAGACAGCCTCGAGTCTAGGCAGAAATCTTGCAGCTAAACTTAGACTCCCTGAGACACCCTGTGTGTGAAATCCCACACCACCTCTGTTACCCAGTGCCTTGGAAAGAAAAGCAAAGAACGAGTGTTGAGATGAGGATTTCTCACGCGAGGATGCAGGGTGGACTGGCAGTGAATTTGCCACAGTGAAAGGCAATGCACAAAGATAATTGTCCTGATCTTGTTGACTTCTCTACCAGAAGTATTACACCCCAGTATGTAATCTTCCTATATAATCATAGGGAAATGCAAAAAGTGCAGGCTGACAAGAAGAGTCGGAACAGCCAGGATAAGACTGAAATCTGGCACAAAGTAAGCTCCTTTACGCATGGAAAAAATTCACATTATGCAACTTGATAAATGACTAGCAAGCAGATCTCACTGACCTGATTTAGCATTAATACGGTCATGGGACTTCTGGCTTGGAACGGGCCTGGATAGACCGGCAGGCTGGCAACCCTTGATATGAAGAACCTTTGATAGCACAGGGTTCTGCCCCTCTGTTCTGTGGGGTGTTCACACACTTAGGAAGACATTTCCTATCCTGCATTAACTGCACTAACACGCACACACTAAGCACATCTCCTGCTTGACTACTCTTGGATAAATTAGGATATATGTACTTCAAGAGAAATATTGTCTTTACAGAAAAAAAGGTTTTGATCTTCAAAATGCATGATATTTTCACCTTCCTCACATTAATGTCTAATTTGCCATTCTGATTACCTTTCTTGTTGAAGTAGACATTTTCTAAATGTTTGTGTTTGAAAAGAAACAACTATAAAATCTTCCCACATTCTTCTCTCCCTTTGAGAAGGTCCTTTTGAACCATTCTTTCCATGAGTTCTTATAACTACTGCTTCTTAGTCTTTTAGTCTTTTACTGCCCCAGTAACGGATTTTGTCGGTTATCTTGTTCCTTCCAAATGTGAGCTCATACAAAGTTTTCCTATGTCATCAACAATTTAAGAGTCCTTATGTGCATAAATGGTTGCAAGATACATTTAACTTTTGCAATTCAGTTTATCTGAGCTAAAATGAATGTAAAACCATTTAGAATTATTGTAATCAGTATAAATTCAATCTTTCATCTTTCCCAGAACAAGTGGCAGTGGGGAAGAAGAATGACCCCAGAAAATCTGAATACATAGTGTAGAATGAGGTGAAGAAACAGTACAGAAGAAAGGATTACTGTCATAATTCATTTGGCAAATTGGATGTTGAATAAGAAAAAATTAATACCAGAAAGAAAAAAAAAATGAGGTATTGGTCATTTGGCATGTGAGAGGATAGAAAGAGCACATTCGAGTGTGTGAAAGTAAAGTTAAGCCTCGTGATTTTAGGTACAGAGCATACATGTGGAAAAAGAGTTTAAGTTCCATGCTGACACAGTATCACTGGGAAGTGTTTGATAATATCATACATGAGAAAAATCTGCTAGGAATAAAACTGCCTAACCATGTATTTCGTTCAATAAACACTTGCTGTGAAACATTAGCATATCCTAAAGATTTATGGAACTGAGAATTAAGGCTAAAGGATACAGGAGCCCTATATCGCTGCATCTTTACCTTCATATTTCCCCTTCTCACCTACCATTCTCTAGAGTTCAGTGAAAGGGTTTGGATCTCTCATTTGTATCAATACCTGCCACTACATCAACAAGCATCTGCTCGTGGAAAGCTGAGGTTTCATGTTCAGCAAGCACAGAAGAATGACTCTGGCTATTGCCCCACTGTAACAAGGTCTTCGAGTTTGGTTCTTCCCATGCTTTTGTGATAACATTCCCTCCATATTTTCCCTGTGATTTTTACAAGAAAGTGTATCACTGGTTAATAGCTTTAGTTTATTTCTATAATTATTCCCATAAATGATACTATAATATGATTTTCAACTACACTGAGATAAAACTTAAAAACTAAAGCGTCCAAACCTCAAACCAAAAAAATTTAAAACTAAAGCCAAAACCTAAAGCAACTGATCTATTAGCAAATCTTATACCAAGAGAGTTCTCACCTATAAGTTCCATCTCAGGTCTCTGAGATAAAATGCACCACTTTTGGATGGCACAGAGATGTTCAAAGCGCTCTGATTCATCATCTTCTTGGCCTTTCATCTTTTAAAGTTCTCTACAGATCAGCATTTCAGAAGAGGAACTAAGGGTGGACAGGCAATCACATTCCAGTTGTGGTACCCTCAAGCATTGGAGAATTCTGTACCTCTGCTTCTGCAGGACCTCAAACCAAGGTGCAGCCTTCCTTCTCCCCATAGTGTTCATGTTTCACATACCAAAGGTCCTCTCCAAAGTAATTCAGTCTCTCACTAGGGCAAAAACCGACTTCCTAGTCAGATTTCAGGAATGCAAGTTACATGTATTTCATATTGAGGACCTTAATGTAATAAAATAATGTATTAGACTGACCAAGGAAGGAAAGTTTCTGCAAGACATTAATCTTACCTCAGTGCTTCAAGATAATTCAGTATCTATAAAGACAACCTAACACATACAAACCAAGAAGAGCAGTTACACAAGGTATCCTTGTCTTTTTCTGGGTTTTTGGAATAGCTTTATTGGAAGAGCTTAGATCTCTTAAATAACTACATATCTATTCCTGTTCCTAATGCAGGGTTCATATCATGCCTTTTAAAGGGGGAGTTGTTTTTAAATGCAGCTTTTAAAATCCTTTTTTTACTTTAATTTTTCTTAAATACAGGATAATTCCTCAATGAGTCTTTCCAGTGTATTTTTAAATTACTTTATCTGACACAACTTTATGTTTTCCAATAGTAGCACCAAGGATTTCTGTTATACAAAACACAGTTGAGCTCATTCACTTCTGTCCTCAACTGCAAAACAAGCAGTATCATTCCCCTTTTAATCCAATTAGCATGCACAGATTTAAAGTGTTATTTAGGTCAGTTCAATTGGTCATTGTAGAATGTATCATCTATGGAAGTATTCCTGAATGTATTCCTGGATTGCTGCAACAGCCAAACTAAAAAAGTACAGACTTGAGGTGTTTTTCTGGTGGAAACACACTTGGTTATTATTCTAACAAAATTATAAACACTATCTTGCTTCTGACATGAAGGTTTCACTCTGTTTCACGTTGTTTAAAGAGAACAAAAAGGCTCCAAGATGTGCTTTTAAGTGAATACACACTGGGAGAGTTCAGCCACTTCCCTGTTAGAAGGGAGGAGTACACGGACTAGGACTAAAGGCTGGGAGCTCTGGGAGCACAGCTTCCTGCAGAGAAGCTCCCGACCTGCACAGAGCCCTTCTTATTGGAACTATACCCTGGGGTCCCTGGGGACCCTCTTGGTGCACTCGAAGAGAAAATAACAGGATGGTGAAATCAAATTACTAGAGAGCAGACAGAAAAACAGTAACGAAGGAAGAAAAGAGAGAGATGGCAGTGTAGAAAGAGATGAGAGAGAACCCACATCGGGAATGTCCATGTAGGGAGCTTTTTACTGCTCCAGTTTCTCACTTTTTTTGTATTCTTTGAACAGCCCGGTCTAGTGGAAGCTCTCTCTGCCCGTGGCACTCCCCACCCTTAACCCAAACCAGCCAGTGCCGCTGTGATTCCAGCCAAGCAGTGTAAGTGGCGCAAGTACACGAACACAGCACAGTCCTTGGGTGCATCTACATCAGCTCTGCACCTCTGCACACTGCCAAGAGGCAGCAAACAGAAACAGCTGGAAGTGCAGCCCAGGAGCGTAGGTCAGTGCTGAATGCAGCAGTGCTTCACTAGCACTTGGACTCCTGATCTTGGAGGTCTTTTCCAACCGAAACAGTTCCGTGATTTTATACAGCAATCACTGCCACACTAGTAACACATTAATAAAAATAATAATAGCATTGTATTTAAAATTACCATCATTCTACAGTGGGCACAAGGAAACAATGTTAGGGGAAAAGGATGGCCTTCTTTCCAGATACCTGCCTTCAGCAACACCCCTTTTCTTTATTAATGATTTTGTTTCATTTCACTGGTATGCTTGTTCTAGATGTTGGTTGTAATTGTAAGAGGAAGAAAAATGGGGACCATTTCAAACACTATCCTTTTGTATTTTTCTAGAAAATTACAGTAAATTATATTACAGTGCCCTCAAGTGATGTAAATCCAATTCTGTCCTAGAAAGACAGCTCTAAATAATACTAATTTCAGCAGAATGGGTGAATATGGAAGGCAAATCATAGCATAAGCACCTTTGTTTCCAATGAACGTTCTTTTCTTGAGTGTTTTGACAACCCCTGATTTTTAAAAAGCATTCTTTAATTTTTAAATACCGTGGAAAAAATATAACAAATCTCCCAAAGAAATTGTAGGAACAAAAAATAATAGAACGAAAGAGATCTGGAAAAGAAGGTAACAGCTAAGGGCAGAAGAGGTAGTGAATTCTGATAGAGCTTTTTAGAACAAAACATGAGGTAAATGCTTAAAAAAACCAGAACAAAATCCAAACCACAGTCAATCAACCAACCAACCAACCAAACCCCCCACAGATAGCATTTAATTTCTTAGATACATTCACAGGTAGTATGTCTTAATGGTGAGGAAAATTGCATAAAGCAAGCAGTACATGATGCATTTGTAATACAGCTGGAAACTCTCTGAATTCGTATTGTCATTTTAGGCTGAAGAAATCAGCTTCCTGAAGACATAGGATATTTTTGGTGTGCATCAGCCCAATATTATTGTTTTGTTAGTAACAAAATAAAATGGATGTTATTTAGCTGATCTACTTCTCCACATTCAGGGTAATTCCAATATTGAGTCTCACATAACTAAATGGTTGATGTATGCCCCTAATTTATCATTGTTTTATGTCTTTTTAAAAAAAAATGTGAGGAAGATCAGCACATCACCAGGAAAATCTGTTATTCTCTCGAGATACTCTTTAAGGAATAGCCTGCCACCTTACAAATACAGATTACA
Source organism: Pardalotus punctatus (assembly GCA_013400915.1). Taxonomy (NCBI): domain Eukaryota; kingdom Metazoa; phylum Chordata; class Aves; order Passeriformes; family Pardalotidae; genus Pardalotus; species Pardalotus punctatus. Next base: position 3,113 of record VZTX01015663.1, on the reverse strand, counting down.
TCATGGCATACATGCTCTGAAGATGACGGGAATCTTACCATTGAACATGTTTTCAGAGAGACCACAACTGTACTGTACTTTGTCCTGCTGTCCATCCAGTCTGTCCTGTTGTCTTTCTCGGAAAACGGCTCTGTAAATAATACTGATTTTCAGCAAGCTGGATGAATATGAAAGAAACACACAAGACAGTACAAGCACCGTAGACCTGAGTAATTCAGTATTCTTCCAGCTCCCAGTGAAAGGACTCTGCTGTCCTTCAGCTCAGAACCACCCTGCTCCTGAATTGGCTGCTAATAGCTGTCTACCAGCATATGTTAAAACATTCCACAAACAGCTCAGAAAAGCAATTTGCAAAACCCAGATAAGACAAAAGGAATTTGAATCTCACCAATCTTTTATTTCTTATGCAAATGATACTTTAATTTCCTTTCATGATGATTTGGGGAACTCTCCAATCACTCTGAAATTGTGTCATATGAAATGCTCTGCTAACCCTTCAATTTTCTAAAGATTGCCTCCAGGATTTCTGAGGGTGGCCAGAAGAATTGCTGTCACATTTTTGTCATCTGTCTTTACAAACCGTACCCTTCAAAGAAAAACAGTGTAAGGTTCTCACCCCAAGTCATCCTCCAGTCCTCTCTGCTTTCAGTAATCCCCATCTTTTTTCTTACCCTCACTTGCACATTCAGGAAGAGTTTTATTAACAAAACACTTCTCTGTGGCTCAGAGAGAATCAATAGTGCTTATAAGCACACTCTTTATTTATTGGCAACTTACTCCTGAATTCCCCCGTCCAGACTATCAATAGGAAAGCAATCTCTTTATAGCACTAATGACTTGCGGTAAAGTATATACGTCTGTTTAATACAAATAAGGGCAAACGACTTCCCAGCCTTGGTTAGATAAAATAGAGCTCGCAAAGGCTTATGTCGCTTAGAAAGAATAACTTGTACCCTTCTCTCATTAAAAGAATAAGTTATTAGACGACTGGAGACAGGCAGGAAAAGAACAGCATTGGAGGAACAAGGGAAGTGGGAGAGGGTTGTTGGGTCGACACCAACCCCAAGTTTGACATGATCTAAAAACTCAATGCTCTTAATACTAACAACAATCTAAGCCATTGGCAGAAGAAGAGGGACAGGTAAACCAGGGTTTCCCCAGACAGAGGAAAAAAATCAAAGTCCTGGGAATTTCAGCAATACCAGTGATCTGCTGGAAACCACACCAACAGTCCAGTCCACCATAAACTGGCTGCTAGATCGACTGGGGCAGGACAAGCTCTTCGTTTTGAAAAGGACATGAAGGCAACAGCCCCACCGCCCACCCCCGGCACCTTGCCCACCATGCCCTTGTTAAGAGCGCCTGTCAAGGTACACAACAGAGAGAACAAAACTATGCTGATAACTGCTTATCTTAAATCTCTCAGACATTTCACCTGCAAAAATACTGTATAATTTCTTGCCCTAAAAATATATAGAAAATTATGTGCATGCTATTTTCCATCAATATTTATGACAATGATTGCTGATTTTAACATTGGAAGTTTCCTTAAACCTAATTCATGTTTTCCAGAGCTTCAAGAACTTGTGACTTAAAATCCAAAGCAGACCAATTCACACAGAAGCATTGAAAACTTCCTCATGATACCTTTAAAATCCCATTCTAGTGTTCATAAGGAATAAGTGATTTTGAAAGGATTTTTATATATAGATCTCCCTCCACCCCAATAATGAGATTAAAACCTTAGAGAGGCACAAGATTGCAATACATACTGAGCCTTTTGGTTTTGTTCTTTCTAGAAAGCACTAAAAAGCAGTCTCATCTATGTGCTTGACAGCTGAAATTAACCAGCTTCCCAGGAAGACATCAGTTAGAAACAGAATTTTTATGTTTCTTCACATTTCTGTTACACTGTTCTCAAGGTCACCCCGTTTCTCTTGTTGCTGCTCTAGACTATGAAGACTTCAGCTCTGCACCATTAGCAGATTCCTACTTTTTGTGCCAAGGATCATAATGAAAATTAAATATGGCCTTTCCCAGAACATACATCATCTTGTGAAGATGTTTCAACAGAGATCATCTAGTCTAAAATGACTCTGTTTTCTAGTGACTACATTATTAGACCAAAATACCTCTAATTTTTAAACACAAGGTTCTCTTTTAGGTATGCTGTGAAGAAGCAGAATCCATACTCAGGACCACACGCAGATAGCATCATCACTGGGCCAAGACATGGATTTTCCTGCTCTCTTGTCACTATTGCTCTAAGTAACTCCGTGCAACAATATAATTTCCCTCCCTCCTCCACTCATACCTCCTTCAACCACAGAATAACTCAGTAAAGGAAGCCTGTGAGGCGAGCTGCTCTGAGCTCCCACTTGCTCGATCATTCTGGTTTTACATGGACTTTGCAGATACACTTTGGAATAATGCACAATACAATGGGGGATGAAGAGTATTTTTATTCGTGGATTATTTTCTTCTAGTCCACAGCCTCTCAGACATTTTCAGCTGCACAGAAGCTACAAGAAAAGGTACTTTGTCTGTATGCATAACGAAAAAAAGTATCAGTAGGTTAAAGAAAACTTGTCTGAAGTTATTTGTACTGTAGCATTTAATTCTGGTCCACGTACTGCAATACTCCTCCCTTAGTATGCTGGAATGCGTAAGTCCCAGACGAATTTGATGTTGCTGATACCAGTTTCGTTTCTATGTCCTGTGTAAGAAATGTTACTGAAACCAGGGGCAAAGCAAAAAGGTCGTTAACTTTACACAGTGAGAATTCGTCCTTTGCCCTGCCTGTAGCTACGGCCGGCGAGCACGTCAGCGCAGCGGGTCTTAGCACCCACGGCCCGGGCAAGCGTGGCAAGCGTCACGGCTCCGGGACCGCGCACGGAGAGGGCTGGGGCTCCCGCACGAGTCTCCCGGAGTCCCGGCACCGGAATCCCTCCGGGCCCCTTTGCCCCGTCTCACATCACAGCCGGCCCGGAGAAAAGCAGCGGGACCGGGCGCGGCGGAGCAGGCGCTGGGCGCAGCGCGCTCCGAACGCGGCGCCCGAGGCCACAAGGGGGAGCCGCCGGGTCGCGGAGGCGGCCGGAGACCGGTCCGGCCCA
>VZTX01015660.1:36867-103898 GCA_013400915.1 Pardalotus punctatus | reverse complement strand
GCGCCGCCCGCCCGCGCAGCGCCCCGGCCCCGGTGCTGCCGGCGGCGGGGCCGGGGCCGGGCGGGAGCGGACGGGCTTACCTGCACTTGGGGCTGCTTTGGGTGACTTTCCAAGTCAAGGGAAATGTGTGTGTGTTTGGGATGGAGGCAGCAGCGCGCATGCGCCATCAAACTTGCCCTGATCCCGGATTTTTCCTCCTCGCGCTCCCCTTTGCTTTGATTATTGAATTTTCCTATTTCTAACAGGAGGGCGGGCGTCGCGCAAAACCCGGCCTGGAACCCACCGCCGCCCGCCCCGGCCCGCCCGGGAACGGGAAGGGGGGAGCGGCGGGAGGGAGCGGGTACGGAGCGGACTCGGTCTCCAGGCAGGCAGGGCAGGCAGGCAAGGGAGAGGCGCCTGCAAAACCCGGACCGGATCCCCCTCCCCTGGCAAGGGAAAAGGCGAGAAAGTGTCCCTATTTCCCAGCGCGAGCGGGAAGCTGCCTGTCCCCTACCCCGCCCCTGCACTAACGGTTCCTCTTCCCCATCCGTCCTCCTTCCCAGAGAACTACTGTAAGTTTTATAAAATTTTCTATTTTGCAGTCTGCTGACCCATGTTCACCTTAGTTCCCTGACGCTAAACTCCATGGAGATGACGAGTAACTTAGGTTGTGCGTACTGCTTTATTCTCCAGTTGGTTTTCCTAGGCATGATGTTCAGTTGCTATTTTAGAAACTTCTAAACTTCAGTACTTTGCTGATGTTCTTTGTCTGGATTTCACTCAAGTTTAGGACTAACCATTGTCTCGTATCTACAACTGTACTATTTCTCAGCTTGGCAGTGCTGGCTTTGCTGGCAGTTGTTACACATAGGACTAACTTTTGCGGGTCTGGATCCTAGACAAAATGCCACGGAACAGACATGGAAACTATGAACAGCCTTGTAGACTGGGCTGGTTTTGTGGGATGTCTTTCCAGGATCAGGGACAAGAGTTTGCATGGCACCTGAATTTCCAACAGGCAGGCATCACATTTCTGTGTTAAACTACTTTCCCCAGCTCTACCTTTTCTTTCTCAGCTCTACTTTTATTTCACTGAGACAGTGAGTATAGATTACAGTTACATGTGCACATTTTGTGGTGGTGATTCCATAGAACCATCCCCAGAGACCTTTTCCTTCATCCCCTAGTTACCTCGACAGGAGCCAAGAGCCTGGGCCCACTGGCACCATGCACTCAGCACTGGGGCTTGGAGGTACAGCTGCCTGCCTGCCCAGGCACCAGGTCTGTGGGACGGATCTGCCTCCATTGTAGGGCACGCAGGATTTGGGCCCTAAGCCGAAGCTAGGCATACCTGTACACTCTTGGATAATTTTGCTCATTGGCAGCAGGGAGCTCCGCGTCAGCACACCCACACAGAGCCCTTGCAGGAAGGAGCGTCTTACTCTTCCCATGTGCTTCCCTCTCCGTGTCTGTCTCCACCTGTTGCCTCTTGTCCAGTGCTTACACCATCAGCTCTTTGGGGCAGAAACCATGGTTTTGCTCTGGATTTGTCAGTGCCTTGCACAATGTGGCCCAGCTCCATAACCACAACTACTATTTACTATTGCCACACGCATAAATAATAACAATAATTAATAATAATAGGCTAATTCCTCTGATTTTGATGTGACTGCTCATGTGAGTAAAAGTGACTCACAGACATGAGCATTTGTGGAACCACTGCCAGCTCTTGAGCTTTTGTTGTGAGTCTTCCAATATTTGGTGTTCTCTTTTGATCCCCAGCTCCTGGAATGACTTGTTTCTAGCACTTGCATTTACACAAGGAAGCTCGGAAATGTGGCCTAGTGCTCCCAAAGGCCTCAGAAGCCAGGGAACAAATAGGAAACTTCCAAAGAAATGCATTTTTAATGGCTTTTGCGAAAATCCTGTGATTTGGCAGCTCAGGGAGGAGTGGAGTCTGACTCATGAATTTTGAGCACACAAGTTTAGCAATATGCATCAATTGAGTTAAATATTTAGGACCCTGTAAAGACTAGACTTCTACTAACCAGACCAAACTTACAGTGCAGAGATATATCTTGTGGAAATACTGTTTAAAGTGCTTTGGTCTTTGCAGAATCTGGCGTTTTGTATATTTGCATGTTGTTTGGGATTCATCATTCTGTAGTTATTTATTTTTACCTGTTCACAGTAAGAAAACAGGAAAATAGGCATGAAAATAGGATTATAAAAGTAAATAGGACTGTGTGAGTGCTATAATAATTGTGGTAAGTATTTACAAATTACGGAAAATACAACTCCCAAGCTTTTTGAATTTGTATGCTGTAGAGACACTGCCAGGTTAAAACCCATGTGTTTTTGAAAGTAAATGTCCCAACTTCTGGTACATAAGTGAAAGAGAGCAGGTCCCAAGCTATGAATTCTTGCTTATGAGGCATCCCTGAAGAATGAAGGGTTGGGAGAATAGGGCCCTTTAATTAAACCTGCATCATTACTCGTAATTGCATTTACTTATTATTTTCTCTTGTTCATGGTTTTGCATTTCTCTCATCTGCAGTGTTGAACGCAGACTGAGTGGTCTTCCTTCTGCTTGGAAGTTTCCTAATTTTGGAGTGCTGTGGAGCTGGTCTAGTTAGGAGGAGCATTTGGGCACAGCCAAGTGTTTTTGTGGTGGTCCTGTTTATCACCACAGTTCTCTCCTGCCTGTGCTCCCCTGCATGTGGCGGGAGGCTCAGACACCCTATGAGCTGTGCCTCTGACAGCTTTGAGTCTCCTTCCTGACCACAGCTCACCAAAGCCCATTCAGCCTATCTGATGTTCACTACATGAGCCCCAGAGTGCACAGCTCCTCAGCCAGATAGAACAGGCGGTAATGACACCTTACACAGCCCGTTCTAGATAGAAATTAGCAAATTGCAAATGATGCATACTTAACTATTTATGCAGCATCTTCCTGTCATCAACCCAAAGCAATTTTATTTCCGTGTTGAACAGTGGATAAAAATGTTCTATAGATTTAACCATTGCAGGAGCTCCTTTTAAGTGGTGCAGTGATCTCTCTCCAGCTAATTTAGTGTTATAATAAGGCAGCACCCTCACAAGTCCTTTGTGTTCTTGTGTCAATACTGCCCCCAAACCAAAAGTGCTGGCATCTGCATCTGTCAGAAAAGTGGGTCTGAAACACAGAAAGACTAAAAAAGGAGCAATATGGCCATCAGCGGAGCAATATGGCCATCAGCAGGGCAATCTCAAAAGCCTTTTGCTAATTCTGAACTAAGAAATTTCATTCAGTTTTCCTCTAAAATGCGATTTTGTTTCTCAGCAAGCCCATGCTATGGTTTAACGGCACTGGAAAATTCAACAATAAACCTCCTCGAACAGAAGCTGACTGAGATGCACCTGGAGAGCCAGTATGCTTCAGTACAGATTCAGTTTTGTTCTTGCCCATGGGGGTTACTTGCCCATTGCTCAGGATTCAACTTGAACCAAATCACCTCTCTAGCTGGGATTGAAGACCCTTAACCAAATACCTCTAAGGAAAATGTCTCTCAGTTTTGCTCTTTTCTGTTCTAAGCATACGACACGACAGGAGAAAAAATCCAAAAGGGATCTTGGACATTACTCCTATTTCCTTTCCTCTTATGGTTTTCTCTGCCGGCATTTACTAAACCCGGGAGACTTTATACAGTTCTGGTTCCCATCATCAGTACTTCCTGCTTGCCTGAACATTTAACAAACAGTTCAGTTGCACAGGATCATTGACAGCTCAGATTCCACATGCTCCTCCATCTCCAAAGAGGTTTCATCTGCTTCCAGCCTTTCTTTAGCTACCACGGCATGTAGTGATGCCATTAGTGGCTGCCCTTGGGGAAAGGATGTCCTGCACACTGCAAACTTAGTGCCCATAAGACATTAGTTCTGTTGAGCTAAATATTTCAAATGAATTTCCATGGACTGAAGTTGTAGGACACCTTTTATGCTATTTATCATTCAGCAATTAGCAATAATAGCATCCAAACTCATTATTAGGTCACCTGCTGTCCACAACTCTTGGTTAAACCCAGAAATTTCTCTCTTAAGCCTAACTTCATAGAAGGTTCCCCCTTTGGCTCAGAGCCCTCATTTCCACCCTGGAGTGGGGTGGGTGCAGCTGTGTAGACATGCAAGATACGGTGAGTGTCTGTCACATCCCCTCATGAGCTGCTGGGCAGCAGCGAGATGTGAGCACGAGGAGGTACTAAAAGCCATACAGCACAGAAGTGAACACAATATTTAGACTGATGACAGGAAAACTGTTGGTGAAGCATACAGGCTGTGTCTTTACTGCAGAGTAGAGGTTAATGTATTTTATTCACACCCAGCACATACCCCAGAAAACTCCATCTGGCTATGCTGTGCAAGTGTAGCCTGAGAAAACTATGTACCCTTAAAATATTACTCACACAAGAAAAATGATGTTAAAATGACATGAGAAGGGCATGGATTAAAATGCCATAAGCAGAGAAATACATGCTGAGGGTCCTCAGGTCACCCTGCTTTTAGCAGAGGGGAAGAGGAAGGACAGCAAAAGTCGTTCCTGTAGCTCTGAAGCTCATGACAATACTCAGCTGAGGTGCTTTGTTCCCACCCTCTCAGAGCAGGTGACATGCTTTCCATAGGCCTACATGCCACATTAATTCCTCAAAGAGGCACTTAATCTCTAGTAAATGAAGAGCTGGCTCAGGTCTAGGCTGAGGTCTAGGCTGACCAAACTACCAAACTGAACTGAACCAGTGACCTATCCCATGTGGACTACCCAAGAGCCATCAGGCATCAGCACTGACATTTTTCAAACCCAGCACAGACCAAGATGCTGTCCAGGACCTCTCATCCTGCTTCACAACTCACTGGAAGAATGAAGAAATCACTCAGACATGCCCTATAAAAATCCTGTGTATTTACTCAGTTTCGTAATGGAAAATTAAAGTAATTGCAGAGGAGGAGGAGGTATTTTTTCAGTTGCAAGTGCAATATTATCCACTTCCATGCTTTATCACTGGAGTGGCACAAGAAATCAAGGAGTATCATGTGATCATTGTTTGTCAAATGCCTTTTTGTCACAGGCAACTATTTCCTTGCATGTGCCCATTGCAGAAGAAGAAATTGGTTGGATCCCCATCGTACCGTGCTCCAAATCCTCTGCACAGAGGAGGCATTGCTTCACACTGACAGCAGTGGGGCAACAATTATTTACATTGAAGAGGAACAGGCCCTGCATTTTGAAATGTCTCACTTTTGCTTAGAAATACATATGATTAATATCAGTATAGAAGTATGTAATAAAGATATTGAAAAAAAATTGTGAACCTAATTAAAGGCCTATAGAGTGATACTGACTTTTGGATGGTATAAATGAGCTGTGTACAAGAATTTACTCAGCTCAGAATCTGTCCTTATCTGTTATATTTGCCTCAAATCTATATAAAGGTTCAAGCAAAAGACTTGGCACTTAACAAGAAACATCCTGCATTTAACCCCATTTCTGTCCCAAAATTTCCCAATGACTTCACTACTCCATGTGTCTGGGTAACATCCACTGGTTTGGGGCTTAGTCCTACGGGAGACTACTAAAGGTAACAAATAAATACAGGAGGAAAGAATCATAAATAATCAACAACAATAATAAAACTAGAATTCAAGTGTGAAGTATGTTTGTAATTGTTTTAGAAAATAATCAAGTAAATAGCAATAAATAATAGAAATTTATATTAACAATTCATTTGTGCTGATACAGACCTTCAAGTTAGAGTTCATTGTATTAATTTACTAATTAATTAAGTACTACATCACCTGGCACCTACATAGATTTTATTACACTTTATGGATGGAAAACTTAAGAGTCTTGCCTAGGGACACAGTGAATTGGTGACAGAGCTGGACACAGAACTGGAATATCCTCCACAGCTCTAAGTCTGTTTACAGCATAAAGTTGGCCTGATTTTCTGACTAGTTTACTTCAACAGATGCAATTCTCAGTGTGGGGACTTCAATTTGGGTGCAAGATGGAGTAATTTTGTTTGAGCTTAAATCAGTTCTTAATCATAACATGCTACTTATATAAAGGCAGTTTTAAAAATATCCTTGTAGATGTCTACATTTTGGACTATTGACTTAAAAACACACCTTTAGTTTAAATGCTGCAATTTTCCTAATAGGTCCCAAGTCGCAGCAGTTCTTGATGTCCCTTCCATCTGCATTTCACCAGCAAACCTCACCTAATGAACTGTGACGTGCAATTTTGAGTGTCTCCATCTCAACAGTGCAAATATTGGTGAGTGCCCTGAATTTGGTACAAGACAGACTTGTTGCAATTTAGTTTGGCCTTTTAATAAATTGTTTAAGATTCCCCAAAGTCAGGGTTTGCAGCCAAGTCTCAATTGCTTAAAGAGATGCTCTAAGTGCACGGAGCTGAGTTAATTACAAGACAATGACCCTTCCACAGTATCCCTCTCCCAGGTATCACAGAATACTTCCATCAGGCAACATTTATTGATGGACTTTTCTGAAACTGAGCCACTTCCATTTGGTCACCTGCACCTATGTCATGGGCAAGAGGCGGTGTCTTCATTATCTCTGCCTTGCTCGGTGTCTCCTGTGGTCATGTTGGCACTGGGGCACAGATGCAGGGACTCCTTGGCCCTCTCCCTTTTCTAGCAGTGCGTGTCAGCCTGGCAGGAGGGCGTGGGAGTTTCACACTGGCCCAGTGAGATGGAGGCAAACCAAGGGCTGCATAAGGAATGCAGGAGAACTGCATGGGATAATGGGAAATGTTATTTATAGCCTGAATGCAGAAAACCTCCCCTTCCTCCCCCCTCGCCAACAGACAAACCCATGTCCAGTAATGACAAAGTCATTACCTTTTTATTATTTTTCAATAGGGTTCAGATGTAGTGTGTCTGTTCCTTACAGGCTGTCCTGATGGTTCTGGTCTCCCGTCACGCTAGGAACACTCATCTAAACACACCACGTGGGTGTGGAGTTACCAGCCCTGCTTTAGAAAATTTGGGCCTTACCCTCCCAGCCGCCTGTTATCTCACTTATTAAGGGAGAATTATAATGTTTCCCTTCCTCCCAAGAGGCATTTGGGACTACAATAAAGGCCTCGTGAGAACTGCTGCAAGATCAAAGCAGGGATCCCACTGGAGAAGTTCAACATAGTGCTGTCCCTGATAAGACATGGTTTTGGGGGGTCCAAATAGAAATGATGGACTTTTCAATATTTTTTTTTCTAGTACAAACATTATCCTTGAGAAAAAGAATTTTTTCATGTGGAAATCCTAAAATTATGTGACCATTAGATACTGAAAAGGCTGAAATTCTTTTAGATTTGATGGCTTTTCAAACTTTCCATCCCAGCGTCCTGTGTCCTGTGAGAAGTCCCTATTCTGACACGCTTTTGCTCACTATTCCACCACTGATCATTCTCTGAAAAGCTTCCTCTTTCACCTGGTGCCCCTCTGTAACTCCAACACTCCTTTTTTTTTTTCTTGCATTTAATGCCATAGCATGCTTTGTCTTTGTTTTTATGCTTTGTAAATGTCCTTCCCTCACTTTGTATCTCCAACAAGACCCCTGTGTGCGGTTCTGATAACCCACGTAGCACCCATGTCTCTGGGATTTATTTTGAGATCCGCTGCTTGTTTATTTATTTCCCTTTTAGCACACCCAGCGAGGCCTGTGTGGCAGGAGATGTGAAGCGAGGTGATTATGGGAGACTATTTCCCCTCGCTGCTCATTCATGACAAACAAAGAGCAGTGATTGATGATTAAAAATGCATTCTCTGGGCTTGTTTTCTTTTGTTTTACCATTATGGAGATATTATAAATACTGAATACTAATCAATCCAGACCTGGCGGGACCTCACAGACCTTCTACAATCCCAGGGCTATGTTCTTCCTTATAACCTCTTCAGCTTTCTCCTCCCTCCTTTGTTTTTAAATTAAAGACCTCCCAACCAAAAGGGATTAAGTTAATTTTGGATTAATTTGGACTGTCTGGGCTCTCGCCTCTCGCCAAATAGCCATACTGTCCCCTGAAAGAATAGTCTCTGTGCCAAGGCACCCTGACATTTCCCTGCCCTTTTTCTGCTCTGCAGTGGGGTGGAAACGGAAATTAGTTCCTCAGATCAACGGAAAAATTCTCTTATTTAGGAAGCCCAGAGTGCCACAAATTTGCTTTCAAAGTGGGTAACTAGTGGGGAGGAGAAGAGATCAGGAAGTCCTCTCTAAAAACTCTGATTATTGGTAGCAGTAAGGCTGGCTTTCTCCCTGGGCATTTCTGTGCAAAAGCCAGAGTGTCACATCTGATTCTGCAACATTACACAATGTCCAGATAAACAGCAAACTCGGTGGCGCTTGCATTCTTTTATCTTTATTCAGTCAAATTAACTGCTTTCTCTTTCCCTTCCCACACCCCTGCCCTCGCCTCATTCTCCCTCATTCATGCAAAATAGAGAAACACTCTGCACTGGCCTCTGAAAAAAATTGATCAAAATCATCTATCCCAATGGACTGAGAAGATTTCTCTTCACTTTGGCCTAAACTGCTAGTTTTCTCTAATCAGCTATTTCCTGTGAGATTTTTCCAGTGTTCTGCTGAAGTCAATATTAAATAAATACAAAAGAGCTCTGACTGACTCCAGTGTGAGCACAGTTAGGTTGAGGGCTCAGCTTTTGCTGAAGTCACCCCAGAGAGCAGAGTGAGGTTCCTCTTCTGCTCCCGACAGCACATAGGCAGACCCGAGGTGCTGACAGAGGCACCGGGACACCAGCGGAGTGTAACAGCAAGCAGGAGGAGGGTTTGGTTGCCTGCGTAGCTCAGATTACAGAAAATAAACTACAGTGGGCACTGACATACATTTTCTTAATATGCTCAGAACCAGCCCAGGAATAGCTGAGTTCAGCTGGAACATATCAGGAAGGAGAAGGAAGAGAATCTGAGCTGGGCTAGCAAGAAATTTTAGTCTGAACCATATGGCAAGAAACTGCAGTGTGTTCTTATCTTGAAGCCTGAGGATTTATTTTATGCACATAATTCCCTGATCATCTTGATGTAGCATCTCTTAGGAGGATGTTGTTACAATATCTAACCACCACTGCTGGAAGTTGACAATCTCTCTATCATCTTCAGTTTCTTAAATAATTTTAAATATATATCTCTGTTTATGAAATATCAAGGGCCTGTTCCCATTGAAGTCTGGGGAAGGACTCTAATCAGTTTGAGTAGGCATTTGGATCAAGCCCATAGACGCTCACTACTTTTCTCTTTAAATATTGTATCTCTGCATCACATCTTTGCATGCTGCTCTTCCATAGTACGCACAGGGTCTTCCTGTCCCTTTGAAAGCTTTGAATTTTTTTTCTATGAGAAAAGCATTTCTCTGTAATCTGTGTTCAAAAATGAAGACCACTGCTTTCCAAGTAATGAGGAGCCTAAAATGCTGATTTTTAGCCAATACACTTTATCCCTCTGTTTCAAAATTTAACTCTTCCCCTCTGCCCACAGCAGTGTGAAACCAACTCAAAGTGAAAGGGGTTTTGCACAAGTAATGATAAGTAAATCTGCTTCAGTTTTGAGTTTAGCCCTGAGTCTGCAAGCTGCCTTCAGTTGCAAGGTAATTACCATCAGTTCACCAACAAAGTCTGTTTGCAGACTTGTTTCACCAGATTGAGCACACAGATTGATCGAAGCCACTCCTTGGTAAGCCTCTGCAATGCAATGGTATCTTCACACAGTGGTTTGTTCAAAGGCAATATTGTTATTGCCATATTTTCAAACACATACACTTTCACCCAAAGATCCTAACTCCTCTGGCAGTTTGTTTCAATGCTACCACTTAGCATAAGCTTGGCAGAGACAGAAATGCATGTGTATGCATGTCTGTATGTATATGTATGCACATGTCCTACACCCACCCACACCACTTACTAATCCATTGGCTGATGTATTTATGGCTAGTTTGCTTACAAACCACTGCCCTCTGAGGAGCTCACAGCCACCTCCTGCAACTATGGCACGTGCTTTTCTCAACAACAAAACCTGTATTTCAGAAAGGAAAAGACTCTGTTTATAGCCTGGTTATGGCCAGTGCTCTTCATGCACATGTGAAGTCCAGACCAGACATGCTTTTTGGCAACGCTACGTTTAAGGTGTTCTCTCCTGGCTGCCTGGTTCACGCACCTCTCAGACCATTTCTCTGCAGTCACAGTGAACCCCCAGAGGCCTCAGGGACAGGAGGACCCCCCTTCCCTCTCTCTTTAGCTGATGCCCTTTCTTCTTGCACTTCTTCAGAGGATTTTTCTCACATTCTTAACTCTCATGAAAGACAGGCCATGTTTGGGGCTATGTAGCATAGAAAAGCCAAAAAGAATCACTCTGAGGCTGGATTAGAGAATGAGCCTGGAACGTTTTCTCTAGAAAAATTAATCTAGAACCTAAAAGTGAGGAGACGAAGATACAGCCAGGTCCCATGGTGGATCAATTTGCTCTGACTAGAACAGAGGCTGGGGCAATTCTTTAGTCTGTGATATTAAAGAGGTCAGAGAAAAAAAATCACACTGAACCTAGGAATAGATTAATTGTTTTACAAAGTATGATGGCAGTGTGCAGTACAATGCTGGTTAAAGATACCCAAGCTACTGCTGGATAAGTACAGCAAGCAGTGGAAAATTATACCAGACAGATCACTGTACTAATAAAGCCGTACTCTTCTGATATCAACTAGTGAGGTATCTCTAAAACTGTGAGGTGTACATATGTACTAAACACTGCAACTGCCACTTTGACTGTTTTGCCACTCTACTTCAACATCCTAATCTGTAAAATTGGAGGGGGGGTATGGGGGATGGGGAAGATCACTACTGCTATATTCAGAAGGAGCTATGAGACTTATTTGATGTTTTTTAAGAGCCCTGAAACCTCAGAGAAGGGCAATTTATTGTTTTTCTTTTCCTGTGATCACACTATTACCACTGGGATTGTTTATTTCTCAGCTCTGGGTTTCAATTTATTTATTTCTCATTGTGCTCTGGGTTTCCACACAGAGCAATTTCCACTAGCAAAGACTGAAGGGACTGTTTTCCCTTTCTGGCTTCAACTTAACAAACGTACAGGCTGATAAATCCTCTTGTGAAAATCCTACAGGGTGAAGCAGGCTACAGATCAAAGGGAAGGAACATTTGTCCTCTAGTATGATACCAATACCAGCAGAACCTCCTCACCTTCATAAAATGATCCTCCATAAAAACTCATGCCCCACCCTCCCACTCTCAGCTCCCACATCCAGACTTCTGACTTTGTCACACATTTCTCCCATCCAGATCTGACAGTGTAATCTGGCTCTATTGGCATAAAAAGTTCAACTGCCTTGTGAAAGACACCTCTAACAGCAGCAGGAAACAAGGAAGCAGAGAGAATAGTACTGGATCCCAGGCTGGCTGCTCTGTGGCGCTACAGGTTCTTTGTGAGCTTGGGGGAAACCCCACCCAGCTCCATGTCCTAGTTCCACCTGGGAATGCCGTGCAGAGAGCAGCCACCTCAGTGCACTCTCAGGATACTCAGATCTGGGCAGACTTTGCTTGTCTCTGCTTTGGTCTGGTTCCAGGTAGCTCTCCTTCCTCTCCAACATCACAGACATGCTGTACCTGAGACACCTATGGAAATACAAAGGTCGCTGCACCACTGTGTGTGAGCACAGAGCTTGTTCCAAGCAGCAGAGACACTCAGCACACCCAAGGAACTGTTTTATATGGTCTCCATGCAATGCTTCAGTCCTGGGAGAAGATGAAAGCAGGTTCTTGGTAACCCCAGCTCAGTCTCGCTCCTTCTGTGTGGTGGAGCCATTACTATAAACACCTCAGGAATGGTCCCAGGCCCAGTCCCAAAGTCCTTGCTCTAATTCAGGTATCAGGCAAGGTGCTAAAGTTGAATTTATAGAAAACTTGAGCAAAGGAATCCAGGTATAGCCTTTGGAGGTAAAAAGACTGGGCCATTTATATTGCCAAAGTCAGCAGGGTATTTAAAGTGGGAAGTGTCTGATATCTTTATGTCCCTTTACTCTACTGCACATGGCAGCCACAGACTAAAAAAGTAGCTAAGCACTTGCTTAACCAGAAGTACTGGAAAGGTCCCAAGTGGTATCAAAGAGTTTTGAGTAACTGTTGAACCATCTGCTTTCGGGGCTGTATCTCACATTCTTAAGATCTGAATCATGATTTGCAAACCCAGATAAACCCTTCAGTGGATTTACGGGAAAACTATGAAATTTGGTTCTGTGCAAACTACTCCTATTCTCTGTTATTTAACTGTTTCTCTCTGCACCATTATGAAGTAATCTGAGCATCCACAACTGATTCGTGTACTTGAAAAGGTAGATAGTAATGTCATGAAAATGTGCAGAAAAAGTTTGGAGATTGCCAGTACACTAAGGGTATGTACAGATTATCTCAAGTGGCTGAATTATTACAGGTAATTGTTCCCCTCTCCCCAGCTGAGACACAGGACCTGACCATACTCCTGAGCAGTTGAAATAGTAAAGTAAAATATGTGTCATAAATGCCAGCATGGTTCAACCAGGCAAATTTTACTCTGCAACTGCACTGATAATTACTGTAGCAACTTTACTGGTTACCAGTAAAGGTTACTATTAAGCTAAGGTTTCACTTGAATCATACGCTAATACCAATAAATTTGTTTTGGTGCTATTGGAGACACACTGCTTTTCCGTGGACTGACATAGACGATGGCGTGTATGATAAACCAGGTTAAATAATAGTGCATGTCAAACTGTGCCCAGAAGACTTATATCCACATTTTAATATCCTAACTTTAGTTGAAGAGCCCTAAATGTTAAACCTCAATCTCCCGAAGACTTAAAGCACATTTAGTCGATGAATGTGCAAACCAGAGCAAACTGGGGTAACTTCCTGTATGTAAATGGAAATCTAGTGCAAACTTTGCCTCTTGCTATTAAAATTAAACTCTCTGATAATCAACACTTAGGGCAAGCATCTCAAAACTGACTCTGTAATTTCAGGGGCTCAGTGGGAATAAGGGTCAGGAATCCCTGTTGGCACTTTCATCAAAACACCCCTATGAGTGTAGCTAAAACGGAGAAAACAATTCTGGTGAAAAATTACAAGGAAAACTCTAGAAAGCTTAGGTGAGATGCAGCTGGTAATCAATCCAGAAGGGTGGGGAAGATAATTTATTGCTATAAAGTGGACTTATGTTCCCTTACCTGTGAATGTTATCATCTTTGATAAGCCATATGCATGCATATTTTATATTTTGATGTTAAAAAGCAAAGTACAATCTTATAACGAAAAAAAAAAGCCCAGTAAGTACAAGGCCAGGTTGCCCATGGAGGCAGGTGTGTGTGTGTTCATGAAATGCTCCTTCCTCCCTGCCCAAAGAGTCTGCCTTTATAGAATGGTCACGAGATGGAGTTACTGTAAACACAGCCTTCTAAAGTCACCAAAAAAGTTCAGCACCCCTTGCAGGAAGGATCAGTTTACACCATCTAATTTTTCTGTCTGACTAAGACATTAAGTCGGATATTGTTCCCTGTTCACAGCCCATTTATCCATTCAACCAAGCTTTCTCTCTGTCCTCTCCTAGATTATTTCTCGAATCTTTCTGTCCCCTTTCTGTTCCCTGTTTCCAATGTGCTCACTATTTTTCCCCAAACCATTTACCCTGAGCTTTTTCCAATATGAAGCTGAACACCTTCATAGGGATCTGCAATTCTCTTTGGCCCAAATCCTGAGAGACCCATTCAGTTGATATTCCAGAAAATTCCTGTCATAGCCAGGCACACTGAGCTTCCAGCACACCTTGGGATCTGACCAGCAGAAAAAGTTCAGCTTTCCCATCTGCAGGGAGGAGAGGAAATCAGTGGCCAGATTCCAGAGATAGGGATAAGCTCACTGTCCTTTGGTGATGAGCACACAAAACCTCCACCACAACAGTGAGGAGCAGGAGCGCTCCATGGAATGCATGGGTTGTCCATCCCTGGGTGAAGCAGCACTAAATACCGTTTCCTGCTATACTCCTGCGCTCACACAGCACTGAACAACTTCTGGGCACAGGATGGCTGTTGCTGCTACCAGAGAGACAATAATCAAAACACTTAGGGTGAAGAAAAGGCAAGGAAAAGGATGCTAGTTTGAAAAGAGCATCGATTGTCTTTGTGGTGAGAGAACAGTATCGTCAGCACCTGCAGCACTGTACCGGTCTGCTGGGAAGCCTGGTGGGAATCAGGCTAGTTGCTCTCTCTAGGAAGTGGAGAAAACTGTGTGTGGTACCCACACATCAACACTACCCAGAGAGGGCAACAGTGCCCAAAATATTTGAAGATGGGCAAAATTTAATCAACCCTAGCCCCCAACAAGGGGCGGCTCTGATCCAGACACCTGTCCACTCACCAAGTCTGAGTTCAGTTTATTCTCAATGGGTCAACTCTGGGAGGCTTCCTTCAGGAAATGTACCACTGATTTCAGCTGGATGTTCCAGCTTCCATAGCCCAGACCTTCACAGCTTGCAGTGGACTGTGGTGAGTGACTGCTTCTCAATGTGTCACATGGCCTGAAGGAGAGGGTATCCTATTAGCTCATATGCTGTGAGTTTGCAGCCCCTTAGATGATCCTGACTGGAATTTCACTGGTCCCAGTAAAGCTCCCTGCAGACAGAAAGGGGAAATAGCTCTGTGCTCTGTTCCCCTCCTGCACCCAAACATGGTATCTGCATCCAGGGAACAATGACTTAAAAAGGACTTCAAAAACAGGCATTATTTGTCATCTGGAAGAGCTAAAAAAAGAAGCACTTCTCAAGTAGTGAGTGTGAATACCATTACTTTACAGATTCAAGGGAAAAAAAGCAGATAACCTTGGGGAGACCTGACCTTCAAACAGGTTCAAATGACTTTACCACGCTTTCCCTTCCTCTCTCCCACACAAGCACAAAATTACATACATGTACAGATTCCCACACGTATATACTCCCACATAAACAGAAGTTTGTAGACATGCTTATGTCTTCTCTTACACACACACACACACACACGCACACAAAAAAAAAACCCCAAAAAACAACAACCTCGTGTACATGTTCTCGTTCACAGGAACTTGCCCCCATTCACAATTTCTACGCATTTTTCTGCCCTTGAAATGGCACTCTCATTTGTGCACACACACATGAAGCATAAAATGCAAACACAGTATGATAACTGCAGAGGAAAGATCAGACCTCTCAATGCTGTCACTGTTGGGATTTATTTTGGAAAGGAATTCTAGTATTTGTTCCAGACCCACAGTGTTTAGATCATCAGAATATAATCATATGAATTTACATAGTTAAAAATCAGACTACCTAAAAAAAAAAAACCACAACCCCGACTTTTGCAGTTTCCTGTCCCTTCAAATCCAGCTTTCTAGGCAGTCTGGATCAGCAGCAGATCCTAACAATGCTTCCAGAACGAGGTGCATGGCTGTCTGAGGAGATTGGCTAACTCTGCACAGATTCCCATCCAGAGCAGGACTCTGCAGGGTGCTGCTATTGCAATCCAGCCCATTATCTGACACTGGGGCACACTGCGTGGCTGTTCTCTCAGGTACTCCTGGTTTTGTGACCAGCCACATTTATGTGCTTTGCATGCGCTGGCGGTATGATCCTCCTCCATCAGCTACACCACACATCCAGCTTGTGACTATGCAAAGTCCCAAAGCCAAGAAGAAGATTCAGAACAAGTCACTTACATTCTCAAAGCTAGGGTATGGCTACCCACTGTGTCCTTTTTTTTTTGCCAGAACCAACTGAAACAAACATTCTTCGCTAAGACTTTCAACATCAGCTGAACAGTCTGCTCAGGTGGAAACTGCTTATGTCCCTGGCAAGGTTGACAATGATGCCATCTGCTTTTCTACTTCCTTCTGTACGTGTACCTTAAAGTTCAGTGCACAACATCTACACCCTTATTCCCTGGTGTATTTGGTACCATGACTATACAGTGATTTCAGCTTGAGATACAGGTGTTCAGCAGCTCAGACACCCAGATTCTACCAGCTCACCTTGCACACCAGGATAGGCAGTGGTGACTTCCTATCATGGCCTCTCAGCTGAGACGAAGTCCCTGTATTGAGGCACATGGATGTAGTTTATTTGAAAACAAAATCTTGTATGAAGCACAGTATTATTTCACTTGTATATTAATAGATAAAAAGAATGGGAAAATGTTTTCCTTCGGACCATGCAATAAATCAGTGACACATCAGAAATCAGGAATCAGAAATCCTGTTTCCTAGATCCTGCTATAACCATTATATCATATACATTGTCCCTCCTTGCTAGGGAAAGCGTCCTTCCATAGAGGGGGAGTTTGGTGGAAAGTAGGGTTGTAGCTGGCTTTGCATTTGCCTGTACTGCAGAACCAGGTTTGGCACTGTGTATCTGATCTGGAACTTGCTCGGCCTAATTCCAAAAAACTGGATAACATCCTTGCTGAACTTTTAATTTCTGTGGTTTAAATCTGATTTGCATCCTCTGAGAAAATGCAATGAACTCAATACATTTACTCTATGTTTTACCTACTGCCACAGGGCCCAAAATTCAGTGCTTTGTGAATTTTGGCGCCATTTAGTAAAAATTTCCTGTCAGCTAGTAAAAATAACCTCATTTGGGAAAAAGAAATCTATGAAAGAAATTTAGTGTATGGCCGTAGTTCTCAAATTGCAACAAGGAGGAGAAACATCGGGGTTGATGTCCTGCTAGGAGACTCTCTGTGAGGTGGGAGTAAGTCTGGGCAGTACAGTGCTGGCTTACAACAACTCACGTGTCTGCTCCAGGTTTGTCTGAAGAATGGCAAAAGTAAAAGGTGAGCATGAGAGCTCCCTGGCTGCCTCTACCTGCAGTTACTGTTGTCTGGGAAAGACCATACTGGAATTTGAAAGGTGTGAAGTGCTGCTGCGGCTATCGCAAAGCTTCTTTCTCATGCCATTGCACTTTCCATAGGGGACACACGAGCATTTATTACCACGGCTCCATGTGAAAGGGAAGGGTTGAAGGCAGAGAGATCAGGCGCTCAACTGCTTGTTTCTGCTGCATTCTGCAGAGAGAGAGGAAAGGCCTTTGCAGGGTCAGACAGCAACTGCAAAACTCAGGATGAAAATCCACAGTCCAGTTCCAGTCGCCTTCATACACACCCAGAAACCTCAGCTGCTGGTTTCCCGCAGCTGCTGCAGAGGAATCACAGAGCAAAAATCTACTTCTGGAGTGCTCACAGCACAGATTGGCTTGAGGCTGGGTGGTAGTCACTGGAGTGACAGACATTCACATGGCCCTGCTCTGGCACACACAGCTCTCCAAAGCCACAGGGGCTCTAAGGCCCAGATTTTAACCTGCCCTTGGTGTCCTGAAGAGCCGAGACAATGGTATCCACCACCACTGCTTTTTCTGGTAGTCACAATGCAGTGTTTTTTCACAAATGAAACCAGCCAAGCCGTCCAAAACCAGCATACTTTCTCACCCCTGCTTTCTGTGGCAGCAGTACACTTTTCCTTACAGAACAGATTTACCTGCTCTTCAGTGGGTTTGGCAAAGGCAGTGATTGCACTTTTGTATTTTTATTGCCTACTGTAAGGGAGGTGTAAGGAAAATCTGGTGGTTGGAAGGAACGAGAAGAAATACTGCAAGGCCAGTCTACTGGTATGAGAGTGGATGCTGCTGGTCTAAAAGGTCTTATCTTACCATAAACTTCGACCAGAAAGAACTGAGCCGCTGTGAAAATGAGAAGCAATGTCAACTCTCACATGAAATGCGTCAGTGAGAAGAGTTGTCCAGACTCTGGGAAGTAATTTGGGTCAGACAGCAATGCCTGGCTACTGAAAATGTTCCTGCTGACCCAGACGTCAATAAAAATGTCTTTACTGGCTTTTAGAGAGACCAGTTACACTCCATGACCTGGATGACTCCTTAAAATACCTGTCTTGGGAAACTACTGTGGAAGTTGTTTCAGCTTGTAAAGCAATGGGAAGATCTGTCTCTGTAGGTCTGGCTGACTAGCAGAGAGCCCCTTTTGGCTACACAGTCAGCTGGAAAAGCCCATGCTTTGCTCAGCCTCAGAGTATTTCCAGCTTTAGAACAGAAATTATGTTGAGATCTTCACAGTTTGCTCCAGAGGATGTAACAAAAGGTCTCCAGAAATCTTGTGAATGGCCAGTTGTGCCATTGAGCACTGCCTGCCTCTCCTGGCATCACAGATGTGATAAAAAGCTTGCAGCGGAATGGCAGTGAAGCAGAAATTTAAAAAAAAAAAAAAACCCTCCACTCTAGTGCCTGACATTCTTTTTAGGATGCCAATAAAAGATAATGTTACCTGTAAAATGTGCAAGCTGCTTCTAGCACTGCACCTCCCTCCTCTCCTGTGCCCTTCTTCTGAATTTGTACTACCCCTGTAGTGGACAGAGACTCAGGAGAAAAGAGCACCAGGGCAAGAATGTCACAGACAGACTCTCACAACTAAATAGACAGTTAAAGGAAAAAGCAAGAGAGGTGCTGAGAATCCGACAGCTTTGCTGCCCGTGCCATTTACAGCTTTGGTTGTTCCAGGGAAGCTTTTGTGCCCTCTGATTGAGTTTTGGATCAAGCTGTATCTCAGTGGATATTCTAACATCCGTGTCAAATATGGGACAGGTATGAGAAAAGGTTGGGGGAGATGAGGCTGGGACAAACACACTCAACACTGCAGAGCAGAACTAGTGTGTTACATTCAGCTCTGAGAGCACTCCAGTGGGTTGTGTCTGTCCCAGTGTGAGCCATTTCAGCTGCCTCACACTCCTGCATAGTCAGAAGTTCAAGGACAAGTACTTTGATTTGCAAAAATGTTCCTGTCTTCCAGAGACATAAACTATGTGTCAAAGTGCTCAGAAAGTTTGGCTGCTCCACTTGTTTGTTTAGTTTTCCAATGCATTTGGGATGCTCCTGCTACTGGGATCTCAGTATGTAATACAGATTAAATGACTTTGTGCTGATGTAGGGATTTTCATCAGAAGATCTCACAGCATTTGCAAATTAATTAATTAAACTCTCATGGCACTCTAGTGCAAGCATCACCATCTTATTTAGGTGGCAACAGCATGGAGAAAGAGCTGCCATATTCTGGACCACCCAGAACGTCTTCAGAAAAGCTGAAAAAAGAACTCTGTGAGCCTGAGGCAAAGTCCCTTCTTCAAGTGACTCGACCAATTCCCTCCCTGCCTTTTATCACACAGGCTAAGGATCTCTGGTGCAGCCTAACAAAGCATGAAATGGTTCAGCAGAGGAGATTTTTGTGGGAGGACACAGAATCGCTTTAGGGAAAGCAATACTTAAAACATACTCAAAGTATGATAATTAGGAGGGGTCCAGGGGGAAAAAGCAGAGGTTTATTCCTTGGTCTGAATTGAATTGTCCAGATAATGCCTACAAGACTTTTCTAACTCTGGCAGAGGACACCTTGGACTTGAGCTTTGTTGCTTTCATCTGCCTTGCAGTGCCTCCAATGAATAGGATTTATCTGAATGAAGCATTTTCCCTGTGGGAAACTGCTGTGGTGCCTTTAAGATTCGAAGTGATGCCCTCTGAAAGGGGAGCACGAATATTTCAGAGGGACTCTATCCTTCAGGAAAAAAGCCCAAATCATGTCTTTCCAAGATGGGGTCAACTCCTCAGCCCTTTATCTGGAAGCACTTACTACACAATTAATGGAAGGAACCCTCATCAAATGAGGGACAAATCATAAAATTAGGGAGATGGAAATTAGGCATGGACAAATGATCCAGGTGCAGGGGAGATTTATGGAGGAGGTTGTATTAGAGCTAATGATTTCTGCTAATGATCCTCCAAAGTATAAAGTGGCACAGAGCCCACTCTCAATGGGACGAGAGAAAACCCTGTGTGCAGAGTGAAGGGCATTCCTCTTGGGGAGAAGTTGGACTCACAGCACAACAGCCACATCAGACCACTCTCTCCATCTCCTAACCCAGAGACACTGGTTGTGGATCTCACCAGCCAGAAGGCTGTGAGAACAGTGGGAACCTCTCTGCTATGATGAAAGTCACTCAAAAAGGAACGCCTTTTCCTGTGCTTCTCCCTCAGCAGCTTCCAAGAATATCCTGTCTCAACTCTCAACGCCATCTTCTTTCTCCTGAACGTACCTCCTCACACAGCACTCAACCAGATGAAGGTTCCCCTGCCATCACCACCAAACTGAGCTGGAATGTCACTGCTAAAAATGTGGAGGGGAAAACTGGTCCTTCTCAGTCTCCTCTCCTCTCCTCTCCTCTCCTCTCATCTCCNGTTTGTTTCATGCATCATCTCGTCTCCTCTCCTCTCCTCTCCTCTCCTCTCCTCTCCTCTCCAACCTACCTGTCCTAGTCACATAAATGAAGGGAACAAAACAAGGTGGGTCAAATTAAGCTTCAGCATTCACTAGAAATGCTGCCTCAAGGAGACACATCATTAACCTTTTTTTTTTTTTCTATCTGGGAATCTCTCCTATGGACAGCTATTTTGCCTTACCCCTGCAGAGTGGCAGAGCTCCATCATAACCCTGAGAGCCACTGCTTTGAGAGTAGTAGAGATGAGGTGAGCTATGCTCTTCACCAACACTTACAGCTGGCACAGAGCAGATCTGTTTTTTCTTGGCACCACAACCCTCCTTACTATGTTTTCATGTGGAAGAGGCTGAGCCTCAGCCTGCAGCAGCTATAAGCTTTCCACACAACCAAAGCTCCTGGTGGCATCTGTACCAGTGCGGGCTTGCCTAAACCAGCATTTCTCTGTTCCTTGTACCAAGCCTTCACTGGTGCCCTCTGCTATGCCAGCCTCTAACTCCTCTAACTAGAAGGGTTGGGAGTACCTTTTGCCATTTTTTGTAATGAGTCCCCAAAAACCCTTTGCAAAAGGACACCAAACCAAAAAAAAAGACACTCTAGAAACCCAGGCTCTGTGCTTGACTCTGGCCCTAGGCACAACATCCCACCTCTTACTGCCTCTGTGAAAGTAATAAGAATTTTGAAATCAAAATAATGATCCTGACCTGCTTCTCAAAAAGTTCTGAGATCTAATCTAAGTGGAAGATGTTATTAATGATTTGTATCACTCAGACTCTCTGTAAGCATTTCAGCATCTATTTTCTGTCACAAAGACAGCATTATTCTAAAATTTAAGAATACTTTTCACAGGAAATAGAAATTATGGGATGTGAGTTCTTGAAAGAAGATATAGGATGGCAGAGCTGTAAGTTGTGATTCCTTTCCTACTGGCAAGGAAAGTGGGAAAAAAAAGGACAATTAAAATGGTCCAGCACTCCCCTGGGAGCCCCAACCTGCCAGCTCCAGTGATTCGCAGTTCAGACTATTACTTCACCGTTCTTGAGTAATAAAAATTCCTGGTGAATTTCATTTGGAGCTCTGATCACGAATGGCACAGTGATTCACAGAAATATGGGTAGGACTGGATGCCAAAACAGTACCAAGTAAAATCTGCTGAGCTGGTGGGTTCATGCATTGTGAGTTGTTTCCTTACTGCTCCCCAAAATAATTGGATCTATCTGTGACATGGATGAGATGACAAATTGAAGGAACAGGGGGAAAATGTGTGAGAGAAAAAATGATTCAGGACTGTGAATGAGAGGATATGGAGGTAACAGGAGTAGAGAGCTACACTGAAAACTGCAGGAAGAAATTACAGTGCCTTAAATCACTAGGTCAGTGGATATCTGGGCCAATGATGGATGTTAGCAACTGATATTGTGAAGTGATACATGTAGAAAAGACATAAAGGAGATATTCTCAGTCGTAAGACACATAGACTGTCCAATCCCTCAATGAGCTCCTCCAATCTCTACTACCACTGTGCTTGTTTCTGTTTATATCCTGCTGAATGTAACCTAAACTTTTACCATATAACGAGAAGTGTCTCCTTCCCTCAGCATTGTCATTAATTACAGCCAGGTCCTACTCTAGTCTGTAATTTGCTACACAGAATTGCTTCCAAAGCCCTCTTGTACCTACACCCTTCGAAGGAACAGCATTTTTATAGAGACCAAAGGGAGCTTCAAGTTTTCCCCTCCTTCTGCTGGGAAGAGTTTCAATTAACACCAACTGCAGTCAGGAGCCATACACCTCAGCAAAGTGTCCCAAAGAAGGGAAAGGACTGCAGAAGAGGAAGGTGGTTGAAAATGTAGACTGTGGAAAAGAAAATATTCCTTAGTACTGTGTTTGTGTCTTGTTTTCTTTCTCATGTGTGTCTTTGCCCTCTCTTTAAGCCTGCTAGGATAAGAACTTTCTTGGGGTGTGGGCAGGGGTTTACTACAGAAATTCTTGTTTCCTATCTTTTCTATCTACCTCACTCCCTATAAAGGAGGTGAGGTTGAATAATTCTCCAATAAATAAGGCTGCCTTCATTGTACTCTTCTTCCCAGATCTGCTCTCACTCAATGCAAACATCACCTCAGCATGTGAAGTTGTCTACACCTGGGGCGGGGAAACCCTTCATGAGACCCCACACCAATATTTCCAGTCTATTTAAGGTTCAACACTGATGGACGGCAGTATAAAATGTTTCAGACGGACAGACAAACATGTTGGTTTGTACTTGAATAGAAAATCTAATGAATAGACAAAGATGATATAAACTTCCTTTTTATCAACCTGGTCTAGGGCTGCTTTCATGCTCTGATCAAGCAGAATAAGCAATTTGATCTGAACAACATTGACTTGATGAGGAAAAGGGTCAGGGGGAAAAGGGTCATCTGAAGACTACAAATTAAAATGCACAGTCTCAGTACATTGTCTCCCATTTCTCTCCCCCAACAACAACAACAACAACAAGAGGAAGCAGGGAAAAAAACCCCAAACACAACGTTATATAACCTCTAGATAACCTCTATTTGTTGTTATCACACAGTATGTCCAGGATAGTATTTTACATACTGCCAAGTGTTCTCTCTAGGTGCCTACACCTTTGCCAACCTGTGCAGTGCTCGGGTCTGTCACATTTCCCTGTTGTGGAAATGGATGTCCAGCTAAAGCTGCTCTGCAGGGCTGTCCCAGCTACTGGCTCTGGTGACACAGGAAATGATGCTTTTCCCCACTCTGTGCAGATCACTTCCAGAGTAACGTTTCAGCATATTATGAAGGTCGCAAAGATGGATTGCTTGGATGAGATCCGGGTAGCAGAAGTCCTAAGTGTCATTAGATTTTCACCAAAACAGAAATTCTATCTGTTGCATCACAGTCATATTTAGGACTGACTGCTTTTCTCAGTTTGCCCTGCTTTTCTTCTAAATCTCAACCTCCATGTCTATTGGGTACTCTGTTTCTAATAAAACTGCAAACTCTGAAGACAAAAAGGATCAATGAGGTCATCTAACCAACTAAGAATGGGTATGCAGAGATCACCATGCTGTGTGCAGACTACTGGGTCACAGTGCAGGGGGATCTCACCCGAAATTCCTGTTGCTGCTGACCCATCATTTCATGGGGCAGCTTCTTTAACATGTTCAAGGCAAGTTCATTATTTCAATCATCGCTCAATTTTGCCTTAGGGTAGATGATGGACTGCGTACTTTCCTCCCTCCTAGGAGATTGCTCTGTCCATGTCTGTGATGATCACACTGGAAAGGATCCCTTTAGGTCAAGCCCACAACCATCTTGGGTTTCTCTCAGGGAAGAGCATACACATTAGCCCACACATTATGCATTTTTCCAGCTGCATCTTCATGTTTTATTCCCTTGATGGTATTAAAAGTTTTGACCATAGCAGCCTTACTCCTGCAGCCCTTGCCCACACAGAGACCCTCTGAAGTAAAGAGCAGCACAGCAGCCCGAACCTGCTGGATGCTGAGACCTTCCAGCCCTAGGTTACAGGATGATATGTATTGTGGAATTTGGATGTCCATAGTGGTATTGATCAGAGCATTTGTAATGTTTCTGCAAATACAAAGAGCAAACAGATGCTGTCATTCAGAATAACATTCATTTTAGATTATATGGACAACAAGAAACAAACTAACTAGAAGCAAAAGGTCCATGAGATAGCCCTGTGTGTGAGCATGGATCTCTTTTTCTTTCTCTCTGCTCTGGCATGCTGCAATGAATTAACACCAAATAGTCCTTAAGAGCTGACAAAACACAAACGTTTAGCCCTCAGTGCAATGTTTTTTGTTTGAGAATCTCAGGGCAAACGTCATTCCCCATATTGCACAGGCTGGGTAGTTCAGGCACAGAGGGAGAAGGCTGGTGTGCCCAAGACTGCAGAAGAAGTAAGTGGCAGAGCTGGAAAGAGCCCCCTGTGACCCTCCACTGCCAGTCCGAGTCTGAAAGCCCACCATTTCCACACTTATGCCCACAGCAGGCAGACACGCAGGGAAGACCTGCTGCTGGTCCTTCTCCTTGAAGGCCTGCTCTTTAGTGCCTTTATTCTCTTGTCAAATTTTATTCCAGAACCCAGATGGACCTGCTTATTGTGATTACTCACATCACTGTAAGGTGAAATATACATCTTCACCCCACTGACTAAGAAAAATAAATAGGACTCTGTCCCCGCCACCTACACCCACTCCCACACTTCCCTCTGAACTTGAAATAAAAAACCTGCAGAAAAATTCCCAATGGCTTTGTCAGGGAGGGGGGATGGTGAGGCTTGGTACAGTATATAACATCTCAGCTCTCCTGGATCAGTCACGCTTCCTAATTCAATAAGGTGAGAAGGAGCATAATTTGATCATATTTGTTTTGCATCACTGCAAAAACAGAAAATGAGGGGCTGCAGAGCCGCACCAATTTACTTCATCCGACCTTGATTAAAAGAAAATTAATTGCCGCATCTCTCAGGATATCTCAGGCAGCAGCCAATGGCTCTCCAGAATGGCACAAGAAAAAAAAAGAACGAAAGAGAAAGAAAGAGAGAGAGAGAGAGAGAGAGAGAGAGAGAGAGAAAGAAAGAAAGAAAAAGAAAGAAAGAAAGAAAGAAAGAAAGAAAGAAAGAAAGAAAGAAAGAAAGAAAGAAAGAAAGAAAGAAAGAAGAGAAAGAGAAAAGAAAAGAAAAGAAAAGAAAAGAAAAGAAAAGAAAAGAAAAGAAAAGAAAAGAGAAAAGAGAAGAAAAGAGAAGAAAAGAGAAGAAAAGAGAAGAAAAGAAAAGAAAAGAAAAGAAAAGAAAAGAAAAGAAAAGAAAAGAAAAGAAAAGAAAAGAAAAGAAAAGAAAAGAAAAGAAAAGAAAAGAAAAAAGAAAGAAGGGAAAAACAGGGAGCAAGGCACAAAGAATCTTTGCCCTTCATCTCATAGCACAAGTGTCTTATTGGAAGTGCTGTCACACTGAGGGGAAAAAAACGAGCCTAAAGTTTTCCTCTGTGGTTACCACTGTATTCCCCACTGCTGGCGATTGTACTAGTCTCAGAAGGTCTGGTCTTGTGAAACTGCAGGAGCAAGGCTGAGATCTCAAGGCAAGACTTGGCTTAGGGCAGCTGGTAATAGGACACAGATACTTTTTTTGCTGTACTTCCCCATTTACTCAGAGCCAGGCCTATGCTAGAAATTATTTATGGTAATGTCAATTAGGGCCATGATTTTTTAACTGTATTTCTATGCTGTGAAAAGCTGTAGTGTAGCTGCAGTGAATCAGGAACCAAAGTGCTTTTACCAAGATAGCTGATTTCCCTCAAGAAACTAATTTAAGCTGTGCCAAGCCAACAAAAGCACTCTTTGGCTGATCCAAGCTCTGCCTCACTAGTAGGATGCACTGACAGCAATACCAGCCAACATGTTCTAGCATCAATTAGGAAAGACACTAAGATGTAATGAGTCTGGGATAGTCTTAAAAGAGAAAAGGGGATACATTTAAAGTATTATTCCAATACCTTTTTGAGAGGTATTCCAAAGGGCTAACTTCTGGGAACTTTAGCCTGAACCTTTCAAAGACAAAGAACACAGGCTGTGAATCAGTGGCCAGGTTGGCTTCTCCTCTGAGCTGCCATCTAGGCAAGCATGCCTCTGTCTGTGTTTGCACTGGGAACAGAGAGATTAACCTCAGCATGCTGCAGATAAGATCTGTGAACCACCCATAAAGGCTGCACTGAGGGGGAAGAATCTTTCAAAGATTTGCACTGTAAAGTCAGTGGCTGCCCAAACAACAACTCCTACAATACTCGTGCTTTGGAAAGCAAGGTACAAAGGAAAAGAAGTGTCTGTGTTCAAAACAACATATATATACATGTGTGTGTGTGTGTGTGTGTGTGTGTATGTCTTTTTCTTGCTTAGTCCTTTGGGTTTAGCCATCTGAGTCACTTTTTCTGGCAACGTTAGTAGAGGTCACAGATAAATAGTGAGAATTTCTCTTGACCTTCCTTCTACTAACTGGATGGAAAGGGATGAGAACCGGCAGCTGGTGGCTGACCATGCCCTTGCCCATCCTGTCCATGCTGCTGCCCACGCTCCCCATTCTCCAGCTACCTGAAGACATAGTAAGCACTCAGCCTGGGAACTTTCCCCAGCACTAAGGTCTCACAAAAAATTTCTGATGGGAGAAAAAGATGACGACTGTGGCTGATCCAGTGCAATTATCAGATCAGAAGTACCTGCTGCAATCCCACTCAAATCTGTATTAAAAATTAATTTCAAGTGTGGGGTTTTTTTTGGTTTTTTTTTGTTTGTTTGGTTTTTTTTTTGTTTTTGGGTTTTTTTTTGAAAGCTGCAAGTACAAGAATTTACCCAGCTGTTTTATTTGGAAATTAAAGGGGGCATTTTTCTATGCAATGCACTGGAATTTAGGTGGACCATAACCATGACTAGTGTCAATGTGAGAAAGGATATATGTGTCCTCAACATCCAACTATCCATCCCACTGCACATACCACTGTGTTAGCTATAACCCAAGCAATGCTAAATCTTAGATCCTTAATATCATAGGAATATAGGGTTAGAAGGGAGCTCTAGAGGTCACTTACTGGCTACTCCTCTGCAGGGCCAACGATAGCGACATCATTCTTGTTTGTCTAGCCCGTTCTTAAAAGTTTCTTTTCATGGAGATTGTACAATCTACCTGGATAATCTATTCCAATGTTTAACAAACCTTATCGCAAGAAAGTTTTTCCTAATGGCTAACCTAAATCTCTTTTTGCTGCAATTTAAGGCCATTGTTTCTTACAATTGAATTCCGACTTTCTGGGTCTCATCCTTTACATAAGAACATTTCTGCAAAAGTCTCAAAGTTTTCATAATTCAGTATTTCCAAATTCTATCCTGATGAAGGTCACTCTCTTTCACACAGAAACAGGAGAGATGTCCAGTCCCTTCTGGGGTAAAAAAAAAACCAAACAGAACATCGCACAGACAGAAAACTTCTGTGCCACAGAAGGTTCCTATTTAACAAAGTGGAATATTTTAAATTGGTGTTTTTACAGATAAATTAAGGCAAGTGTTTATTCTTTCCATGTTATGCCTTCTGGAAATCTGGAGCTTACTGCATCACTTGATCTCTTGTTCTGGGATGGGTGGTAGATAAGAAGGGGGGGGGGAAGCACAAATATTTACTAAAGTGTCCTGATTTAAATGCAAATAATTTGGGCAATGCACAGGCCTGTCCTGGTCCCTGAAATCAAAGGAATCCCCACATGCCCAAATTAGTCACAGATTTTACCCCAGCTGCCAGCTGCAGAGTAGAATATGGGTCATAATTAAGATGAATCGGTGCAAAGAGCAAAACTCAAGTCAGGTCTATTTCTCTCAGTGCTCCAGGATGCAGAGATACAACCCTTTGATCTGGGCTGTTACAGAGCTTTACAATAGAGATCGCATTCCCAAAGACAAGACAAGGGACTGCCTGGTGCCCAGTTCCCTACCAACTCCCCCAGCAGCAGCATGCCGGTAAAGTCCCAGTGTCAAAAATGAGTGTTTCCCACTTGGACACCTGTAGTTCCACTTATGTTTGCCAAATTACAGGAAAATGTTATTTCACTTATGAAATGGTGAGAATCTGCCTGTTAAAATTAACTGCTCCTTTGGTTACTTTTGCTGAGCAATGTTGCAGAGAAAAGAGGTTTTAAGCGCTGATTCCTCAAATTTGAAGTGGCCCTTCATAATAAGCAGTGCTGTGCAAATCCATCGAGTCATGCTGAGGCCACAAAAGTCTCCCTGCACCAGAACTTGAGCCTGCCTACAAGTATGTGGAAAATCAGAGACCAACAGAGCAGCATGGGGAAACAAACACACTTTATACTTGAAATTAAATTAATACTCTTATGGTCATGCAGACAGTAGAGTCAACCAGCCACGGCAGTTGCAATGGAATCTACTTAATTAGCACTCCTGATTTTAACTAAGCAGTCCATCTCCTCCAGAAAACCCCTGTCGACAACCGTGGAAATGGGGTTCATGGAAATTTCCTAAAACCCTCCAGTGAAATGGAGAATGAGGTACAATGCAGCATTCAAATCATTCCACAGATCGCTAAAGGAAAGACAGAATTTTTCATTGAGTGGACATGGCCCATCAATAGAGTGTATGCGCAGTGCACCAAATCTGTGCAGACACACAGGCAAAGTTTGCAAGCTCAGAATTTGCAAGTTAACGTAGATTACAACATGGGGTTGTGTGGGAACTTGCACAGGACTTTTGCTCAGTATGTATCATTTACACAAATATTTGTATAAAAATAGTATGAATTTTTGATTACAATTTATGGATGCATATGAAACCTAAGATTACTATAATAAAGTATTTGTGCATCTCTAAATGAGTCTGCAGAAGTATTTCAAGTGGTATAAGCACAGTGGGAACAGGCTATATTTATCACATGTCATTCTATGTGCAACATTTAAGTAGACAATTCCAACTATTTGCGTGACACATACCAGGTCTGACTGCTTCTATCCTTAGTGTTTAGGGAGGTTTGTATATAAGGGATAACAAGGACACATATGCATATATGCACATGTAGCAAGAACATTTACAGACTGCTGTGTATGAAATGCACATATATGCACATAAACATCTGCAATTTACGAGATACAATGGAGAACCTAATATTGCAACCACATGTGCTCTTACAGAAGGATGTGTATCTCAGAAAACATAATTCTCATGCTCTTTCTCTGCTCTCCAAGGTTAACTTAAATAAAACAAAGAAAGCAGTTTCCCTTCTCAATAATTCATGGCTTGCTTTAATAGCCCATCTTAAAAACATGCATAATTTCCCCCAATTTTCTGATACACTAATTACTTCACTCTAAAGCCAATGGTGTTCTATATTTGACCTAAGTGATACATTATCTGGAAACCCCTTCTAGCCCAGACAAACAACCATTTCATTATCCATCACCTTCGATTTCCTTGGTGTTTGTCACTACCTAACACTTGAACTCCCAGGTCTTGATCCTTCTTAGATAGGAGTCAACAGTATAATTCCAGTGGGAGCAGAACTGGAGGAGCACCCAACT
The DNA here is from genome assembly GCA_013400915.1 of Pardalotus punctatus. Lineage (NCBI taxonomy): Eukaryota > Metazoa > Chordata > Aves > Passeriformes > Pardalotidae > Pardalotus > Pardalotus punctatus. The sequence continues at coordinate 74,413 of VZTX01015660.1, read as the reverse complement.
TTCCCTTTCTTCAACTCCATTCTGTTCTTTATCTTTGCTGCCTAAATTAGATGGTAACAGCAATATATTGCACTGATACACTCAGGAGTCCTCCAAAGATCTCAAAGCACTCTAATAGACTGCCCAGACAAGTATCTGCTAGCTCAGTAAATCTCAAATCACTTTCCAAAAGAAGTTCATATTACTGGCCTCATTTTACAGATGATGAAACTGAGGCAACTGGCATAAAATGACCTGACTTCTTCCAATGGCGAGGGACAGATATGAGGAAGAGCTGTTATCTCCCAGGCCTCCACTGAGGCTCCACTGACTTGGCCATGCTCCTACCACTGCGCTTTGTGCCACACAGCTGTCCCTGTGGTGGAGCACAACTGTTGCTAAAAAGCTCACAGGCACAGTTATGCCAGGACAGCTCGGAACAGGAAACGAAGGAGTATCCTGTTTGCCGCTGAAAGTGCCAGGAAAACTTAAAGAGGTTGAATACAGGTTTTCACACTGAAATTTGCCCACAACTTCCAATCTAAGACTATTATTACTGTGAGAAGTGCTGCAGGATGTTCCCTGTCAAAAAGCAGGGAAGTCTTTGGAAGAGAAGATAACATCCCCAGAGCAGTGATCCAGATACCAATGGAATAGGCANCCCCCCCCCCCCCTGATGTGGTGTCTACATGGGAGCTCTTGAAAACATACTCGGTTGTGGGTGCAAAATACCTGAAAACTGGCCTTGTAAGAACAGAAATTGTAAAGGCTGTGGTTAGGGGCTTTGTACACTTCTTGTTTCAAAGCAAAGTGTGTAACAGAAACTATTAATAGAGTAAATAAATCACATGTATTAATAGAGTAAGTAAGTCACACATGTAGTGTGCTCCCTGCAGGTGAGAGACTATATAGTGACACTTAGCAGAAGGAGGAAAAAAATCTATTTGCTGGCTAGCAGCTAGAGTCGGCTTTTATTCTTTTAGAGTCTGGCCAGAAGCAGGGCATAAACAAGCTCTTTCTGTCTTTCTTGCATTTCTGTAACCAGGTGTGTGGCTCCAGAAGAGGAGTATGTGTTAATAACACACATGTACCTAGCATGTGCAATGGCCAAAACACATTGGTGCAGTGCAGTGTGAATCCTCTACTTCCAAAACACAATCTGTGTGCAATGTGGATTTGATAAGGCATGTGGCAGAGGGCAGTAGGTGTGACTCTGTGTACATGAGTATTATATGTGCTTGTGAGTACAGTAGGTGTGGTGTATATGTACAGTACAGCATGTGTTTGGATTCTGGGAGTAGGGGATGTTTAGTAATCAAATCCCTTTTCATCCTTCTGCACCTGTCTCCTTCTGAAAACTGAGAGAACAGACGTCAACCGGGACAAGGGCTGGATTGAATACAGCCAATTCTGAAATATTTATTAGCTTGTGACACCACTCAATGGAGGAGAAGGAATGCTGGTTAATCCGCCCAGCAAGTGCTCACTTGGTGGAGGGGCATTTTTCTACAGTGCCTCATTATATTTCAACTACTGTCTACTTTGTCAAAAAAGGTATAATTTTAATTTGTGTCTATATTTATTTTCAAATGCTTTTGCTAGTAACCAGAGATTTCAGAGCACTGGGTTCTGAATCTAGGCTTGCCTGCTGGACACCCATGGCTTTTGGGCCATATTACAGAGCTGCTTTAGAGCGTCTGTTTTGTGCCTTTACTTTCTTCACACTGCACTCTTCCAACTGCCCTTCCCACCAGCACTGGACCTCCCTGTGCTTAGGGAACTTCAGTAGTTTATTAAAGCCTGTCTTAAGCAGTGTGAGTCCTCCACCAGGGTATGCTTTATGTTTGAGCTACCACAGGCTGAGTTTGTATATATCATATAAATGTCCAGATAATGTATAGCTACGCATTCCTGCATATTCATGTGTATATATGTGTACAGGCTACAGCCATACACCTGTATGAAGCTTGACACTATCTTTGTTTGCTTTAAGTAGTCACACACTAATCCCTGAGAAATGATAATTTTTGCACGTGAAACTTCACTAGGGAGATGACAGCCAGGGCTTACAGTGTCAGAGGAAGGATTCAGATAGAGCAAAGATTACAGTGAGCTCATGTAGCAGCAAACAGAAACATTAGTTTGCTTACAAATGGGAGTTTATACACCTGGTTAGATGCCTTTTCAAAGACGCTATCACAAGAGAGAGCTTGCCCCTTCCTGTCAAAGTGCCTTTAGAGATAACTTAAGTCCAGAGGGTGACTTTAGTTGAAAGGGAGGAATGGACTTTGATTTATAGTGGAGAACAAAATCCGTCCACACCAAAAGCTTCTGTGTGTAGAGACTTCCTGGGAAGGAACTTTCTCTTCACCAAAATAGAAAATACCCAGTGATCCTCATGAAGCTCTGAAGTAACCTTCTCTTTAGAATCTCTGAGGGATTTGACAGATGCCAGCTAGATGCAGATGCTGTAGATCTCTGAATAGGGATGGGGGTTTAAAAGTTTTCTTACCAGCACTGTGCAAAAAAAAAAAAAAGAAAAATGAAAGAAAAATCAGGACTGACAACAAATCTCACTGTGTGAGGCTTATTCTGGATGGTTTTGGTGTGATGCACAGTTGGAACTATCGTGTTTGAGCAGTAATTAGATGTAGCCCAGGGGACTGCAAGTGCATTAGAAGGGATGAGGCTCCCCATGAGCCAAATGGCTGCTCTTATTGTTTTCCGTAGGTTACTCATGATGTTCTCAGTACCAAATCCTTCCATAATGCTGCAGAAAAGGGACTGAAGCGTGAGATGTGCACCACCACCAGTTCTCTACATCTGATAAAACTCACTCCTTTTAGCACTTGTGCACGCCCCCCTCACCCATTTACCTGCCATATGTGGACAAGCACAATTCATCGTGGTAGACCCACCTGACACTGTGCACCACAGCAATGTGCTCACACGTTTGCAAACTGTATGGTTTAGATGTAATAACAAATATTCTTTAAAGCAATTTTCAGTGTCAAGAATAGGCAACATGAGGTCTGAAGCCAGAAGACGTGATGTCCCATTGACTACATTCTTATCACCTCCACACTCCCCACTAACATTCAATCCCTTTTCCAATTGATTACACTGGGTTCCTCATATCTGTTGACCATATTAAACCTCTTGGATGTGGAATTATTCTGCCTGTCCCACAGTACACCATCACACTAGTTTCATAACACTGTAGCACATATTGATTGTACCCCATCACACCAATTGTACTGATTCCTTTCACCACACTGAGCAGATTGGGTCTTCCTCTCTCCTTTGCCACAGTGGCATCCTCAGCTGTACTAATTAGAGGGGTATTTTCCTGTCAATCTCTGTCACAATGATACTGAGATCCACTTACCACTGTTTATATTGGGACCAAAGTGTGAATGGCTTGATGGCATCTTTTCCCTGCACACCACACGGCTATTTTATATGGTATAATGGTCTATACCAAGAAGACCACTTGGACACTTCAAGTAATTTGTTTCCTTTGAAACAAAGGAAAGGAAACGTAATGTAATTTATAATCAGACAATACTATACAGTTTTGTAGAACACAGAGAGAGAGAGAGAGAGAGAGAAATAGTATTCCCCATCGGTGAATTCCTCTATTTCACCATTTCTGCTGAGATTATAGAATCACAGAATCATTAAGGTTGGGAAAGACTTCTCCAAGACCACCAAAGCCAATCTTTGACTAAATACCACCATGCCAACCAAACCATAGCACTAAGTGTCACATCCAGTTGTTTCTTGAACATTTGCAGGAATGGTGAATCCACCACTTCCCTGGGCAGACTGTTCCAATGCTTAACCTCCCTTACCAGTGAAAAAATTATTCCTGATGTCCAATCTGAACCTCCCTGGGTGCAGCTTGAGGCTAAATGGAGGAAGAGAGCAATGACAAGAGCCTCTTACAAAGTCAGAAGCCTCATTCTTGCCTCAATCTCATCTTTTGAGGTGCTCACCCACTGAAAGAAACTGCGATCTCAGATTTCAGTTTCCCCTCTTCAAGACCCTGGTTTCCCTCTAACATTGTGAAGACGGCAGAAAAGGAGTAGACTGAATGCATGCACTACTGCATGCCAGAAATTAGGAGAATGAGCAAATCCAGACAAGTATGAGACTGTCCACTTTACAGCTTACAAGAGAACTTGTTCCTTCCTTCTCCACTCAGTGCTGCCAATGTGCCATTGACAAACTGGCAGGAAGTCCAACCAAAGCGAAGAGATTCTGGTTGTGCATCTTCTGCTTATGACAAAAATCTCCCAGTAATCTCACCTCTCAGCCAGCCAGATACAGTGCCCAGAACCCACCATAATGAATTCTGGAGTCAGTGTGTGGGACAGCCTGGGAATGTCATGCTGAGATAGGTCATGGTAAACACCATTCCACGCTGTATCTCTCTTGCTTAAAGGGCCACCTAAAAGGCATATAGCTGTCTCCAGACAATGGCCACACAATCCCTTCTTGCACTGGGCCAATCCTTATGTAGAGAATATCAGGGCCTATACAGTGCTCTCCAGAGTGCTTCCCCTTTAAGACAGGACTGTGCAGTCTTTATTTGCTTGTTGAAACTGTTCAGTTTTAGGACAGGGGGGGAGGTCACACCTGTTGTGGAACTTGATAGAAGGCTTATTTATAAACTTTCAGAGCTTGGGATTCTTGCAGAGCTGAATGCGCTGATGTCCGGAGGGGAAGGTCACCGAAATGCTTGTTTATAAAAGCAGCAGCAACTGGAAAAACCATAAAAGTCTGAAATGATGAAATTACCAAGCTATTTGATCAGGCACATGGGCTATGTGCTCTGTGGTCAGCCAGAAAAACCTTGCACGTAAGAGTCAACCCTGCTGGCTGCTGCCCTGAATTCTCCTTCAGAGGCGAATGCAGTGTGCCTGAAGAGGGCAAAAAATAATCAGCTGCTTAGTATGGTCTACTTTTGGGTCGCTGGCTGGTCCACTCTTAATTTGACCTTGCATGGAAAGGGGAAAGCCTACTCTGCACTTGGTATCACAGCTAATCCACGCTTTAGAGTTTCACAACTTCAAAGAGCTACACCACTTGCTAACATTCAGAATGTTCTTTTAGCAAGGAGTCAGTCACACCCCAAAAATCTGCCACTATTTGGGTGGGAGGGGGAAGAGAGACAGAAGCTTCAGAAACACTTTTGGATTTCTGCAAAAAGGTTGCATGAAAGGTGGTGTATTTTTTGATTGTGTATTTGTGCTGCTGTTCAAAACAAGCTTTTAATATTACAGTTTGGGGAGAAGAGGATGTAAAAACCTTCCCTTGGGTTTCAGCTTTAGTTTCTATTCTCATTTTATAGTAGAGTAAATTCAAGAGAAGTTCCTTTTCTCCTCTTTTTTCTCTTTCAGTTTTCCCTGTATGTCAAAATCTTGGTTTAAGGAAAGCTTCATTTTCACTTGGTGACTGATAGCTGAACAGGTGGCTTCTGAGTTTGCAAGTGTCAGATGAACAGGCAGTTTAGAAATGGACAATTTGCAGCTCACTTTCTCTTGCTGACGGCCCTTTTTCTGCTGACAGATTCTTGGTTCTACCAGCCAAATCATGCACACACTATCTGCCCTCCACCTCTGGTGTTAAAAAAACCCAAAAACCTTCAAGAGAAAAAATACTCTAAGATGAAAGAAGATGGTCTCTGGGGAACTCCTATACATAAAATGGAAAGAACTTCACACTTGAAGGCATTCTTGCCAGCTCAGCCTACTTGGACATAATTTATAAGAGGAGCAAGATTTTCTGCTTCATTTTCTTTCCAGGAAAGCTTGTTTGTTTTATGAGATTTTTCTGCAGAATCCTACATGAAGGGGTGATTGCCAGAACCAACACCAGTGACTATCTGCTGAACATGATGAGTTTGTTCAAATACCAGAGCTATCAAGCCCTCCCCACAGGGTTTTTCCTTGACCACAGTTAGAAATACTGTCAGCCAGGGGATTCTGACAGGTGAATGCCCTTCTGCCTGTTAATGATGAAGACTTTTGATGATTATAACAAATAGGCCTGTATATAACTTTCTGTTGAGACTCATATACAGCACAGGCATCCCATTCCCAGGAACGTGGGCAGGAGTTACACAGGTCTGGTCGTCCTGCCTCAGTTGCCAAGAGATTCTCATGCTGTATTTTCACAGAATCGAGGGATTTCAGTGATTAAAAATGAATAAAAAAGGTTACCAGAGTAACCTTTTTTGTAAACTGCATCGCTAAAATATGGATTTACCTAAGGTAGCAGTCACTCTTCTGATATTTGGTTATGGGTGAGTAACTTAAGAGCTGTTTTTTACAGGATCTTAGAGGCTCTTGGTACCAATTTTTCAAAACGATTTAGATGCCTTTGAAAGATATGTGCCCAAAGGGGTCTTAAAATTTTCAAGGCAAGCTACATTAAAATCATTTGGATTTATGTGCCTATCTTAAACAGTTTTGATAATCTACAAGGTGCCTATCTGAATCTTTAGATAAAGAGAGCACTTTGAAAATATGACACTTCCAGACCTGAGGAACTGTAATCTGGACAACACATCTTGCTGACTTTCAGTGGCATTTAAAGTCCTAAGCCTCTCTCAGAAATGAAACTTAGGATCCTAAGTCACTTAAGTGCTTAAAAAATGTTGCTATGTGTCTGTAGGAGCTGGATGAGGACTGATGAGCAGGGAAGGATTAGATGCATGCATCTGTCTTTCTGTGTAGCTCTCACAATACTTGAGTGTCTCTGCATATGGATAAAGGTGGATTGATGAGTGCATGACCATATGCAGGAGCATATAATATGGCCGATTGGATGGGACAGGGAGGAACAAAAATTGGGTGGAAGTGACAGGCGATTACATGGATAAATAACATCATCTTGCTGAACATTTATTTAGTGCTTTTCATCCAAAGGTACCCTTAAGTGCTTTACAAACTATTATGGATATAAGAATGACTCTGCCAGCCACAGCAGCTCTTTAGGAGTACACAGTCAAATTATATGATCAAGTTATGACCACATATGATGAAGAGTATCAAGTCCCACTGAAATTACCTAGAAATTTTTGGCCATCAGCCATTTAGGATTCAGTCAATACACCGAGGTTAGAGCTGTTACGCAGGAAGAAAGTGCTATGGAAGTCTAACAATGACAAATGGGAAGGACTTAGTTTTCAACACCATTCAAAAATGAGCACTGCCAACAGCATATGAGCTGGGGAAACTGGTTCAATATTAACGCAGAGAGAGAAGTACTGGCATTCCACGGGTGGCAAAAGGGAAGATGCTTATATGGTATTTTAATGCGGAACAAAGTTACAGGAGTTTGTTTTGAAATAAATCTGCATAAAGAGAAAAGAAGCAGAATGACGAGTGGATGAGAGATTCAAGGGGGAGAGGGGTTGTTCAGACCTGAGAGGTTTTTCAACACTGCCTGTCTGAAGCTCCAAGCCCATGCTCTCACTGAGAGAAGATCCCTTCTCTTCCCACATTAGCTAACCCGGGCTGTTTCTCTCCAGGCAGCACATGCACTCCAAAGGCAAGTGGTGCCAGTTGCTCTCTTGCCAAACAGTGGAGTTAAAAGCTGTACAAAGTTATAGACAGTAAACAATTAAATAGAAATGACAACAGCAGTTTCCTCTGCTGCCTCCACCTTTGTGCCTTGCTGCTTCCCTCTTTCACACTCCTCCTCCTTTGTCTGCCAAAAGGATAAAAACATGATTGAATCAGTACTCTGTGACAGCCTGGGGAAAAGCTGCTGCCCATTATACATATTTATTTTTGTACAGTAGATGAATCAAGACTACAATTATAATACAACCTAAAAACTGTGATGCACTGAACAATTAGGGGAAAATGTGTTCATCTGCACTTCTATTCTCTTACCTGCACTTCTGCTATCCACGTCATCAAAACAAACCATATCTCTGACAAGTTTAATGCTAGTAGTGTCAGAGGTAGTGTCAGAAAAGAATGCACCATTTTTGTACAGCTAGCTTGTACAAAAGTATTTTCTCACCCTAAAGGGGATTTTGGGAAATGCTGCCATTGCAATGTTAGTCTCCTCACCAGTTTGAGGAGACAGTGATCCACCAAACAGAGCATGCAAGGGGCCAGCTGTGTGTCCTGCAGCTGTAATAAAGAACATCCTACTGTCATGATAAGTGAGTTGCGGGTTCTTTGCTGTAAATCTGTCCTTGAGTACAGGTCAGGTTGTACAGCTCACATGCACACAGCACTCCTTGACTTTGGGAGATTCAGGCAATGGATGATGAGTGACTTACAGAACCAGTTTCCAGTAATATGCATTGCACACTATCAGATGAAGTCCACTGACATCTCTGTGCTGTTCCCTTCCCCTCCTTTTACCACTTCTGCATCTTCCCTGCTCTGTCATTTCCCAGATCCTCCCCAGAGGCCTGCTCCCTGGCACGCTCTCCCTTCCCTACTGCCAAGCCTCACCAAACCCACAGGTGTCACCAGTGGTGCCTGCACAACCGTGCTCTCTGCCATCCCTGCCCACACCAAGAGGCACTTACCATTGGAACTATATTTGGAAGTACTAGCTATGGCTAGTGGTGAGACTGGGATCCTTCCCAGGTAACTGTACTTCCAGAGCCCAAGCAGACAGGTGGTTATGCTGACAAAACAGTGCTCCTGGTGGTAGACATTATTTCCTCTGAGGAAGTGGTATATGCTGTGATGACCAGTGTGTTCCCCGGCTAGGTAAGCAAGGTCAGGGCTGAGAGGTTCTCACAGCACAGTGACACTGATACAGCCCAGCTCTTCCAATACAAACGTTTAGCTCAAACGTTGTTCATACTTAGTACTGTTTTCATTTGGTCTCATGACTGGATCATACAAATACTAACTGACTACTAGCCCACACTAAGGGATATTTAATTCTGGAAAGGAGGATGACCTCATTTGTGAAGCAATGGCCTGTGAATCAGGAGATGCAGCTCCAGTTCCGAGCTCTGCCAAGACACTTTGGCTAGCCTGAGCAAGTCACTTCCGCAGGGCTCCACTGGTAAATGAGAGACACTCCTGCTTCCTTTTCCTGCTCTTCCACCTGCAATGCAAGCTCTTCAGGACAAGGACTGTTTCTAGCAATGCAGTTACATGGTACAAAGCATGGTGGGCCTCAGAGTTGGTTGAGACTTATATACTAAAATATTAATCTTAATTATAGCAGGGAAAATAAATAAAACAACAAACAGTAAATATGGTTATATTTTTGGTGAATGCTCAGGTTGCAGGTTGGTATACCAAAAGGATTTTATTTTTTTTTAATAGGATTTTTAGAATTTGCTTTAATCGAAAAATCTGTATTTGGGAGAAAACTGATAATAAAAATAAATATCAGTGCTTTTGCTCTCCACCACCAATTTTCGCCCACTTACAAGTGCTCCATACATTTTTGTATGTACTCAGCCACACTGAGATTACAGAAGCAGAGCTTAAGTGCAAAGTGGCTATGTGGACTATCAGCTGCCAGACTATATGGGACATAGTCTTGGAAACAGGACAGAAACCATCTTTTACCCTGCTCTCCTCAGTGTTTGCTGCATCTGCCTGGAAAGTACCAAGTTCTTTTTGCTTACACTTCCCAGGGTGCTGGTGAGCAGCCTGTGTTGCCCAAGTGAGATGCTGTGGGTTGGTGTTTTTGTCTAACGGTTACAGATGTTTTCCACTGTCTCTGGGATGACTCTATGGTCAGGAACTGGGCCTTCTGCTCTTCGAGTTTGCTTTCATTTCTCAGTAGACACATGCTTTGTGCACAAAGGGCACGTACTATGTTCGTGCAGGACTGTTTCTGCTATAGCTTGGACTTTTAATGCCTGTGAGTAGACTTCACTCTTCTGGTGAGCAAACAGATCTCCCCGTGCCTTTGAATGTCTGTCAGTGAGTGAAATTGCTTTGCTGCTCTTATCAGCATTCTTTCTTGACTTTCTGAACTGGGACAACAGAGTTGAGGACTTTGGCAAGCATATTCTACTCATACCTGGCTATATTTCTTTCTCTATTATTTCACCAACTTTGCGTCGCAGTTCCTGACAAGGGAGATCCACAATGCCTAATGCAAGTGTTTGCATTTGTGTATGTGTCATGACACGTTTACAACTGTGTATCCCTGCCTTTGTCAGCACGTATCACTATGTGCACCTGTTTAACTGCATTTGTGTTTGCTTCTTGGTTTTGGCTTTGTGTGAGGATCTGTGAACGTATTCTTTCTACCACAGTAGTGCAGCTTTCTTCCTGGGGGTGTGTGTGTGTGTATGTGTGTGTATGTATGTGTGTGTATGTATGTGTGTATCTCTATGAAATGCTCCTTCTATATTTGTTTTGCTTTTTGTATGTTCCCTTGCACTTTGCTGAGGTGCTTAGGCAGGCATGTTTCAGGATAGTTGTGCACTGATATTTGTTCCGAGTCGTGCGTCTTTTCCCCTGTGTGTAATTCCCTCTCTCTGTCTCAGTGCTTCTCTGTATTTCCTTTCCATTTCCCTGTCTATGCTGTGTGCAGTTACCTGGATTTGTACATGTATGTATCTCCTTTCTTTCTTTGCATGAGGGTTGTATTTTTAATGGGGTGGGTGCTGGTGAAATTGTTCATCATTTTGCTTTGTATTTATCTTTCGATGTTTTCCCTATGTTTGCATAAAGTAGATGCAGAATACAATTTGGTGATGAATTCTATGAATACTAATCTTAGGCTACCCTTGACCCTAGGGTCAGCTAAAGATCAAAACCAAACCATTTAATATTTTCCTTTTGCAGATCAATAGAAGCATAAATTCACTCTCAATGACAACTATAATTTCAAACAGATCTATAGGACGCATGCATGCATTTCCAGGATGAGCTGCTCATGCGCCTGTTGGAGAGCACAAGAAAAAGAGTTTCTCTGTTGTTGTGGGTTTTGGGGGCTTTTTTGCCATTGAATATCTTTTGCCTTTTTTCTTTTATTGCTCTGAAACGCTATTTTCAGCAGCTGCTGTCATATAAATATCTCTTGTTTTTCTTCTCCTCTTTCCCTCCTAGTGAAAAGGGCAGGGGACCTATTGAAAATTCTGCTTTATCTCTTTCAGGAGAGTTCAAGTGCGGGTCGAACAATCGATTCCTCCTCCTTTTCTTTTTCAAGTTTCCTGTCGTTCTTTTGCCCAGATCAGCACTGAAGGAAAATAGGAAGGGCAGCCTGGAGTATGTACATCTATACACCCACAGAAAGAAAGGGAGAGCACACAAGTGTGCGATTTGTGAGCATTTATAAAAATGTTTATATATGTATATACACACGCATGCACACACATTTTTTCTTGTGGCAGTTTGTATGTCACAAACTCCCAACAGGTTCTTACAGTAAAACTGTTCCAGAGATAGGAAAAAATAAAAAAAACCTGGGAATGGGAAAAGTTTGGAAGTACTCTTCAGGTCTAAACTAGAATATTAACCCTTCCAAAAAATTCTCCTCTAGGAATTGCAAAAGCTTTTAAAGAAATGCGTTAAGTATTAAGACAGTTCATACAATTTTCCATGGGGGGGGAGGGGGGAACAAGGGTTATTCTTCAAGCAGCATTGTTTCAGAAAAATAAATTCAGCTGATAATCTGCAAATCTTTACAGCTGCGTTTAGTGTAAAAAAGGTACTTTTCAAACATTTTTACCAAATCAAAGTGGCAGGAGGGGGGCAGGGGGGAAAGACAGAAATATAAAAAAAGCAAAACAAATGACACCATTAATCTGCCTGGATTTTCCACCTCATAGAACAATCTGTTTAGGAATGACTGAAATAAAGTGGAATGTGGTTTAGATTTTTCTTCTCTGCAATCTCTCTCTGCAAATTTCTTGTTTATGGGGAAACACTGAAAAGAGGAGTTAGTCCCACCACCCCCTTAGCAAAATTTAGGAAAAAAAAAACAAAAAAAACAAAAAAACACCATAAGCGCAGGGAAAGAAGGGGGGGGGTTTTTTGCTTTGTGTAGGGAATAAAGACCGTAAAGTGAGGACTTTTATTGCTGGCAATCAGAGTATTGCTGCTGGCAGTGGCTAAAGGTGGAAAGCAAAGATGATTTAATTTATAGAAAGGACAAAGATGTCATGTAGCAGATTTAATCACTGAAAAGAAAAAAAGAAAAAACCCAGCTAACGTCATAATTTACATTTTGGGATAATAAAGAAGAGTGAAAGAAAGAAACAACTGAAAAACCCTGAATGGGTGGGAAAAAATGAAGGAAGATAAATAGATTTGCCTGTAAGACTAATAAATTTTAAAAAAACCCAGAAAGCAAAACACAGCCCCTTGAAAGTGCTGGTAAAATGGACCATCGATTTTGGAATTCATCTGCATTTTGTATTTTAATAATGCTTACTCTCTCTCTCTCCCTCTCTCTCTTTTGCAAAATATAAAAGCTGATCTGATAAATATTAATTTGAACCATCATAATGTATTTGAAAATTCCAGCTAAAATGTCACCACATGGAACATTAATGTAATATTTCAAGGCCCTGAGAGCAATACTCATATTGATTGCATTTATTTCACTCTAGGGAGGAGAAATAATTCTTCAATGTGGGACACATCTGGTAGCCAAAGATGCAAAAGGCTGAGGGTAGAAATGCAAAATTATATGGGAAAAAACCCCATAACCTAACACCCTAAAACCAAAACAGAAGTACAAGTGAACCTGACAAATGCAACCCATTCAATCTCGTGTTTCAGATCAGTTGCAGCAATCTTTTTTTCAGAGTAAGTTTCTTTGATTTTTTACTTTGGAGAAAAAAAATAAAATTATCACAAAGCAACAAAAATTCTCATCATGTTTCTATGAATCTTTTGGCATGAAAATCAACAGTATCATCACAAGTCTAATGAAAGAATGTGAGTAATTGGATTGCTTATTGGAAACACAGAATCCAGGCTGAGAAGACAGCGCAGCACTTAATCTTGTGAAACTTTGACTGAGGTTCCCAAGAAAGATGCTCTTATCTGGGGAGCTTTCTCTGAGGTTGGGGTTTGAACTTTGCAATACTGGTAACCCAAACGTGTGCAAGATTGGGGCTATTTTCCTGGGATTCTGCAGAAGGAGCACGGAGACACTGCCTGTCTGGAGTCCCATAAAACAGATCTTTTCCTTGTCATTAAGAATATTGATGTTCATTAGGCCTGGGCGTCAATGAGTCTTTGTGCAAATGAAACGAAATCTGAGTCAAATTTTGACCCTGAGCTCAACACATAACCGCAGATTAGCTGCAACTGGGGCGCTGGGGATGAGAGGGGTTCCTCCCCGCACCAAAAATTCACCATCCCTATTCTGAGACAAAAAAATCTCTGCAAACACAGTCAAGGAGCGTGAGGAAATGGGCCTGTCCCTCCACCCCATCAAAACACTCTTCACGTAAAGTGGTTTCTGATAAATATGGAACAGATCACGGCAAGTTTTAGCAGACTGTCAAGGCAAGATCTCCCCAGGTAAGATAAAGGTGGTCTCTGTCCCAGCTCCTGGCAGGGCAGTATCACTTTTGCAGGTAATGCTCCTTCTTTTAATTTGTTACTAGGATTTTTCTCCTCCACCAGGGGTCTGGGGTTGATGTTCCTGCTGGACAAACTCCAAGCTAATGAAGCAAGCTTGAGCCCTGTAATTCACGGCAAGCCGCTTTGATGGACCACTTTCAGTGTTAACAGTGTGATGGGTGCTTTTCGGAGCTAATGCCTCACTGGTATTAACAGCCATACCCACAGAGCAAAATCTGCAATGTAAAAGTGAGTGGCTTGCTAAATATTTACAGGCTTGCACATCTTGCTGTCCCATTCATTTCCTTGACCTTTCATGAAGGAGGATGGAAAAGGAGAAGCCAGGGAATGGTCCCCTCTGAGGTACAGGTGCACTACAGCCAAACTGCCTCCCCAGCAGCTGATAGCGAGACCTTGAGCTGAGGTCCCACTCTTTCCTCCCCAGCAGTTCATAAAATTAAGTCAACTAAAGCCACCACATGCCGTGGGCAGGCTTGGGCCCAAACTTTTGAGCAGGGATAGAGGAATAGCTCCCAAAAGGAGAAGAGCCTTGCTATGAACTGTGTGTAGGTCACTGAGGCATTTCACTGCAGATCAGCACAGAGGCCAGTTAGATCCCCAACCCCCAAAAGCTGATTCCAGGAGCAGCTGTTCCCAGAGGGAGGCAGAATTCCTCGGGAATTAGAGATGGAAACGGAAACCAATCAAGGAGACTTCTGCATCCAGCTCTGCCACTGACCGCCCGGATGATCTTGGGCAAGCCTTTTCCCATCTCTGCACCTCAGTTTCTCCTGACAGCATTTAAATAAATACAGAACGGGTGTAGCAAATCCTCCTACGTGAAGACGGGAGATGGCATTGTGAGGCTTGTTTAATGCTTAGAAAGCACTTTGAGATCTGCAGATAGAAAGCGGTACACGGGAGCCAAGTATTATAATTGAACTTTAAATAACCGAGCTTTGTAGAAGCCACGGGGGCAGGAGCAGCAGCCCCGGTCCCTGCAGCACCGTGCAGCGGAGCGAGCCGAGGGCCGGGGCTGTGTCCGGGCATGGAGGGAGGCAGCCGGGCGGGCTGCGCCGGGGGAGCCAGGAGCGACAAAGCCTGGTTTTGTGCCACGCTGAGCCTCACTCAGCACTTGCGCGGCTGAGCAACCTCTGCACTCGCTCAAACTCCCGCTCCGCCGAGCTGTCAAAATAGTGTGATGGCTGGTGCCGGCACTGTCTGCGGCAGCCTGCGGGAGCGGCGACCGCGCAGAGTCCCCGCCGAGCTGAACCGAGACGAGCGAGCCGAGCCGAGCCGAGTTGAGCTGAGCCGAGACCCCGGCTCCGGTGTGCCCCGGGCGCCCCCTGCTGCCCGTCCACCCCGGGGCGCCTCAGGCACGGCACGGCACGGCACGGCCAGAGTCCCGGAGGGGTGGGTCTTCGGGAGCAAAGCGCCCCATAGCCAGGGCCGGGAGTGTGTAGGTTTTGGTCCAGATCCGGCCCGGCTACGCTCCCCAGGCGGACTCCCGGTTGCAGACCCCAGGCGGAGCGAGAGGTGGAGGGAGGGCTTGTCTGAAGAACAGTTATTAAGAGATCATTTAATTAAACCCACCAGAATTGGAAATCCTTGACAGAGAATACTGCAAGAGATCAGTGAAGAGTAGCCGGATAAGTCAGCCCCACACACATATATGTGAAAAGTTACAAAGGTCAAACCAGTTTTGTACAGAATTTACCACCCAGTTAAGGACTGAATGTGCACTGTACAGTTTCTCTTCTAGATAATCCTACAATTCTGTGACTCTCCAGCTACATCAGCCCCAGTGCTTTCTCCAAAGATGCACCATCCCCAGACTGACTTTTATTCACAGATTTAGAGTTTTGTTAGTGTCTAGGAGAAGTTAATTCTGCGGCTGGTCTGCTCGACTATACCCAGCAAACTCCAGTGCTCAGGGCAGGTAACCATGGTGCTTTCTCCAGGCAGAGAAAACCCGGAATTAGTTTTTTCTCTGCTGTTCTCCTTATACACATATGCCATTACATAAGACTGCTGGGAGACTCTGGGCACCACACCCTCGGCAGGACAGGGCGTTTCAAGTCCATCATGTCATAAGCCCCCACCAACTGTATAGCAGCAGTATGAGTGCAGGGCTTCAGGTGGGCCTGCAGAGCCCTCAGAGTGGGACTGTACAGATGGCTGTGCCTCAAACCACTCACAGGACAAACTGACGTGACCCTTTGAGCACCATGGACTCAAGAGTCATGTTCAGGGATGCGATGATCATTTCTCTATTTCTTCAAGTATTGCACAAGGAAACACCCTCCTTACAGTCTCTCCGCTGCCTAAAATTTCCTCCCTTGTCATTTACATGGTTGTCAATTCCAAGTACCAGGACGGAGTACCAGCTAATGAGCAAGCCCAGACGCTCCTACAAGCTTTCACTGAGTGTCTGTCACCAGAAGCAGAAGATTAAACAGGATAGTGGTGAAAAGGAAAGGTTATGATCCTGGCTTTTCTCATGAGTGATTTTGGGTCTGGGTCACAGAGGAAGATGGCATTGGAATAGCCTATACTCCAGAAAAGCAGCACCCTGTCGGGCAACCTGAGCTTAGGAAAGAGCCAGGACAGGAAGAGCAGGTTGGGAAGGAGATGCAGTGGCAGAGCAGCATGTCTGTGGGAGCTTAGATGGTGCATGCCTGCTTCTCTGGGATGCATCAGGCCCACACAAAAGGAGATAAGCAGCAATGCCTGGGGTAAGCATGCAGGGATCAGGATTTCTTTCTCAGGATTCTTGCCAGGCACGGGAACGGGCCATGAACATCCAGACCACGTATTTCAAATTTGCATCTGAATTTTCCTAGTGCTTCATAAGCCATGGATAAGGAGGACAGTAGAAAGGCAAGACCGAACATTGCAGAGAACATTTTACAAAGGCCTTGGATCTCCGTATCTCAAGGTCCAAGGGCTACAAGCCTGCAAGATGCTGGCATAAAATAGCCTATAGTAACAAAACCCCCACATTGATCTGGAAGCTTTTCAGCAGCCCCATTCTTCCCCCTGAAGACCACACAGATGACCTTGCAGACCCTCAGCAAGGCAGCCTTCCCATCCAAGGCCAAAGCGGCCACTGCACAGGGTTGAGGCAGGAGGTTGTTCCCAGGCAGAGAACTTTAGGCACGGCGTCACAGCCTGTGGATGTGCTCACTGCCATCAAAGGCAGCCCCACCTTGGGGCTAAGCTTCAGAGTGTCTCATCAAGGCCCACATCTTTGAGATTAATGACTGCCTACACTAGGACTTCTCCTTTATCCCAAGATGATCCCAATGCACATTTCACATCCACATGCTGCTGAGTTCCATTCCTGCCTATGTCTATGAGTTCATGCCTTTCTTACCCATCTCTACTCTCAGCACCCCACCCAAGCCGACTTTTCTCTTTTTTCTTCTTCTGCCACACCTACCATATACTTGTTGCTATACCAAGGGTGGCATTGCAAGCCAGAGTCCCCAAGCATTGATGCCATTACCTAATTATTCCTGGAACTCCACCTCTTCCAGGAGGCCTGTGTACATACCATTCTAGTAGCAAACTTTCCCACAATTAGTGGAGGTGTTGGCATCAGGAGCATAGCACAAACCACAAAGTGTGGACAAGCCATTGCTGGAGATGGGAGTAGTGCAGCTGAGCCATGGTGGGATCAGGCAAAGGAGTCACATCTCTCTCCTTATCTGCTGTTATTCAGTTTTGGAAGGAAATCGGTTGCACCCTGCCTGTCATTGTCCCTCACACCAAAGAAAAGTGCATCTCCTGGACTGAGAGCCTGCCCTGGGAGAGTTTTCCATACACTCCACACTTAAGGATTGACAGTGTGGGATAAACCACAAATGTTGCACACGTTATATTTTCCCCGATATGTAGAGGAGAGCACAGATACTGACATTTGCCTACTAATGTCAAAAATTAAAAACACCCTGTGTTCTTGGGGCAGGCACATGGAGCATCAGGCTGGGTGGTTTTGAGTCTACAGCTGACCCATGAGAGCCAAGCATGCAGAAAGCATTACAAAACCCCTCAACATTATTTCAGACAAATAATGTGATTGCCTTCTCCTCCTCCAGCATCACTACCGTTCTCTGGGGTCCCTCCTAGGTGCTGAGACTGAACATCTTCCCTTGGTGTGCACAGGGAGAGCTTGGGGGGGGGTGTGTGTGTGTGTGTGCTTCTCCTTTGCCCTCCCTCCAGAGCCAGGTATCAGGGTAAGAGGCTGGACAGGTTGCTGCATGAAGACACAACAGTACTTTACTAGCTAAGACAGGTCCACGCAGTCGATGGTTCTCTGCCATCACACTGCAAAGGATTCTCCACATATATTTATAGACTGCAGAGAACTACAATTTTTTTTTTTTTTGTCCTAGACTTAGTTATAGATTAAGTCACTGAAGTCACCTGGCACTGCAGCATCCTGCTTGACTAGATCCCTGGAGTCCTGATGTCCCTGTCTATGCACACTAATGAAGCAGTATAGAAAACTATAGTCTTCTGAGAAGTTTTTTCCAGGGTAGATGGGGCACAGAATTGTCCCCAAATTGCGTGTGCCTAAATTACAACACATGCTGAAGTGCCCTACGGACTGGTGGATCAGTGAGTGGCAGACGACTGGCCCCAAGTTTGGGTTAGCACCCAAGCCACAAAGAACTGACAGATGTACGTGAAGACTGGGACGCCTGCCTTGGTCTGACCCCCATGAACCTCACAGCAGTTTATCTCATGCTGTGCCAGTCCTTTGCTTAATGTGGTCATTCTTCTCAGCTGAGCCCACACTGACATTGCTGTACTGTGTCCCTTCTTGAGCCTACGCTGAGACATCACTCCTGCGTGGACCTGCTCTATGTGCCAAAGAGGGTCCCTCTAAGGTAAAACCCTCCAAGTGCCCTGAAGACATCAAGCTGGATGCCATCATAGCTGAGTGACACTGTGTGCCCCATGTTCAGCAGAGGATCTGATCAGAAAATGCTGTAAATCTCCTTTATCGCTTTCTATGGATCTGACCAAGTATTCCTAGGCATTTGCCGTGCACTGTCCTTGCTGTTACCTTAGAGTTGCAAGCATTGGTTCTCCACTCCCCACCACTGACTCATTCGATTTCTTGGCAGGTCAAGGAGAAAGGTGGGCAGAAAAGCTGTATAAAATTTCCTGTTAAAGTATTGTGGCAGAATAGGGAAAGAGTTAGTATGTAAGTATGAGAGGTACTGCAAGATAAAAAAAGCTTTGTCCCAATTCACTATTGTCCCCCATTCTTTTTTTAAGGGGTATTTCATGAGTGAGATTTCCGCTGTATCCTCTATGGGCAACACATGCCTGGTTCACTTCATTTACTCAGCTAGAGCATGTTTTATTAATTTGGAGTCTCAACAAGGTCCTTTACTTCCATTAATTTATTAATATTGCTAATTAAATATCATATTCACAAATGTAAATTTCCTAATAGTGTCCCTTCCATTTTCAAATGAAAAAAAAAAAAGAAAAAGCAGCTTGTTATGTTAGTCAATTGAAAGCAATTCAGGCTAATCAGGAGAGTGGGGCTGTCTTGTGTCTGCAGAGGGAGGGTCACTGTCAGTTTGCTTTGGGGCAAATATCCACCTTCTACCAAGAGCTTTAACAATTAGATTTCAAAGCAGGTACAAAGTTATGTGAGTGGAGTAAATGGAAGGGCGTGGGAGAAGGGGAAAGCAGAGAGTTTGGTGTATGTGGTAAGTGGTACCAGGAAAATAACAATTGGCACAGCAGGACTGACGAGGGTTGGGAGCACACCATAGCCAGAGCCCAGGGCCAGCACTGGTGTTAAGGAATAACTTAATAGGCAGCCACGAAGTCTGGGAAGTGGCTGGTCCTGTGTGGAAAGGGTCATGGGAGGGGACTGGCCCCTCTGGAGGGCACTGGTCCCTCTGGAGAAATACAGTTCGTGTGGGAGGTCCAGCATCTGAATTGTATTTTGTATGTTTTCCCTGCTGACACTTTTAGCTATGTGTTTATATATATATATACACGTTTGGGGAGATGTGATGATCTGCATGTTGGGATAACTGGCCTGGTGTCGCATTAAGGAAAGTTTTAGAAATACATTATATTGCTTTTATTATTAATGGTAATGATTGGGGCCTGTTCGTTATCTTTCCTTTTGTTATGAGGTCTGTAATCTGAGGATGCTGTGCCAATGTGAAAGGGATAATGCAGTGGTACCGCTCAACTTGGTTCTGTTTAAAATTCCATCCTTCTTGATATTTATGATCAGAACCCAGGAAAATGACATTTAGTTGCCTTTTTTCAAAGGTTTCTGTGCTTTTCAAAAAGCACAGAAACCTTTCTTTGCATCCATTATGCAAAACAGACCTCAATTAAAAAATCCTTATACTCATTGTATGGATGGAAGGACATAGGCCCAGAAGGCAAAGTACAAGTCCTAAGGTTATTACTGAATGTCTCTTCAGACGCCAACCCTTTCCCCAGGTTAAATTCTAAACCATTTGCAGAAGGGCACAAAACAGTACATTATGAGAAATTTGGGTGCAGACCATGGGCCACCCTGTATTTAATCTCCTGCTTTAAATGCTAGACTGCCCTAGCCCAAAGT
The DNA here is from genome assembly GCA_013400915.1 of Pardalotus punctatus. Taxonomy (NCBI): domain Eukaryota; kingdom Metazoa; phylum Chordata; class Aves; order Passeriformes; family Pardalotidae; genus Pardalotus; species Pardalotus punctatus. Next base: position 54,289 of record VZTX01015660.1, on the reverse strand, counting down.
AGGAAAATTGTTAGAAGGGTACACACTGAAAGAGGGGAAAATACAGCTGTCTCCAGACAGGTAATTTTTTTTTCTGTACACAGAAAAAATCCCCAAATGAAAATCCACTGATGACTCCAAGATGCCTAAATGGCTAACAGCACTGACCAGATCCATTGCAGCTGAGAGCTGGAGGGTGGCACTCCCTCAGACGCAGACAGATCTGGACCTTCTGAGACAAACAGGGAAATAGGGTCCTATTCCAGACACCTGTACTGAATCCTAGCAGCTGTCCAGCTTTTGATGGTGTGTTGCATGTCCACACACCAAGGCTGGTGAAGGGTGAATGCTTTGTAACCTGGTTGGGCTGTTTTAACAGTGAGGGATATGTCACGTGGAGGGGTAGGTCTAAAGGGGAAGAGAAGGGAACAAACCATCACAACAAAATGCCTTTTCAATCTCCCACAGAGAGCAGAGACAACACAAAAAGTCCTGGCTGTACTGGAAGGAACTGGTTCTTGCCACCTCACACACGCTGATCTCCAGCTGTTAATGATCTCTGTTGATGTGAACATCATTTCCTCTGCATCCTGGTGTGTATAATTGAGTGGATCTGCGATGGGGAGACAGCACCTCCACCTTCCCAGTCAGCACTTACTAGTAAGCAGCCTAATATCAGCTCAAGAAATGTTGCTGAGGTATTGGCTCCTGATGCCATGTTATCTCTCCAGTTTGAAGAAGCATAGAGCACACCGCCTCGTGCAGATATAATAGGAGAGGACATCACCTTAATTCCACCTCCATTAGACCTCAGAGAGTCAACTGCGACCCCCCTGACCTCATCAATATTCAGAGCTTAACAAAAAAAGGCTATAACTGGGGAAGTCAGAAATAATGTAATGCAGTATTGATTATTTTATGGCACGATTAGGTGTAATTACATCTCTCAAATTTTATTTTAATGTTACTTTATACTACTTTTAGCCTTTTAAAATTATCCAAAATATCTCTGTTTAATGGAATGAACATGCCTTCAATTTAAATGTGAAACACTCTTTTTCTGCTAAAGTGTGACCTCAATATATTTGAAAACATAAATTACTGCTATGTATAAACCATAAAAAATGAATGATGAATTTAATTCTGGTGAAGCGTGAGGGACTGGGAATGCAATGGGGAAATACTGTTTATCCAGAGGAGAACAGACAGCCCAGGTGGAGAGGAGGCGGCGAAATGTGACCTTCTCTAACATTGAATGGGACATGTCATGCGAAGGACTTGACTTTGGACTTACAGACCAAGGGCAAAAATCATTTATTCCCTGGATCAAGTCCTCAGCTGGCCTTGATCAGCATAGCTTCACTGCAATCAAAGGTGTGATAGTGATTTACATCAGTAGAGATTTTAGTCCACTGTATTCGCTTGGTATTTGATTCCCCCCAGCTTTTTTAGATGTGCAGAGGCAAATGTTTCAGCCAGAGATCCGCACGGTTCCTCTTAAATCTTCATCTTTCAGACCTCTTTTCACTGCCAGACTACTGTAAAAGGACCTTTGCATAAACAAGAACAGGGTCATAAGAACCCAACGGAACCCTCCTGCCTCTCATTTGCCAGTATCACCCCACTCATTATCGAACTAATTACATTCATTTCTGGGATCTAGGAGCCTTAGTTCCTAGAGCTCCATTACAGAAGAGATGAGACAACTGAATGTCCCCATTCAACCTCTGCTCAGAGCCTTCTCTAACACACCAGTGTTTGGATCTCTGTGCGTTATCACAAGAGATTTATTAATAAATTATGATAGGCCAAAACTGCTTCCTCGGTGACCACAAAGAGGGGTGATTTCTTCTGCTGGGACCCCTGTTTTAAATGGAAGCGATGCCTGGATATCACTGCTGGACTTCAGCAGTGCTACCAAGTCCTCTGAACGCTTACTGTGCAAGTGGAAGTTCAAATTTCATCTTGATAGCATTCCTAATTTCCAACACCAAACATTGTCTTGTATTACCTTTTAACATGCAGGTTGGGAAGAAAGTATGCTGTCACCCATAAATGTATGTAACAGTTCAAGTTTATGCTTGAGGAAAGGATAAGCAGGGTGGCTAGGAGGGTCACCAATAATGGTCTTAGAGCTCCTTTGGGCCAGTATGAGTGACAGACTGTTAAATAAAAGCAATTTTCGTGTTAGTTCTCCACCTCTTGCCTCTCACCCACTGAAATAATTTAAGTCTAAGCTTTCTGTATCACTGGGGGTTATAAAGAAGGTGTGTAGGAAGATAAATTAGACAGACAGACAATTCAAATGTAACTGCAGGAGAATCTCAGCTTCTGTGCTAATGTATTCCATACATTATTTGCAAATGGAAAAATCCCTACACCTTCAGGTATCAAACACCTGAGGAGAGTTATCCTCCACTGCATCTCTTGGCTACACACTGTGAAGGACATTGCACACTGAGCTGGAGAGAGTTGGATGCAGTTAGCAAGTCATCTTGGCTGGGGATTCATTGATCTCTGAGGTCAGTGGCCTGCAGCTCCTAACAAACTGCACTGTTACGTACATCTTGCCTGAGCACAGGCTTTCAGGGCTCACTCGGAATTCTGTAAAACCACATACCAGATTGGAATGAGTTCCTTTGGAGGACACTTAGAAAGCGAACAGGTCTTACCACAGGATAAAATACAGCTATGTTCTTTTAACCTGCAAAAATAACTTTAGGCAAAAGTCTGTAAACTACCTCAATTGTTAAGAAAACATGGGAAACAAATTTATTTACCTGAAACAATATAAATGGGAAAGCTCTGTATTGCTGAACGGTTTATTCAGTAAATTTCAGAGAAAGGCTTAAGTAAGACCTTAAGTAAATTATCCATGTGTGTAAGCACTTCATATTCTACTAAATATTTCTTTTTGTTGATAAAAAAAGCCCTAGGTAGTTCTAGGCTGAGGAGAGCACCAGGATATGATATCCTACATCATCTTACATGGCAGCTCAGTGAGATCTTCCACCCCGAAAAATGCTTGTGCACTGCCTTTTGACAGTCTAGAACAAGCCCTGATCTTTTTAGCCTATTTTATGGTACTTCAGCTCAGAGGAGCAACTTTAACAACAGGTATAAAAGACTAAATTCGGCCTCAGCAGCAGCACAAGGCTGGTTCAAATATCAAATCAATTCATTTATAAGAAAAATCAAAGCAGATTCAAGTCTTACAGAAGAAATCTGGTAGGCTGTTCTGAAGGAGCTCCATTTTTTAACAGTAATCCACAAACCATTATGTAAATTTCTTAGGTGGGTTTTCCCTGGCACAACTGGATCAGCTCCAGTCAAACTGTGCAAGTTTATGGAGAAGACAAAAGTGGTAATTTTACTTACTTGAAGCAAATAAACTGTCTAGTCTGGCCAATTTCTGAACTTAAGCACCTTGAAAGTCATGTACCCCCTCTTAGCACCTCTTCAAACTGAGAATACAATGCTGTGTAAAGTGGTAATTGCAGGGATCACTCCTGATAGCTTTGTAAGGCCGGTCTTTGTTCCAGAACTATTGATACGGACTTGCCATGAAGGACCTGCCTGTTTAATCCACAACTTTTCAGAACACCTGCCAGCAGTTCAGTGAATTCAGCAGCCAAACATCCCAGGATGCTCATCAGCTGGAGTTGCTGATTTGTTGCTATCCATTTTTTCAAGTGTTCCCTTATCTGCTTTACATCAACAGCCAGGGTGCCAAGATGCTCATTACTTCCTAATGGTCCATATTCCATTTCTATATTTTTCTTCTTAAAGACCAATTAAAAAAAAAAAAAAAGTTAAGTAGCTCAGCCATTTTAGAATCACCATTGATTCCAGCTCTCTCCTAATTTATTAATGGACTTACCCTCTCTCTTGTATTTCTCTCCCCTGATATACTTGGAGGAGCTCTCATTATTTATTGTAGCCCTTTGGGCCAACATTTACTTCTTGTGCTTCCTACCTACACTGAAAGCTGGAAAGGTTTCTCCATTTGCCTGCTGGCTTCTTCCCCATTGCTGGATGAGTTCAGACATCTAAAGGTTTTCAAATTTGAAAAGGTAGTAAGTTCTGTATCATTCCTATTCGAGTCACACCAACTCCAGCAAGACTTGGAGATTAGAAATTGCACAAGTGAGCATGTTCTAGTACGTCAAGAGCAAGAAAATCATACAGTGTTTTAGGAGCAGTCTAACACACATTCTGTTACCATTACAAGGGCTTTGAAGAAAAAGCACAAGAAATCTGACGAAATTGGACCAAAAATAATTGGAGTCCCCAGAAGACTCCACCAGCTCCAACCAGAACAAATCAAATAGTCAAGTTCAGCATTAGAAAGTGTTCCAAGGGAGTTTGGCACATAATTTTCCTGGTTTTTTTCCTCTGTATTTTTGGAGAACTTCCACCTGTGAGGACAGTCGCATTGGTTTCCAGGATTTACTTGATTTTCTCTCTTTACAGATAAGCAAATTATTCATAAGACTAAAGTAGAGAAACCCACTCCTTCCTCCCTGGCCACAATCAAGTTCCCCATCAATTACGCAAACTGACATGGGGTTTAACATTTTCCCACTTATGTTTCCAAAAGTACTATGAAAACAATCCCTCAAAATTATATCCAACTAACCTTGCCCCGTAAAGCAACTTCAGGAAAAGCTTTAGAAAGTAAAATTGCTAGAAAGTATTACCAGCAATAGAAAATCAGACAAATATAAAAAGGGCTTTTAAGAATAAGGAAGGACTGTCTTCAAACAAAATATATCACACAGACAGATGCTGAGAGAACACACAGGTCAGATTAACATTCACAAGCCCATGCTAGAGAAAAATTATTTCTACAAAGATTTCAGGTAAATCTCTCTAAATTTCCAGTAGTTGTAAAGTAAATGAAGAAGAAAAGGATGTTTATGAATGCACAAATAAAAGGTGTAGGTGTGCACAAGTGCGTATGTATGTACACCTGTGTGCAGCAGAGCAGTTCTCCATAGGTACATGTGCGCACACAAAGAGATCGGCTGCTCTTTCCCATTGGTCTTCCTCTACCCTTAGTGTGAAGCAGTGACAGAAAAGGCTCTCAAATGGCCTTTCACGACCACACAACCAGTCATGCCGGACTACATACAGAGTCTGCTCTCATCCTGGCTCAGATTTAGCACAAGATGACTAAATAATAACTTCCAATTGTGCTTACTCTCAGTTTTATCCACAATTTTTCAAGTTTCCTCTGCAGAAGCAGGAGTATGATCCAGTGAGCAGCAATGTTAATCCCAAGGGAATGTCAATCCCTGGGGATAGCCAAGGCCTTGCTTCCTGTTTAACGAATATGCAGTGACTGGTTAGGCAAATTGTGTATCTGCATTTCCTATGAATATCACCAGCCATCTATTCCCAGCTCTGTTTTCTATTTAAAGTTGGCATGATGCATGTTCAGAGAGAACCCAGATGTTCATCCCTAGCAGGGAGCACAAATATCAATTCTCCTGAGATAATTCAATTTATCCATTATCATAATCTGTAGCACAGCAGCACCTAGATGTCATACAATGCTGAACGGACAGATGCTAGGGGGCAGCTCCTATCCAGAAAAAGAGAAGTCTGTACAAACAAACACACAGAAGGAAAACAGAAGCACAGGGATAGAAAGCCTTCCTCCCCTTGACCAGGCACACACAGCATGCCAATGGCTGAGCTACTAAGGCAGAATTCCTGATCTCAAAATCCACAAGTATACATGAACAGCTAAAGGCTTGAGTAGCACTCTTTGGGTAGACACTCAAAACTCATTACCAAACAGGACACATCACCAGCTTCCCTTCCCCGATGCTTCTGTTCTTTACTGTATCAGCACTGGATGGCACAGAAACTCCAAATATAGCAGCTCAGGAATCTCTTGCCTATTCCCTACTTGCCGGCAAAAAGGCTTGTTTTGATATTTGCAGGAGTGGATTAATTTGGTGTTCCTGATAAGATCTCAGACACACCCCAATGACACTTACACCCACAGCCACACAGGCTGATAACATCATCAGCTGACTTCTCAGCTCAGCAGCAGTCTTTTTCTCCCGTTTCTAGGATTATGAAATACATATTTTGTGTGGCTGGCTAATGCCAAAGTTACAAAATCCATGTAATTAAGATTAATTTAAGAGCTGGATCGGATCAACTTGTGGCATCCACCCATTAATTAAAAGAAACACTTTGAATTTCAAGAGGCTGACTTAATATTTCACTCTGTGCTGGCACTGTTAACCTCAAATTGGCAGGTGAGATGTGAGTGCCCAGGTGCAAAAGGCTGGGGGCAATTGTTTCAGGAAAGCTGCCTGCATCGGGAGACAGGTGCCCTCTTCTGGAAAGTGCCAACATACTACCTGTACGGACTACTGGATTCCCTGCTTCCACTAATACCTGTACGCATACTCCTGGCTAAATGCACACGAGCATAAAATCTATGTACATAAGTCTGTGTAAATGTATATATGACACATATCTTCCTCATGACCCACATAAGCTGTGTATAGATGGTTACCTGCAATGACGATGTTTGATGTATTACCTGAATGTTTATGAAAGTTTGAGCTTTCTGCTACACATGCATACGTATATTAGTTCTACAGATCATGTAATATCCACATGTACTAGATTTTATGAGCCATGAAAAGGCAACACTGAAATGAGTAAGTGTTCCAAGTTGTAGAGAGAGTATTTCAACCAAGTGGAAAAAACAATGACAAACCTTCTGCACAAGTTTATATGGATGGCTTTGTGGGTTCTTTTAGGATCCTGCCTGCCTGGTTCATCTAATATTTCCATAGAATCTGACCATTTTTATTAACTATCTGCAGTGTCCTAGCACCTAAATTCTTAATCAATCTGACATTGCCTTTGCCACATAAACAGGAAGGTAATCTACGAACTGCCCTGAAGAGCTCACAGTTGATGGTACAGTGTTAAAACCACACTATATGCTGAAATGTAAAACTTCAGGTCCCAAGATTACCTTTCATTTGGAATGGGTCCATTTACCCCCTGGGAACAAAATGAGAAATAACACAGATTTGGAATAACCTAATTTTTCAATTTGACTATGTTGATCATCTCATGCATGCATGGGAATATGAACAAAGATACACCTTGGGACATACTGATGCATATGCACATAAGCACATTAATTCAAAGAGGAAGTTAATTCGATAAGATTAAGTACATGCATATAAAGTGTGTCAAATGTCCAAGGATGTGGAGATATGTGCATATATATACAGAAATTGCATTTAGATGACCATATGAACATGTCTATGAAGTCTCTTAAGCAAACTTGTCAGAGAAGACATGGACTCTGTGTAAACAGCTGGAAAGATACTTAAGACCAAATGTTTTTTCTTACTGTCATGCTACAAAAAAGCTAAGAATCTTTTCCAAATCCAGATTTTCTCTTGGATTCTACAGCTGCCGAGTCTAGTTGTTTTATGCATTTTTTATAATCTGAATTGCTCTGATGCAAAGACATAGTTTTAATTCATTTAGAGCAAAATCTGTCCCTCTTCTTTTTATGACAGGGTCATCTTCTTTAGGGTGGGGAAAAATTCACCCCAGTATAGCACGGCTCTCTTCAGCACCTCCTGATGGGTGCAGTTCAAATATATCCCATCATTTAACCCACAGCTGTGGCTGAATCAGAGATCAATAAATCCCTCATAACAGCTTCTGCTGGATGAGATGTAAACCAGCCACTGTCTCTCTACCTTATTCTCCCTATCATTCCATCAGCATTCAGTGCTGTCTGAGTACAAGGCTTTGATCAAACTAGTAGTTTCCCTTCCAGACATCACCATGATCCGTATCCAACTATCCTTCAGCAGGGCAGGCTCCAACACCCCTTATTAGTAGCTTTGTATTTGCAGAATTGTGGCAAGTACAGGCTGGATAAGAACTTGCGTATGTTTAATATAATCTAAATAACCGAGCAAGTCCTGGATTTAGTTTAGTTCAGAGATTGGCTATTCCCAATTCTATTACCCTTCTTCATTGCCTCTCCTGACAGCTTGATGAAGAGAGGCAATCCAATCATTTACATTTCTGATATTAAAGCAAGTTACAAACAAATAAAATAATCAAATATAATAACAGTCAGACTGGTATAACCTTACCTGTCTATGAAAGGCAGCCACATCTGGAGTGCAGTATAGCAAATGTTCAGAGCACAGCAAAACTGCCGTCCAGGGTGTCTGCAGGGGAAAGGAAGAATTTGATTAACGTGTTGTCCTGCACCAACTCTAAATCAATTAAAAGATTTTATTTTTAAATAGGTATATCTGTAGTTTTACAGCTTTTGTATGAAAGCACGCTAGGGGTGAAAGGACTAGTTCGATGTTATCAGCAAGCAATCCAATAGTAGTTAGAAGTAGAATCTAGAATTAAGCAACACTACATTGCCTATATTTTTAGCACCTCTTCTCAGTTATGCTTAAGAGTACCATGAGATCTTTAACAAGCAGCGATGGCCAGAAGGTCACCCAAAGGAGCCTGCAGAAACTGGTGTAACTAATAACCAACACAAGTTTCCATGGTGAGGATTGTAACACAGCCACCCTCCTCTGATACCAGCAGACCTCTGCCCTGATGACAGGCACAAAGGCTACCTGCACCTGAAGCCAGGGCAGGGCAGCAGATTTTGAGGTGTCAGTGTACTCTACATGTGTTCTCATTCTTGGGGAAAATGTTCATGATTATTTCATTTTGCGGCAGTAATGGAAAATACATTTTAGGGCTTGTGTTCTGCATTTGCAATTCATGTTCCCATACATGATTACATTAAGTCTGTGTTCTGTCATTTTTGATGAATGTAGCTTGTTTTCTGTAAAAAACAGACTCTGGGATGGAAAGTGACAGAAGTGAAGCTGTAACAAAGGATAATCAATTTTTTATGGCCAGCACCAAATGCAGGGAAAGTCCCTGAATGTTTCTCTGAAGCTGGGGACCCTTCAGTCACAGCCTGAAGTATGACCCATTCCTGTCACCATACTGCTCCTGGCAGCCACAGGGCAGCAGTGGCTAATACTGCTTTCTTCTTTTGCCAAGGTTGATAAACTAGCTTTTCATTAACAGGTCAGTGGCTGAGAGCAATTTGGCCTCGCAAACAAATGTACACAGGTAAAGAGTGAGCAGAAAAAGCAGGCCGCAGTGGGTGAGTTTGATTCGCTTATTAGCACAGTAACATCTCTGATCCTCTGGTGTGTTGTGCTGAAAAACTAACAGAGACCCCTGTCTCTCCCAAAGTCAAAAAGCAAAGAAACAGGAGGAGAAGAAAGGCACGAGGAAGAGAAGTGATTTGCTCAAAGGTAACTGTTGGGGGCTTCATTGGAAAGTATCAGGAGAGCTGGACTGAAGGTGGCGACCCAAAGGACTTACTCAACAGTGATTTCAGACTGGAAAACCAGAGTAATGCATAGGCTGGAGTTTTTAGGTGATCTTATTCAGAGACCTCAAATAAGAAAAATTGATCCCATGTATTTGTGGGAACATAGGGTTCTGCTGATGGCAGATTCATTAAGGTTGTGTGTTGTTTTCGTTCAGATGGTCATGAGTCTGCTGTTGACCTCTGAGACTCATCCAGAAACCACCCTGAACTTGGGGAACTGACACAGGAGTTTTCCTTCTTTATAAAAGCTGAGACTAAAGCCTTGTGACGCACAACTCAGTCTCATTCTGCTATTCAAAATTCTGACTTGGGCTACAGTGGAAGAAGTTGTAGGGCTGCTGGATTTGCTTCTGCCCCCCTCCTCTAGGACATGTGCTCACCATAAGCAGATGGTTTCAGAGATTAAGTTCTAAGGAGGCATTAGCAGGAATATCTGCACACAGCACCCTAGCAGCTGCCTGTGCTCACACCTGTTCTAATTTTCACAGCTTTCAAAGAAACAGTGTTCAAGGCTTATTTGCCCTTTCCTTTTTAGGAAAATAGAGGCTTTGAGGCCAAATGCAGAGCCAGCTTCTACAGGCGCTCAAGGTTTCTTCCCTTTGCAAACAGATTCCCTGGAGCTGCACCTCAGTACAGATTTTTAGCTATCATAGTCAGGTTCTGAAAGAGAATCCATCTATTTCCCTAATACAGAAATTGCAATAACAAAGAGAGCTGAAACTTAGGTAGAAGTCAAAAGCCCTTATCACGGGAAAGGGAACTCACAACTGTTCTTTACCTTTCAGTACTAAAATAAAAATTATTGGATCACATCTGAAAGACTAAGGGACCCACCCTTCACATTTCAGTCTATTTTTTTGGACATGTTTCTTCTGGTCATCAAATTTAATTCGAAGAGATCAGTAAGAAAAGTGGCACCAGTTAGCACTGGGGAGGGACTCTAATGGTGGCCTCCAGCCGCTGGGCACATGGATAACAATGTAACCCCAGGTTCTGTGCTGCTGAGAATGGTGTCTTGTGTCATGTGACGTCACTAAAAGAAGGTGGAGATGCTGAGCTTCGGTCACTTTCTGCAGGAAAGGGGAAAGGGATCTTCCTTCATAGGAGGAATTTAGGCACAATGTAGTCTTGGGCACTGGGAAATGCAGCCAGCCCATATAAATAACAAAAAAATCATCAGCAAAGCAATCATGCTGGAATTTCTTCTTGGTTTAGCCACACTCTCCAGTTGCTTGTCATCCAAAGAGTAGGTATTTCTCAGCCTACTGTGCTTTTCAAGTTGCCACACCACAGATAGTAGAAAAGACTTATATACATACAATAATGACCACTTGATTCATTTGGGTGTACCTGTCTGTGGGAAGCTAGGAGATGAGGAGTCTTTATTCAGTATTCGTGATGTATTAACACAATTCCTAGTGCATAGAAGCACTTAGAAATGTACTGAGCACTCCTTAGAGCTAAAGCATTTGTTTATGTGCTTGGATGCATGTGCTCCCTGCTATTGCTGTTCATAGTCTGTGCATGGTAGCGCTGCACGTTCTGGCTCCTGGTCTGATAACTGAAGCAAGTCTGATAACAGTCAGAAACCCAATCTTCTGAGCAGTGATAGGTCTATCACCATGTTTGGAATCAAAGATGCTCATCCAAAGTGATCCACAGACCTTTTTTCACATCTAGTGTAACACCCATCCTCTTCTACAACAGCCAGCAGTAATGTCCTTAGTCTCCACTCCCTCTCCCACCCAACACGATGCAGTGAGGTATAGACATGAAAGGGATGCTGCTGGTAGCCAAAAACATTCCAGGCAAAGGAATGAGTATCAAATAAGAAATAAAAAAAAGTAGAAATGAGAGAAAAGAGAGTGGGAATAGCACAGAAAACCAGAAGAAAAGCAAAGATTCAGAGAGGATAAGAAATTTAGACTTCACACAGTCAGACAAAAAGGAATGAATGTAGAGAGGACAAAGATGGTCAAAGATGCCCCTTACTTGCCCATGGCATCGTGCCACAACACTATCCCACTTGAGCCAATCTCTCCTCACAACTTTGCCAGCAGCACTCATTACTTATTAGCAACGTGCCATCTGCCTCTACCACTGACAAGGTCCCAACCTTGGAATCAATACAGATCTGTTAGTGACATCTGTTGGGACAGGCCACAGATACCAGTGGCTTTTCACCAATCGCACTTGTTTTAAACAATGCTCAGCTGGTACCCAGCTCAGCTGGTGAGCACCGGGCTGACCCCGTATCCCTCCACTGCCTGCACCCCTCGCAGAGGGGATGCCAGCCGGCTCCCCACCCCAGCCTGCATGGTGGGAATGCCAGCCAGACGCCCATGCCCACCACCCCAGCCAGGACACCCCACACAGAGGGGGTTCCAGATGGCTCCCTGGGCCCCCCATTCCAGGCAGAACACCTCTCAGAGAGGGGGCTCCAGCTGGGTCCCCGGGCTCCCCACTCCAGCGGGGACACTCCGCGGGGAGTGGGTTCCAGCCGGGACACAACGCACGGAGGGAGTTGCAGCCGGCTCCCTGGGACCCCCGCAGGGCCAGAGCGCCACCTGCAGACCGCGGGCGTTCCACTGCGGGCCGGTCCTTACGAACAAGAAGAACATGAGGGCTTAACTCGCTCTGTCCCATCTACTGCGACAGGACGACGGTCCTGAAAAGAGAACCGGGTGGCTGCAATATGAGCAGTATCGGGTATCTTGTCAGGACACTGGAAAATAAATGGAAAGGGACAACCTCGTTAGGCAGGACAGGAAATTCCTGCTTCTGGGTCACGTGGCTATGGTCTGTGAGCAGGCAACTGTGAAAAACCTTCAATACTTTTTGCTGCCAGCTTTTTCCCCGAGTACCCGACTGCCTCCTCTGACACCTCTCGGAGAGCTGCAGAGGCTCTTCTGGAATTTGCACCTCCATCTGCAGGTCCAAGGCTGCCGCTCATGGAGGCGTGCATTCCCCAACAGCTTCCACCAAGCCAAAGCGCTGTATGCCAGCGGACCTCCCACAAGTGCCAGTACTCCATTCCCTAACACACAGATCCAGGTGCTCCCTAATATTCTATATACTTGAAGAAGGAATCCACTGAAAAACTGGTGAAATCATGTGATGAGCTGCACTTGCCATACATCATTCCCTTCAGATAAGACTTTGTTTCCACTTTTTGATACTTTGGAGGAGTTAAAAAACAGCCTAGAAAAAAATCATTAAAGCTCCGGATGCACTCACGTAATTGTTGCAATAATCTTCCCGAACCCTCCCTCGTTTCTTACAGAGAAATTTGCTATCCCTTCCTCCCCAAATGAGCAAATGGAAGATAGACAATATTTGGTACCAGGATTACAAACATATTTTGCAGATCAACACAATGGCCTGACAAGAGAGCTCTAGAACTGTTAAAGGTGAAAGTGGTTCCCACCTACCAAGGAAAGGACTATCTGCCTTGCCCTCTCACAGAAATGAATGAACAGACCTTCAAACTTGATTGGCCTGGCAGACAGAATGGCAACATCTCATCTGGTTAGAGTTTTCTCCCATTGATTATATCTGTTTTATCCACTCATAGGACTTTACAGCTTTGATGTGATCCTGAGGCAGTGGGAACAGATGCTTTGTCAAATGTATGAGATAAAAAACTAGTTCCAATGAAACACAGTAAATTTCTTTAAAAAACAGTTCTAATGAATTTAGGTGAAATATGGAATATAGGCAAAACCTCAGCCAGATACAGGGTGGCCTGGAGGAGTTCTGGACGCTTGATTTGGCATCATAAAGGTGAGCAGTCTGTGTGCATCTTGGCAGACCTTTGCCCTCCCTCCACCATCAGGGTGTACGGATGCCATTAGTCAGGCCATTCTTTGATCTCCTGCCAACAGTGACTCCCAGCCCCACATGACAATTTATAAAGTGTTGCAAGGGCACTGTATGACGCTGCCTGCATCACCCAGTGACATGGCCACATCCTCTCCATTGGACACCAGACTTCCACTCCTCTCTTCTCCTACTGACCGTTTCCTCGCATCTGACAGCAACACATCGAATAAAACTGGCAAGCCACCCACAGCACCAGCAGAGTCAATCCCACACCAATGCCACTGGGATTTACTGCTCTTCTAAGACGTTAGCACTACTATTTTAAATCCCAATGCTAGATCCTTTTAGTATCTCTCTCCATCGTGGTCTCTGAGGACACTGGTGAGAGAGAATGGCCATATAGCTTGGGCAGACGGTTTAGCATTCGGAACCCAAAGACCCAGCTCTGTCACCGGGGCTCTGCCACAATGACTTCATCCACCAGTGCCTCAGTTTCCCCATATGTAAAATGAGGATAATGATAATGACCTACCTCAAAGGGTGCGGTTTGCAGATGGGTTAGCGACCAGCACTACAAAAACACCCCCCACTAATAAATAACCCAGCCTGGCACTGAAGGAACTGAGGGCACCGCATCCTTCCCTCACTGATCCTGCTCGGGAAAAAACTGCTTGCCAGAGCTCTCCTGCTTGCGACTGCGCAAATGTCCAGCCAGCTCCATCCTCATCGAACCATCCTGCGTCTATTTGATAAAGACGAATATTGCTTTTTAAATAAATATAAAAACTCCGTTTCCTCCTTGGCGAGTTCATTTTGAGTCATTTTATCTCTCTCCTCCCCCTATATTTTTCCCCAAATAATGTGATTAAGTGAGTCAGCGTTCTGCTTTCCCTGACAGCCTCTGGATTTAATTCAGTTTGAGGACTGTGACCTTTGACTCCTTTTTACTATACTAACCCAGCTAAGAGAACACTTAGCGATTTCTCCGCTTCCTACTGGGAGAGTATCTGGTTGGGGGGTGAAGACGGGGAGCTGGGGTGGAGGGGGGAGGAAGAGAAACAAACTTTCACATAAAATTATGGTATATGGATAATTGAGAAGTTTAAAAACATGAATCTAATTGTGCTGTCCCTAGAGAAGCAGATATTGAGCCATCCTATAAAAGGCTTGGAGTATCCCAATGGTGATTTATTGCTAAATCCTAGTATTTTTCAATACATTATAGTTTTTAAATTGTGTTTAAATTGAGTGTAGAAGAGCAGAGGCCATTAGGAGATGCAGAAATGATGATTATATTTAAATATTCATGCACACAGTACCTTATTATTGAATCTGAACACTAACAAAATCAATATTAAGTGCGGTTTGACATGAATTTATTTATGAATTTCGACTTTCTAAGTACTGTATTTTTTCACTCAAAAATTGTGAGTATAATGTAGTAATGATATCAAAACAGAGTGTCAGAGAGCATTAGCTGAGGAGGTTATAAACCTCCATATTACAGGGCCCCATATTGCCCTCAAAAGTGCTTAGTGCACAAAACCAAAATGTTGTGGGGTTTTGTGTGTGGTGTTTTTTTTTTTTTTTTCTTTAAACACGTAAATACACACACACATACTTGCTCATAAATAGGAAGGAAATTCTCAGTCGGAAATTGCACTGCAGTGGCTTTGATTGCTCTCCGAGCCTGCTTCAGGGACCAGGCAAACTGGGATTTGAAGACAGACAAACCTGAATGGAGTGTTCTGGGCATGTGGTTTGTGGGGGCACTTCAGTACTCTGAGGGGAAGCTGGCAAAAAGAGAATAGCTCACAAGCACACGGTGTAGCCAGGGTCCCAGCCAGAAAGGAACCAAATACATCAGTCTGTGCCAAGAACCCACAGCTCCTGTCCCACACAGCAGCATTGGGTCAGTTGCACTAGGATCCCAGAGGGGAACGCTGGTCAGTAT
The DNA here is from genome assembly GCA_013400915.1 of Pardalotus punctatus. Taxonomy (NCBI): domain Eukaryota; kingdom Metazoa; phylum Chordata; class Aves; order Passeriformes; family Pardalotidae; genus Pardalotus; species Pardalotus punctatus. The sequence goes on along the minus strand of VZTX01015660.1, from coordinate 39,104 downwards.
TCTCATCAATAGAGTCTGATAATAAGTTGTGCTCAGATTGGCTTGTAGGCCTGGTAGAGAAAGATGCTTCACTAACGTATGCCGGCAAAGAGAAAGGAAACAGTTTGGGAGTCCCTTTTCAATAAGCAATATGCAACATGGCAGGTACCTTGAGCAGTTTTCACTCAAAATCGTGCAAATACGAGAAACCGGCTAGAAATCACCCCCTTAGTTCTCTCAAAAAAAATATGCTTCTATACTTTTCATGGTTCCTTTCTAAGGTGTATCTCAAGCAGGGAACTTGGTAATCAGGTTGGAACTTCCGCAGAAAAGATAAAGACCGCTTTTGAAAGCTTGGCACTTGATGCCACTCATTTAATGATGTCCATGATCATTTAATAGCAGCACTGCAGCAATACCCCTGCTTCACAGACTCCTTGTGCTTTCAATTCCCACATTGCTATTCCATTACTGTTGCTACCTCTGGACACCTGGTAGGTTTTTGATGGAGCTATCACTCCCTCCTGCTTAAATGGACAGAGATTTCAGCAGTGGAAGACAGAAGTCTTTTTGGTAACCTTGACATAAGGGGATGCAAAGGAGGGGCTTGTGCAGATCTATCTACAGTTAAGTGATGTATATTAAAAGATACTGTCCTTCCTCCAACAACAATTAATTTCAAATGTGAGAAGAATTTTGAAGATTTATTTACTGTTGACAGGAATTGGGACTGAGTTTTCCCACTGCTGTCTTCTGCATCCTCTTTTGAGTCCAGGCTTGTTCAAAATACTATAGAGCACTCACCTCACTTCCTTTCTTTAGTAAAAAACACTCCTATCCTGGCATCACACCCAATGAAAAGGGATATCCTTTCTGCTTGGGAGCTATATACCTACCAGTATCAGACCACTTAAAGTAAGACAAAACAATTTTGGCAGCTCTCAGTCCAGTATGTTGTCAGAAGCCCACCCAGGGCAGCAATAGATACCATGGCAACACGATTTCCTAGTCCTTGCCCTCTGTAGAGACAGATACAGAAAGAAAAACTATCTGACTGAAGAGAAAAAAAAATCAGTTTTGTCTTTAATTTTTGACTATGACCAGGAACCAATACTTACTGAATCCAGTGCAAAGCCATACTGCCTTCAGTAATACCAAGGGCCAGATATTCAAAAGGTTAGTACTTAATAGAGCTCAAGCATTTCATTTGAAGCTGACTGTTGAAGAGCACAGCCCAACCTACTTATAGTTTTTACAGGTGTCTATAATATCAAGTATTGTCAAGCAAGAGCCAGGGATGCCAAGCAAACTGTACAGTACAGGAATGGTCTGCAGTTGTAAGGGAAATCTCTTCTGCTAGGAAGTCTTCTTGGTAAGCCATTCAGCAAAGTGAACAGCATTCTGCAAAGTACAAGCTGAAGACAATACATCCCTGGAAGTCCTTTTTGGATACAGAATTGCTGCTGAGACTAATCTTTCCTCCCTCCATATTCTCAGGCTTGCCTCTCTCTTCTGTTCTCATACTAGCATTTCCCAGTACAGACTGCCAGGCTCTTAATGGATTGGCAGCGTTCTTTGGGGACTGGAATTGACACAGAAACACATGTAACGTATCCCCTCTTGGAAGGGGTTTGATCGTGGAGCACTGACATTATGGCAGATCACACTGCCTACACAGAGGCCACACACGACAGGGCAAGCAGCAGCAAAAACATCACTCATTAAAATTAATTCCTTTCTCATTTTCATCTTAAAGGGAATGCTCAGATTTACTGGTCTCAGCTGAGTCTCTGATGGATCGAGGTCTGCATTAACAGAGCCTAGCATATCCTGTTTGACTTGGTTTATGCTCTACAGAATGGATTAATTCAGTGACTTTTCCAGGAGTAAGAACCAATGAAAGAGCCCATGACTAGGGGAAAAGCACTGGAAAAAAACTTTATGGGTCACTCTGAAGTCCTTATTACTGCATATATCCACATTGTATCCACAGCTCTTTCATAAACCCAAAGTGAAGCTGTAGGATTCCAGCGAACACCCATTCCAAGGAAAGCTCACCATCTGAAAGGCTTGAGACATCCCAATTTGACAAGGAACCAAAACAGCAAGAGCATCTGGGCGTCAGAAGCTGAAGCCTTGATCAAAATCAGGGAATCACCGTACTGAAAACAGTAAAAATGCATGGAAGAGAATTATTTTCTATCATGTTTTCAACCCTGCAGATTTAAAGGATGAAGGAAGAAACTGGTGGGGGGGGG
>VZTX01015660.1:8705-36816 GCA_013400915.1 Pardalotus punctatus | reverse complement strand
GGGGAGAAGAATTTTATAAGAGTAATGCACAGAACAAGTGATGTGCCCAAGGCATACGTTTGGAATCAAGATTGGATGGTGTGTCTGCCTTAACCACGGGCTCTTAGCTCTAAACTCAAAGTCTACTGTTGGTAAGAAATGCGGTATAAGGGGCACTCAAGAACATTCAGCACCCAACCTTACTCTAAACTTTTGGTAAAAACAGACAGGTTTTCACCCCACTATGGCCTCTATCAGTGCTACCTTCTGTGGTTAAGGACAGGACAGTTTAGATGCCTCGGGAGAGGACACCAGACGGAAGTGTCACTGGTCTGATCCAGGTAGAGCAATTTCACATTTCTCATGAGATCTCTTTCTCAGAAACTCTAAACACCATCTTGGAAACTCTGCACACAAGAGATGTCTAATGCTGGCATTATGTCTAACACTAACAACTCGTTAAGTTTTTCCGCTATGCATCTGTATCAATATTTTAACACAACTGTTACAAGGAAAATTGCTTTTTTTGTGTGTGTCTGTGTCTCTTCCCTCTCATCCTCTCTCATTAAATCAGCATGACAGATTTTAGCCTACTCCATAACTAAGTGAATATCTCAGAAATCTTCAATCCCCAAAGCATAGTGATGGGGTCTGAAAGCTTTCTAGTGGTGTGGAGTATGAACAAACCCAACGGGCTTCAATTGTTCCTTCCCCTTATTGTAACTGCAAGCAGGCTGCTGTGAGAGTGCAAAACAATAGAATCTACACAAATCTCAGTAGGAAATAAAGAACCTGACGCACAATTTAAAACTGTGAGATTCAGCAGTATGACCACAACAGGACTAAATTCTCAGGTAAGATTTCCTACATCAGTGTAACACCACCACCAAGTTAGATCTGATAATTTAACAGCTGGCTGAAGCTGGTTTTAGAGGCAAATAAGGAACAGGGAAAGGGGGGGATCCATTACACTAAAATGAAAGTCAGACACCAGGATATGGATTGCACAATCTAAAGACGGAAAAGGAGTAAAGAGGTCCCATCCAGATCAGTTCCCACTATGATCAGACCAGCCATTTACTGGTATTTGGAGATATGACTAAAATGCATTAATGAAAGGTAATTACTTCAGAAGATCAGCATAGACAAAATGGTCCATAGTGCAGGCAACAAGCAGAGTATTCTCAGAATCAAGGGGGAAAAATTGTTATGGAACTGATAAAAAAAGAACAACAACAAAAACCCAACCAACCAACCACCCAACCAACAAACCAACCAACCAACACCAACCAAAACCAGCCAAAAAAACCCAAAAACAAACACCAAAAAAACCTAACCAAACAAAAAACACCCACCAAAAAAACCAACGAAACAAAAACCCATAAAACAAACAAATAACCCCAAAAAAACAAAACAAACAAACAAAACACAAAAAAACCCCTAACCAAAACCCAACAAAAACCCAACCCTAAAACCACCACAACAAACCCCCCCCCCCTAAAAAAAAAACAACCCACCAAGTCTCAAAAGAAGAAACTGGATGTCTTTTACATAGAATATTCACCAGCATTTTTAAGAATTGGGTGGTGGAGAAAGTGCTATCACCAAGGAAAAAAATCCAAACCTTCTTTTCCAGTAAATCGATGTATTTTGCTCTAATTTTATTAGGAATATAAAAGAAGCCTTTAGAAAAGTGCTTAGAGAGCAGAAAGAAAAAAAAAAAGAAGAGATAGGGAAGGCTAGCAGTGGAAACATTAGTCTGTCTGTATTAGGAATCCCATACTCACATTTTATTGTTACTGTCAGGATGCAAAAGGCAGTGCTTAAAACAAAATAATACATAATGTATTACAGGGGCATAAACATCAGCAGTCATTTTTATTTTAAAAAGAAAATGCAAAAAAAATGGAGATAGCTTGCAAGTGACGGATCCAAGGTGCAGCATTTATATCTGTGTCCACATAGATAATCAAAAAGGTATTAGAGCAGCTGAGGGAACAGGCTACCACAAAGAGCTCCTCAGCAGTTTACCACTGTTCTCATTACAAGGTGCCTGTGGAAGCTCTTTCAAAGAAATCACAGGGTCACTTTTTAGGCCGGGTGGAAATTTACTCCAACTCTAAAGATGAGATGATATTTAGGGAAATAAACTCCATACTTTTGAAAGAGTAGTAAAGAAAATGGGCTTTGTACATTTGTGTACATTTTAGGAGAGAGTGAGGAAAGATGCAGAAGGAGTCATTTATGCTTTCCAGGCAGGCCTTTTCGATCATTACTTTTTTGGGGTGCTTCCCTTATCTATGTTTGCTTTTTTTTTTTTTTAGAGTTTGTTCTCTTGATCTCTGCACAGCACACCTAAACCTTGGAGTCTAAATCCATTATCTTTTGTCACTGCCATAATATAAACAGACAAGCTTTATAATACCTGCCCGGCACAAGAGTAAGCAATGCATGTGCCATCTTGTTTGATGGGACCTACTGGGGGTAAGGAGGGTTTCTACTCACAGGGTTTTATCTCAGTCAGCCTCCAGCAGAGACTGTCCCATATTCCATGGGTTGCTTCCCAACAACACATTAGCTACACTGTCGCTGCCCTGCTTTCCACCACTGCAGCTGAACAGACAGGGCTCAGTCTTGCCTCTGCTTGGGCTCCTACACCACACAAACTGCACAGCTGGCCCCATCTGCCTTGCTCAGATTCTGGTTCCAGCACTATCTGCTCAGCAGGAAGAGGGGACTCCTTTTCTATTAAGAAGTTTCTACAGCCTTACCTGCTTCTGAGAGCAGTCCTAAATTCAGGAATGCAAAGAACACCACGTGAGTAACAGTGGAAAGTGCAGATGAGGTGCAATTAAGCAGCACTGCAAGAGGACTGCTTGGGGGAATTAAGAGGATTTTAAATATCTCCTTTAAATATTTCAGCTGACAGCTGGATCTAACACACACCCCCCCCCCCCAAACAGCTGGATTTTTTTCTGTCAAAAAAAAATTCAGCTCTGGCCTCTCATTCCCTGTGATTCTCTGAAGGCCTCAGGGGGTACTTGATCCCACTGTTTCCCTATCTGGTTGTACTGCTTTTGTCACAACATATGCACACTAACATGGCACAGCCACAGTCTGCTGATGGGATAATGTCAAGAAGATGTGACTGCTGTGGCCTGTGTAGTCATTTGGAGGACAGGGAAAGAGGACAGGGGAGGCAAATTGGCAGAAGGCTGGGAGGAGGGGGCTAAGAAATGAGATAGACAGAAAATAAAGGACAAGCAAGTTCAGAAATGGAAGAAGATGAGGGGGAAAAAAAAAAAGGAAGTAAAAATGCAATGATCTAGCTTTTTAACTGTCTGTCAGAGTAGAACACTATATACACATTTGGCAGAGCCTGCCCCACTTACTCTGCAAAAGTGAGGTAAATCGTATTTACTAGAGAGCAAAACCAGGTGTGTTTAAAAAAAAAACAACATCAAAACTAGTGCCTATTTGCTTACTTAAAATAATCTGGAAAACAAGGGCCTGCTCCAGGAGCCAGGAATTATTGACAACCAAAGTTCAGAGATCCATTAAGGAGGTGATATGCACCAGAAAATGATAAATTAAGGAGTTCTACAGTTCTGGAGCATTTGCTCTTGAGACTTGGAGAAGAGTTAACATCTGAAGTTGGGCTTCATCCCAGATATGTCACTTGCTTCACTTCTCAGCACCTGAGATTAGCTATAATGCTTAATGGTTTCACCAAAATAAATGTGGATATTGCTCTTAAAATGAGAACTCTGGAGACGATCAGCATTCGTGGGACTCAGTGATGTATTGTCTTTCATACAAGGACAGGTATAGGGAATTTGCTGATTTTAAGTAGTCTTAGAGGATACTAGATCCTAAATGGAAAATAATTGTGTGCAGGCTAGAATCCTGTTTGTGAGAAAACTGTGAGTGATAAATCAGAGCAAGGATACACTGATGGAACTAGCTGCTGGACAGAGCTGCTTTATGAGAAGCTTCTTCAGGTCAGACCTGAAGGGCATAGAGAGCTCTTCAGAGAAGTGCTCACTGTGCATTATTTTGGGTAGCTCTTGCATTTTCCTTTCTCTCACTAAAAGTTATACTGTTTACAGAATAATACAAAAAAGAAAGGAAATCCCACAAGAGAAATTATGAATTGTACAGCTTGTGAGAATTCTACCCACAGTCTAGAAGACAGTCTTCCCCTCCCACCTCTCATGCCACCATGTCTCTGTGATATCTTTCCACTTCAAAAATCTCTTCCTTGATTGAGAGGCAGATCTGGGAGACAGACCCTTGGGGAAACAGTTCCTGAAAAGCCTGCATACCAAGCCAGAGGCATCTTCTCATTGAGGTACAAAGCAAGTAAAGGCCTCAGACTCATTACAACTGCACGAGAGTTCTTGGCACCATCTAGTGGAATCATGCTGGAGATGGAGAGGAAAGGTACTAGAAGAAAACTTGGCAAATCTGCTTGGGTGGTAGCGGCAGCTTGGCTAGAACAAGGAGGCAGAAGTAAATGCTTGCCATCTTCATCTTGCTTATTGTACAGGGGACTCTTCCTTCAAATATATAACCTAGAGGTGATGCTACATCATGTAGGGAAAGCATTATGGAATCTCCCTGGAGGACATCACCGGCTATTCTTAATGGTAGTTTTGCTACTACAGGTGGGGTCGTACATGCCAAGGGTGCACACCCTCTCTACTGACCTGCAGATGGCAGTGGGATGGCCAGTGATGGCTTCCTGAGAGCAGGCCAAAATCAGAAACCCTCTGAAGAATCCTGAAACCCCAAGCTGCAAATGAAGTTACACTAAAGAAATATGGAAGATGACATAAAGTAATATCAAGGCCATGGATTGTTTGAAAATGGGTCTGGCAGAGGGTGTAACTACTTTATGAGCAAAGGAAAGCCATTCATCAGAGTTGATTACTCATCCACTTCCCTCCTCTCCTGTACAGCAAGAATAGTAGACAGTTGTCCAAGTTACACAAAACTATCAACATTTAGAACAAAACAGTGCTTCTTGTTTTTCAAGTTTTCCTGGAGCCACCTCCCTTCCTGTCTAGGCTCATCACCTTTCATCATTCCTGAACATAGCCATCACCACCAAACACATGGAACTGCATCCATACCAAGCCTGAGTACTGAACCTCCAAGAACATTATCACCTGGAAAAGGCTATTGGCTTGTGATGTTCACAAACTGGGGTATGTCTGCTTTGGAACATCTAACAGGAGTGATGTGTGCATCACTCCTGCCTGCAGTCCTCAGAAATCAAGTGAAGGAATCAACGAACTATACAGGAGTAATGGTCTCAAATCAACTCAGCTCTTCATCTTTCTAAGAGAAGCAAGCCAAGGACCACACTGAAACCTTAACCACAGGGCCCAGCCACTCTGTGGACACTAAAGATGCCAGGGCAGTTTCCCAAAAAGAAGCTGTTAGCTTTGGCATCCTTGGCCAATATTTACGTTCCTCTTTGCTGTTACAAAGCAGCCTTTCCACGCAGTTAAGAGCCAGATCTGCAGGGAAATGCAGGCGCCTAGTTCCAATTTCACTGGGAATAAAATATCTCTGTACCTCCAAACCTAGACTACAGCACTTCAGGATCCCTGAAAGGCAAATGAGTGTGGGGGAGTTTAAATCCCATTTCTACCCTGTCTTGCAATTCGTGTTACTGTTCATTCCATATAAAGCAGTTCTGAAAAGTGGAGCAAACTCCACACTTGCTCAGCAGGGTAACGATTTACATTTCCTTTGCCAGGGTGCAAATGATACCTTGTGGTGCAAGGAAGCAATGGAAACCAGACCTTGTGACAGTTAGATGGGAAATCACTGCCATGGCATGGATCAGACAATGTGGGTACAATTTTGTCACCTCCAATGCTCAGCACTTGGAAACATGCAGCACAGTGCAACAGCATGCACTCTACAGTTTCGTCTCCTTTGAAGACATGGACACATGCAGTTTTAAAGTGCTTTAAGCAGCTAATTAGGGTGTCTTCCCCTCCTTTATCCCACAAGACAATAATTGCATTACAAAAACGAATATGTAACTAAGCAGAAACCACAGGAACGGCGATGGCAGAGAAGGAGATGGAACCAGCAGCAGCCTCACTCCACAGTCACAGGTGGAAGCCCTCACATTAGAGAGACTCGTGCTTCAGTGTGGTTTCTGTAGCTGTGGGGAGGAAAACCTCAAAAAAGCCCCACATCATTTAGAGTCACAAGAGTCAGCGAATGGTTTAGTGCTTAAACAATCGATGTCAGGAAGAGAGAAGATCCGTGAGAGTGTGTCTGCCTCTTGCTCTGCCTGCATACATCTCCCCAGAATGTCTACAGTCATCAGGATAATTTAGAAAGGAATTTAAAAAAAAAAAAATAGACTTGGCTTGGCCTAACTGGGGCTATCACTGTAATTGTGAAAGGAAGTGAGAACATACCAGCAGGGCCCCAGGGAGGAAAGAGCAAAGTGAGGGGAATGGAGACTGTATTTGTGGGACCCTGTGAAACTGTCAGAGAGCAGCACAGTGATGCCTGAGGGTGGAGCAGAGCTAAGGCAGTTAGAGCCTCCTGAAACAGCAAATAGTGCAGGATCTGAGCTTGGAGCACAGCCGCACAGCTAGCACACTCCAGGGCTCCCTCAGTAGCTAATACCATGGATGACCTGGTAACTGGGCACATTCCCGATACATTTAAAAAGAGAGATATCATTGTAAATAGCTGCAGGGATGATAAATATCTTTATTTTTTCAGGGGAGAAAGGGGGCACTCTTCCTACTGCCAGTTCTCTGCCCCCTGCAGAGCGCAGCCAGCCTCTATTCTGCCAGTCCATTCTTCCACATCCAGTGCATTATTATGAACCCTCCAGCACACACAGCTAATTAGGGAAAATATCCTTTCTAGCAATTTAAATGATTTTGGCATTTTCAGGAGGGCACATGTAATATTCAAATTACTTCCACTCTGCGCTGCCTTGTCTTGCCTGGCTCATCTTCCCAGGTGAATTTGTAGTCTCTGAAATGTTCTAATTTCCCACAGAAGCCATGTCAAATATAATTTTGGTGCAAAGTTGGTAATTATACGTAACATCAGTCTGATGTTAAAAACACTGAAAAATTTAGCAAGAAGAGACGAATGGAGAGACATAAGTCTGAGACCAAAGAACGAAAGGCGTGCGGCCCCCTTAGTATTTGTGCTCGTTAATTAATAATAGCATGTTTTCAGGAACTGAAAGGATGTGTTTCCCGAACTGACTGGAATTCACTTATGTCCCAATTACATTGTCTCAGTGAAGAACTTTGGTCAGGTCTTGCTGAAGAGCTGCAGCTAAACCAAAAGCAAAATCTAGACTCCCCACTCAGTCCATCACAGCCTCAAGGGTATGTAAAAGAGCAGAAATCTCACCCCAGGGCTCAAACCCAGGGACCAGATTGTCTCCTCCTCTGCCACCCCTGCTGCAAATCCCTCTGGAAGTAGTCAAGCACATTTGCATCAGTGAGTCACCAAGTGTGTGGATACGTACTAGAATAAATGTAATTATAACTGTTGGCCTCAAAGTATTGGGCAAACATTTTAACAGACTTGTTCCTTGGCTCCAAATAGAAGAATTAACACGAAGAGCGAATTATCTGACCCCATCATCAGCTCTTCCCCAAGGACGCCAGGTCTGCCTGTTTCAAGGAGCGCCCCAATCCAGCTGGCTTTTTGACACCATTATCCCAGCACAGTGTCTACCTCTTAAAAAACAGTTGAGAATTCCTGACTTAACCCATTCCTCTAAAATCCATGCCTGCAGTAACTGCTGGGAACCAAAGAGCCTTTTGGTTTGACATTGTTGCTCCAGGTAATCTACTCCTGGAAAGGAGTACCCAAGCATCTCATCACCACTGAACAGCAGTTTCTGGATTGTGTGAGAATTTGGACCCCAGCTGGTGAGGAAGATTTGCTTCATTTTTTTCCTGAAGGCTATTATGCCAGCAATCAAGAACCATATTTAAAAGCCTGATCATATAAACAAAATCAGTGCACCCAAACTAGGGTTTGACCCCAAAGGATTAAGTAAGAGCCACTGAATAAAAACCGCTACTTCAGAGGAATGAGATGAGATGAGATGGGGACTGAAGAAGTCTCAAATAAACTTGAGTCATTGTGTTTAGCATGTCACACCCCTCTATGTCTTTCTTTAACCCCACATTAAAGGAAGAAACCCCTTGTTTTGGAGAATGAACACTTCCTGGCTTTTCAGCTGACTCCATCTACTCTCCTAAAATAAGTTCCCACTTCTCTTGCCCTTTTTCAGGGTCTTGGGTTTGTGCCGCTCATTTAACAGTGGCTAGATGTGCATAAACAGAAAATCCATCATGCTCAGACCACACGGGCTAGAGAAAGCCAGAAACTTTCACTACAGCTTTATGAAGCCCTTAAGACCCTCAGCTAAAAGCTGCTTTCTATATGTAAAGAATGGTTGTGCACAGCTTTTCCTTCTCAGTGTGAAATGATAATGTGCAAGAGCAGACTAGGAAAAATGACATTTAACATCCAGTTTCCTGAATGCTAACTAGCTTTCCTTGCCTTTTTGAATCAGGTCTCCAATGGAAGGCCAGGATGTGGTGAGGTAGCTGGACAAATAGAGACTTCCTTTGCTGCCATGGCAATGATGCAAACAGAGCAGAGCACACGCCAAAGGAAGCTGTCATAAATCAAAATTGGTCAATTCTGTTTAGTTTCCAAGCAAAGATTACACAAACTGGTTGGAAAGTGCTTCACAGAGAAGACAATTATAATTTTCTTCAGTAAAGTGCACCGATTTGCAGATTATTTAGTCTTTTCTCAACTCTCCTCAGGCCAGAAAGACTCTAATTTCAGAAACATCCCCTACTTTCAGGGTAGCTTCAACTCTGCCAGGGTCTTAGAAACATAAAGGGTAAGACCACATCCCAGCGTTCAGATTTTATTTTCATTTTTCACTTAACAAGGAGTGAAATAAATCCCGCTTGGAGAAACATGCTTACCTTCAGGGGTAAATCTTATCAAGGATTCTGCAGGGGGAGCTAAGAACATGAAATACACATTTGCATGGATCACCCTCTTCTGTCCCACTGAACCTTCCTGAGAAGACACAGTTTTTACAAGTCTACAGCGCTTTGCACTGTCTCACTGGTGGACCAGGACAGTATTCTCCGGTGCAGATAGGAATTTATGTGACTCTTATGCCTATAAACTCATTCCTTTTGGGATTCAGACAACAAACTGGGCCATTTGCCCTTCACACTGTAGATTGAAACTTCTATGCTAAACACCATTCAAACACCATCAGAAACAAAATGAAATCCAGCTTGTTCTTTGACAGCTATTTTGGTTTTGTGGGCTACTATCACTGAACTTCCTGGGAAAGGGTAAGGGGGAGGTTCTGCTCCATCATTTGAGAAGCTGCACCCTCAAACTGTTTTATAAGTGACTCAGTTGGCAACACTCACCATGCGTGGCTCCATTACTGCACAGGGTGGCCAACGAGCAAAACTCCACTGCAAACCTTGCTGAGTCCTGTCAACACTGCATCTCATCTGGGCTAATGTAAACCAGAAACTCGCCCTCCCTGGGAGGGGTCAGATAGAGTTATAAAGCATGAGAGTGTTGACGGGGTCTGCAGCAACGTGCTCCTGTTTTATCATTAGGTCCATATTCCCTGCATCTCACCCCTCCTGGATGATGCCTAGGTTCATTCTGATGTCAGAGACATTCTGCAGGCAGACACAGGCTTCTTTCCAGTTCACCCAATTCCAGCCTGCCCAGCCCCTCCCACTAAATGTCATATTTATACCTATGCTAGGAGAGTGCAAAACTCCACCCAGTCAAAACAGTGGAGCATTTATCATTCAGTTGCCTGATGTTTAGAGGGCATAAAGCAAGAAAGAACTTGACTTCTCCCTGCTCTTAACTGATAAGCCCCTCTTGGCTTGCTAGCCCCTCTAGTTGTTGGGGCAGATATAACAGGAAAGAACTATTTCTAGGCTAAGCAGAAACCTCCTGTCCCAAAGTCTACAAAAGTCAGCAGATTAACAGTGATGGATTTCAGTGGACACTGACTAGGTGCAGGCTTCCTAAAAATAGTAACAGCTTCACCACAGACATATCCATAATGAACAGACAAAATATGACAGTAGAATTTGCATAAGGGTAGGCAGCACCCTAAGGAGCAACAGTTTGTCCTGGTAGGGGACCAAGAAGGTCTCATGACTTCAGGGTTCCTTGTGAAACACACTGATCTCGTGCAGGCTCTTTCTCACCCAGGGCAATTCACCAACTAATTGCTCCATCTAAGGCAGCAGCAGGGAAGCAAACAGGCTGGACAAGGGATTTTTTCCTTCTTGTTACAAATGTCCTTTGGCCTGGCAAAAAATAAAGGACACACTGATCACTGTCCTCAAGGCTTGTGAAAGAATTTAATGCTAACTGAAGTTAATTTTGGACTCCTTATTTAGACAAAGAAGATGAAGGAAGAGACAGAGTGAGAGCGCCAGGGGAGTAACTGATTTCCCGTCATTTCATTTCATTTCATTATTACCAGAATCAAATAAGCAAAAAACTCACGCATCAGGCTTTTACAATCATGAGAGCTGAAAATGAATGAATACATTGGATTACTTTGCACTGAGCTGACTTCAGAGCCTTTACAGTGATAGAATTTCAGACTTTTTGGAGACTATTGATGTCAGAATTTGCCTTTGACTCATGCAAGTAAGAAAAATAACCTCACCTAATCATAGGAATCTACAGCTAGGTTTTCAAGCAAAATGTGCACCCAGTTCAATGCTACTCATCACTGTCTCCTGAGGTTTGAAAATGAACTACCATTAAGCAGGGGGGCAGAATTAGACACAGAAGAGCCAAGTTAAGATCCAGTTGCAGAGAGCGGTGGTTTTGGTGCTGGCACTTAAAATGGACTTCACAGTACATGTCACCATAGTACGGGGATGTTTTAATTTTCCCCATCCAAACAGACTCGAATTATTTTATGAAGTCTGCTGAATGGAAATAGAGGGTACCTTTGGTCAGCAGTGCTTGATCACAACCGCCTGTAGCCTACAGATGTGGTTAACTTAAGAGTACGGCTGTGGAAGCGCCAGACCACAGTCTTGCTGCTGAAGCAGGTGATGAGCCAGCTAAAATTTGGGATATACTCATGGTTTTGACTATGTAGTAGCAGAATGGTCTCCTCTAAATTTCCGTGTCAAAACCCTGACCTGTTACCAGCATGATACAATCCAGCAGCATCTAATCGGCTGCTGCCACCATCGGCCTACACCCACCTTCAGCACTGGCGGATATGTCTAAGCAAAAACATCTCAGCATTTCTGATCTCCCCGGGGTCACATCTGGTTTGAGTAAGGCTCCTCATTTGGTTCCAATCCACCAATTTCCTGCTACTGTCCGTGAAAAAGAGTGAGACTCTGTGGCTTCCCCTGGGTGTAATGGTCTAATCTGTATCTTGTTGCGCACTGTAGAGGGGAGGGGGAATCAGTGCTACTTGGGAGCAGATTCTTCTTCCCCTACGACTGCGTCCTGCTCTTATGCAAAGCACCTTTATTCTTGCCAGTAACGGCAGCCCCAGATGTCCTGGTGCCCTCTCTGTATCATCCATATTCCTCCAGTCTCCTAATTGAATCCTTTCCTGGCTAGGACAGGCTTTCCTCATTACAATGAACTGGATCCAATTCTACTCCCTCCCCTCCCATCTTCCAGTCTCTCATTGTGAAACACAGGGCAGGCCCCACAAAGCTTCTGTGGGTGGATGACAGCCCCAATGAATCGTTCTTGCATCCACTGGAATTCTGCTCATATTAACAGAACAGGAAAGCCCCAGACAGGTACAAGGCGGTAAAGGCACTGGCTCTGCCAAGGTTCTGGCAACATCAAGATGCAATTTAGTTCTAAGAAATAGTATCTAGTCCTTTTAATCTATGGCTTTCAAAGCCATTTATCTAAACCATCAGTGTTTTGCAGCTGGTGAAGCAGCCTAAGAGGATGCACAAGAGCAGCGGCAGAGCCCAGGAGCTGAATAGGTCTCTTGCATCCTCATTCCATAGGATCCTCTCTGTAGGAGGGCCATACCCATGAGTGATGTTTCACTTGTGCTCTGAACAAGGCAGGGCAACATAAACAGAACAAATTATCCTTTTTCACTCTCACTCATCCACTGAAAAGATCAATACTGAGGCAAAGAGTTCAGTCCCACCACCTTATTTACCCTTCTTCCTCTTAATCCAAGCTACATTATCCAATCCTGCACCATACAGCACATAGTGATCCACAGGCCCTCATTCCGGAAGTGGGAGCAATGCCTCGGTGTTACCGCACCTAGGATGACTCTGCAATACTTTACGTTGCATTAGTTCAAACACAGCATCACACTGTGCACCTTGGGTTTGGTACTTAAACTGGTCTGTTCAAAGTTAGTTAACCTATTACATGAACTGCCTTAGGGTGTGCAGGACCAGCCAGGCTTGTGTTGAGGTAAGTAAACTCAGTTTACCTGAGGTACAAATCCATTACATGCATGGACTTCAAGGCAAGTTCTCATGAGCGCTGGGAGGAGACCTAGCACACCGAATTCCCCTAAGTGCCACCACTTTAACTACTAACCCACACTCTTTTACTATACTAAGGTCATCTGGATTCCAACAGAGCCTGAACATTATCTTTTAAAATAACCAAATCTTTGGAAAACAAAACCCCTTAAAACAACATAAGAAAACCTCTGATCTAGAGGCTTTTCAGCATCTTAGGGATGAGAGATGCTATTATTGTTACTAGAAAGGCAACAGTACAAGGAATGATCTATAGAGCACAACTATGTTTGTTATGAAATGATTTGGATTCACGGAGGAATTCCATATGTGGCTTCCCCTCTGGTGACTAGAGGTTCCCACCTTGGCAGTGATCCTGGAGTCCCATGCCTACAGGCTCAGCAGCATGGAAGGGGAGGGTGGACGCTGAAGGAGTAATGGGATCATCAGGCACTGAGGCTGCTGCTTGGCACGCCGACAATGTTTGTTTGCACCTCTTTGAAGATGAGAGATGAAAGTGGCGCCCACATGGGCTGCCTTTGATTAGCTTCTTATTTTTAACATTGCAGCTGCGATTATTTTTCTTTTTCTTGAAGCATTTCTTCCCCAGCACCAGAAACTCTGAGGTTCCCTTCTCCAGGGAGGTTCAACTTCAAGGAAACATAACAAAGAGAAGTGTGAATGTAAAGGAGACTGGACAACTTGGGGCCAGTAGGGAATTATGTCATTTTATTTTTAATTTTACTTCCATTTTCCCCTCAATCCCCCATCCTCAGTGGCTCTCAGAAAGAAAATACTTGTTTACTTCTTTTTTAATAGGGAAAATAAATGAGTCCTGGGATTGTACCGAGCTGTCATGAAGAGGGAAATGTCTAATGGTTCAATTCCCAGCTCTGTCACTGAACCACTCTGGGACTTGGGGAAAAGTCAGTTCGCCCATCTGTAAAATGGGATTTATAATGCGTTGCTTCTCAGGGGTATTGAAGGAGTATGAGTAGAATTGATGGAATGCTTCATGCACCTTGGACAGAAGGAGCAAGAGCCCTGTGAAGTGATGTCCTTAATAGATACTTAGAGGAGTTTCCTTCACTGTGGTACTTATCTGACCACAGCAGCTGAGTGCCTCACAGCTACTGACGGATTTTTTTTCTTACCTCTGCATCATAGGATCGTTGCAGAGGAAAGCAAGGCAAATGGAATGGAATGGACCCAGTCACATAGAGAATATGTGGTAAAGGCAGGACTAATCCTTTATTTCCTGAATTTCTGCCACAGCCATTTGACTTTCATCCTAGTTGTATGGACTTTGTGACCTAAAGGCATGAGAGAAAGCCACTTTCCCATCCTCCTACACTGGCCAGTCACACTGTGGCCATCTGCCTGCCGGATGAGGGGCAAGAGGTCTGGAAAGGGAGTCACTGTTGTGCATTACTCTGTTTCCTATCTTAACATTTTGGAGGTTGTTTCTTTTACCTGCTAGAGTAGTTTTCAGCCAAGAATTTAATGTTAATCTAGTTATCCATTGGTAATGTTCTATCTTTAACAGGATGATGGTAGAAAAATGCCTAGATTTGCTGTTCTTTATTTTCAGGACTAATTTATAGAGGTAGCAAAGAGCCATATATACAAGTGAAATCAGAGAAAACTGCTGGTAATGGACACTTCCTAAAAAATAGCTTCACAAAGTGCTGCTTCCTGTATCAGCTTAAGTTTAACTCCAGAGTGCCTTAAAAATGCAAGACAGAGTCTGATGGCAACAATATCAATTAACAAGATGTAAAAATTGCGAGCGGAGATAAGAGGAACAGTCAAGGATAAAGAACAATCAAGCTCTTGGTACTCACACACTTGAAAAGAAAAAAACACAACTATGCATGCTTTCATTTATTTACTTATGCTACCTATCAAGACATTTACCAGACAAAGAGAAATGTGTGCACACAAGTTGAGTAAAAACTTGTAAGATGATTATGCAAATCCAGCCAACTCTGAGAGGAAAATCTGGTTTCACCAAATATAATGCCTGCTAAACCCTCCAAAAGACACTTTGGCCTTCCTTCGGTCAGTCCAAAAAGCTTAGACTAATCCACATATAACATATAACTTATCCAGGTTTCCTTGTCTTTATGGCATTTCTCCTGCTCCCAAGGAAAGAGGCAGACAGTTGCCTCAGCCCAGTGCAACATCCAGGTAATCCCAGCGCCCACACACTACCCTGCTCATCCCAGCTCCCCCTGAAGGAATAAGTAAGCCAGTCTTATAGGCTCTTCTCTGGGATGTTAGGAAGAGATGTACTATACAGGATACCTTATAACTATACTTACTTCAGATTTGCTCCAGATAGACAACATATTCCCGTCCCACTACGTCCCATCACACAGATTCCATGACATTAAATTAATCCCCTGACAAAGGTACTGCAAGCCATCTGACCATACCATTTAGCCCACAGTAAAGACAAAGTCTATATGTAGCTACAATGAGGAGAGCAGGCAACTCTGCATAAAACCTATTTATATCACTCAAGGAGAGCACTGGAGACCCCAGGCCTTGAGGCCAAGATGAACACAAAACTTAAAGGAAAAAAATTAATGGTCTCAGCTCAAGAGACCACAGCTATCATTCCAGAGGATTCAAAAGACAGCCTTGCAGCCTACTGACCAACGAAAAATGCATAATGTTGGGAAAACAGCAAATACTCACCCACTGCTGGTACGGGAACAGAGGCACAGAGCTGCTTTCCCGCGACTCCCAGGATGGCTGCCGGTGCTGCACAGGTAGGTTCTTGGCAGAAGCAGGTGTAGTGTGACACTTTCTGGAAGTGGTCTTTCTGGAAGAAGTCACTACTCACTATAGAGAGCTTTCCATGGGGTGTCTCCAGAAGGTGCTCCCTCGGGGGTCTTCTGCTGAGGGAACAGCAGGTAACTGTGAAGGGGTGGCAGGGAGGTGAGGCAACTGCTGAGGGGTCTGGAGGCCACACACACTGGTAAGATGAATTTTCAGGCCTCAGATTCCTCAATTCTGCCTCAGAGCATCCTTTTCTGCCTAAGCCTTTTCTCAGCTTCCTCGACTGCCCCAGCTCATCCTTAACCCCCTCAAGTCAGCCTTCACTGCCCCAGCCTGGCCTCAACTGCCTCAGGTCAGCCTCAACTGCCGCAGGCCTGTCTTAACCGGCCCCGCCCAGTCTCAACTGCCCTAGCCCAGAGCAGCAACAACCACTGACGGGCTGCTCAGGGGCCTCCAACAGTCACAAAATGGTGGCCACGGAGAGAGTGCCCAGTACTCAGCTTACCGAGGAACCAGCACAGCTCTGTGGAGATGACACAGCCAGATAGTGCTGCACAGACCATGAGGAAAGGCAGCCATGGCAGGAGACTGATGCCTGCTCCTCCTGAGGCACTAGCAGCTGCCTGATGGACTAAGAAAAATGGCGAAAGATGGCAAAAAATGATGGGAAATGGCGGGAAATGGTGGCTGCCTCAGGGGCCCCTAAACTGGCCTCAGCCTCCCACAGAGACAGGCCCTGACCCACCAGCCACAGCAATTGCTGCTAAAAACCCTCTCTCCAGTGTAAACTCCAGCTATACCCACAGAGCACTCCCAGGAAGGCCTTTCATAGGTACAAGAAAGTCCCTACCCTGCCACAGCTGACCCTAATCTAGAGGGGGCAGCTGCAAACAGGATCTGTCCCACCTGGCACTTGAGCTAAGTCCTAGAGAAAGCTAATAGATGTCTGACTGTGTTTCATTATTTTTAAATTAAAATGGCCAAAAATTAGGCCCTGAAAGAGCAGGTTACAGGGACACGGATGTTCAAGGAAGTTCTGGAGAGTCAGGTTTTATTTTTGGAGTAGCCACTGACTTCTGGTGCAGTGCTGGACATGTTAATGTGCTTCTGCTGCCCTTAACACCTCTTGTTTTGTTTTAATTTAACCATTTTTAGGCAAGAATGAATTTTTGGGTGTACAGGTCCACACACAGTAGGGCTGTGCTCTGTCACGTGGCTATATGGGATGCTAGCATGCAAGTTACAGCAATGCTGGCCATGCTCGCGTCTGTAACTTTTTCAGGGACTTTTTCTAAAATTATTATTTTTATGTATTTTTTACACTGGGTGAGAGATCCAAGAGGCTGATTCCTCAATCAGGGACCAGTAGGTCCCATTTGATGCCCAGCTCTTGCAGCAGAGCTGGCTGCCACATTGTGGCCTGTTCCCCTGAACGTCACATCTGGCTGATGTAAAACACACATGTTTTGACTGAAGCTTTTTCTTTAAAATGCCAACATTAAAGGAAGGTTTGCTTTGTAAAATTGAAACTGTAAAACTCTTCTGAAACCCAATCTGGGGGATTAAAAGAACCACATGAAAAGGGATAAATATGACCTGGACATTTACTTCCTGTGCAGAAGTTCACTGAACATGTGCCTCCCAGCCTGTCAGTGCAAAACAAGACCTTCTGCTCTTATTGTCAGAAGGGAAAAAGTGAAAAATAAAAAGGAGAAGAGAGGAAGACATGACATTTTGTAAACTGACAACTCTTTTCTATTTCACTGCTTACATCAGATACATTGGTTTCTTTAGAGTGGCATTTCATGCACCTTAACACCAGAAAGATGCACAAGTAGTAATAAGAAATTTAGTATTAACAAACTATTCTTATTTGTACTATATGGTAAAATTGAGCTTGATTAATTTTTAACTGGGAATTAGGCACAGAACTCCTTTGGGTTTCAGTGGGAGTAAGATCAGACCTAAAGAAACGATGGACTGCATCCAAGGATTCTCTGATGATGTACAGAAGAAACACATGGATAGACAGAGCTTCAGTTAGTCAGAAAATGGCTCACTTTCAAACAAACCAATGCAAGATGTTTATCTCAGTATTGTCCATTTCAAGTATTAAAAGTCATGGCTGGGTTCTAAAAACAACTTTACTTAGATATTACAAGACTCGAAAGGAAAAAAAAAATCAGTTATAGATTCTCGGTATTTCTTTCCTAGGTTTTGAATCTTCAAGAAGGTATCTAATTTTTTCTGGTTTCCTTTACTAATAGTGAACTACGAGAAGCTTGATTATTATTAAAACTGAAACTGACATTGCGATTTATAACAGTATGATTTCAGAAGACAAGAGCTGGAGGGGAAAAATCATATAAAAGCAGGCGATACATTACAGTCATTATTGTTCTGAAAACAACTTTCTGATCTCAGGTCCCAGTACATGAACTGCAGAGGACAAAATGCAATATAATGTAAAATTTGGCACTGTCATTCTGTATTGGCAAAAAAAGTCCCTTTATCCCAGTGAAGCTCCCTAGAAGCTGGTTACATGCTAATTTGGATTCCCCCCACCATTGACGAGGATGTTAAATTACACTGAAAGAGGTGTTAGTTGCCCGACAGTCCTAATTTGGAGAAACACAACTTTATACACAGAGAGAAGACAGCACTTTAGATATAAAGACAGACTTCCAACAAAAAATGTGGGACTCCACACGTGGAATGTCATGGAGCACCTGCCCGCACTGCTGGGTTGTGACTGCTGCAGTATTTCACCCTGTGGATGCACACATGGGATCCTAGTCGGATCCCAGCTGGAAATTTTCTGTAGTTCAGTGTGTTTGAATCAGGAGTTTGTCAGTTCAGACCCCCTGTTGTTTGACTTCTTCGGTTGTTCATTTTGTTTGTTTGTTTTTCAATTTTAGAGTGATTAAGTCTGGACTGGCGTTCTTGGATAATGCTCCCTGTCCCATACAGGAGATCTAGACACCCCACATCATACTATGTTTTTCCCAAATACTCTCTCAGCTGGGTTTCATCTTTGATATGGACTCATCTCTTCTACTTGCAGCCTCAGTTTTCTAATTCCATGGAAGCTTTTCCCATCATCTGCTACTGCATAGAGCTGGTAAAGAAATCTTCCTTCTTTCTGTCTAATCCTGACACAATTAAAAAAAAAAACCGGAAACAAACTTTTATTTTCAAGCCAGAACCAAGCAAAACAAAGAAGTGTTTCGAAGTCATTGCTCAAAGGAGAAAAAACAGTTCCCAACTCCTTTCCAAATCCAAAGTGGACAGTTCCTCAGCCCTTTCTAAGATGGAAAGAGGCCATTTTATGATCCAGAAAGCATCCATTTTCTGTGTCAGTCCTGAGCCAGGGAGGCTTGTGCCTGAGTCAGTTCTAGGGGGGGAATGGCTGGCGCTTTTCCAAGCTTGGGAGTGTTGCTATCACAGCAATTGTTTGGTGATGCTGTCCCAATAAAGCTTCATTATGGTGTTCCTCTTTCTATAAACCTCAGTGCCCTCCAGTGTCCCCAGCAATCACTTATCTAATATTAGGATATTAAAAAATATGGAAAGATTTTAAAGAGACTTATTAAAATGCAATTAGTGGCGTGTACGACTTAAGCAGTGAGATTATTTTAAAAAATGACTTGATTGTGTGGAATGCCACGCACCTTACAGAGATAATAAAGCTGCCAATCAAGTCCATTTTCAAATTAGGAAATTTTCATTCTTTTTTTACAGCCCCCTAAGTGAATATTAAACCTGATTATTAACCTCAGAGTGTAGCAGCAGCCCCCGAGCCTGTGAGCTCTGAAAGGGAGGTTTCATAACCGAGGGTAGCCTGGGCTTCAGTCCCCATTTGGACTGAGATCTCTGTGTTTATTTAAAGGGACAGCGCTCACCCTTTAAAAAGGGAATCTGCAAAGACTGCATGGGTCTCTTGTTTAGAAAGGGGCAAAGCTCCAGAGCTTACCACGGGAATTCGGGAGGCCGAAGCGCACTGGCCGCAGCGGCCCTGCCACGGTGTTGAAAGGCTGTGAGAACCTGCAGGTAAGGCTGCCCCCGCACGTCCGATCACAGTATCTCCACGAACCCTGCGCTCCCAGCGCAGAACCTGCCTTCTGTCCAAGGAAAAATGTGTACATTAAATGAATGTTTCTGTGGGGACACACCCCTTTGTCATACTCGGGTTGCTGTGCATAGATTTTCAGTGGATGTTATTATTCTCAGTTTATGTTATTACTTCCCTTGCTAAATGTAAAACCCTGTCATTTACCCTGCCTTCTTTTTATTTAATTTCTGTCCTACTGAGAGACAATCAAGTGTGACACTTCCTGCTATTTCACTTTGCTGGCATTTTTATTTCATTTATAAAAAAGGATCCTTCTCTGAGAAATTAAGTCACATTACCTTGACAGGTTACTCCTTTTGCAGCTCTTTGCTCTGCTGTCAAAGGAGATTTATTGATGCTTCCTAGATTTCTGTCTTCAAGCTTGCAAACTGGAAATGATCAATTCTCCAGAAGGCAGCAAGCTAATTCTAAACTTCAATTTTTTATTTTTGGAAAAATGCAAAGATTCAAAGGGAGCCGCTTAGGAAGGGGTAGTCAGAGATTCCAACTCCAAAGCAATAGAATGTCCTTAACTTTAAATATATGCTTAAATTTATCTTTGCTGACCTCTTTGGGAACACACACAGGTCTGAAGGTATGAATGCGGACACTTCCCCATACTAATGCCAAGCTGCTCTGCAGGAATGAGAGTCCAGACAACATCTAAACAGAGAGAATATCGCTGAGTTTGGAAGCATCTAGGATAGAAGCTTTTTTACCAGCACATGTACAGTCTCACGACTGTAACTCCCTCTAGAATCTAGCTGTGGCACCTGGATCTATTTAGGATTTGCATGGAAGCTAGCTATGCATCTTTTCAAAGTAAATAATCTGCCTGGGTTGGGTAATGGGGGTTAGGAGAATGACAAATTTGGTTAATAAGATGTCAGCAAGAGCCAGGTTTTAAGTCTGGAATGAGTCACAGGCGAAACAAGTTTAGTGGCCAGGGTTCACCCTTGATCTTGAATTGTTATTTGTCTGCATCAGTGAGTAACCACAAGTCATCCAGTGTAATTCAGCATAACTGACAATCCAGCGTTGGCAGTATCGTCTGGGTGGAGAGACGAGAAAGATGTTACTGCCTCGTTAGTGATGGCACAGTTAATGAGAAGCACTGAAGAAGCAGTAGCCACAGAAATGGCATTAGACCCCCAAGTCTCTGCTAAAAAGCAACATCCCCAGCACACCCCAGGTCTTGGGCCGCTCCTGAAGCTTTCAGTGTGCCTCTCTTCTGCTCTCCAGAATGGAGCAATGGTTTTTATGGCTCGCCCTTTAGGACGGTCTGGGTGGAGAATGTTTTGTAGTGGTTTAGTAGGCTTATCGGGATGAACTGAGTATCAGTGATATTTTGGGAGTCAGAAGGCTAGAAGGGAAAGAAATGCAGTCGGTCAGTATCGAGGTACACCAGAGAGAAGACGTGCGGCGTCTTGAGGAGCTGAACTGCAGGTGGGTTAATAAAACTGCATAAAAGAGTTCTGAAAATAACTGTTGGTTGTTGGTTTATTTTTCCCATTTCCATAAACAACTACTCACTGCTAAGCAAATCTTATGATCGGAACCACACTGGTAATGGCAAAGAGAATTAAGGATATGTAATGGAAATCTAATCTTTGGGTCCATGAGCTACTAAATGTATGGTAATGCCAGAACAGTAAATAACTCAGTTATTAATTAGCATGTTCTAAAATTAGATCAAGCAAAACAAGCATTCACTAATACTGAGACAATTCCTGGCAGGGAAGAGAGATTACTGAAAAGATTTGAACAAGTGTTATGAAAGAGTGATTGCCAGGCTGGAAAGCAAACTTCAAAAAGCATGAAGACTTTGTCCCAAAAGCTGCCTTGCTTTCCTTGATTAGGATCAGCTTCAGGAAAAGCCTTACCATGGGTGCTGGCAGAACAAGGCATGAAAAGAACAAACTCTACCTAATGCCAAATCTTCCAGCTGCAGCTTTGACAGCAGGAATTGCTCTGCGAGTCTGTGCTCCAGAAATTCAACACAGAGTTACACAAAGGGCAAAGCAGTGGGAAGTCTGATATGCAGCAATTCAAATACATCAGAGCAACCAACTGAAAAAATAACCTTGCATTATTTGCAGCAGCATTTGACCAAGGTAAGTTTTGATCCAAGCATTCCTGAGCACGGAAGAAGTGAATAATTAAGTGACACAGTCACAGCTCCTGTGTTTCTTCTCCACTCATAAAAATAGGCAGGGAAAATCAGAAATAGAAATCTGTATTTTTCTTTTTTGTTGGAAAAGGGGGGAGAGAACCATCCCTGAAAGCATCCCTTCACTAGAAAAGCATACTTCCAAATCCTGGGCTCTTGCCACCCCCTCTGAGCTTTCCCCAGCCAGCTGTGCTGCAGGATGTGTGGCTGCTCCAGGCTCCCCGTCTGCCTCTTGCAGTCCCTCCAGGTGTCAGCCTTGCACTTCGCATGAGGTTTTCTTCCCTCAGCCACATGCGGAATGAAGCGCTGGGTTCAGCGGAGATTCCTGACGAGAGCATCAGAGATCTTAAAATATTAAATGCATTCCCTAATTTCATTTCAGAAAAAATGCTGAATTATCAGACTCCCACCAGGCCTCCCTCAGAATGGTCAAACTGATGCCATGGTGTATGGGAGTGGATCTAAATGGGTCCATTAGCTTTCAGCAGGATCTGCCAAGGAAACTGTGAACATTTGCCAGCCCAGAAACAGTCCAGGAGCCAGGACTTTCCCTTGAGTTTTCTTTTTTTAGGATGTAATTGACATGACTGTCCTTTCCTTGGCCTTAATCCCTAACTACTTTCCAAGATACTAAAAGCTTTTGCTCTCCTCTGCACTCTTGCACATAAATCAGGATTACACTGAGATTTTCTCACTGGACCTCATCATGGTAAAGCCACTGGAAGCTCAAATGCATAAAAGCACATGCAGGCCCACCATATCATCTGGCCCCACTCTGACTTCAGGCTTAAGATTGCTGGCAGTGCCGGGCTCTGGTTTAGGACGAGCACTGTAGGAAAGACAGCAAAGAGAGATAAATGGGCCTTGTCAGACACACACCTAGAGGACTGCAGAGATTACCCTCGATGTCAGCAGTAGGATTCCCCTTAGGATGTTGCTTTAATTTATGATATTGCTCAGAATTGCTACAATTCTTCAGGCAGGTAAAATTTGGGAGGTATACTTAAATCTACATGCATGAGCAATAATGCATGAGACTGTGAAAATAGAAAGCCATCCTTTGACAGAGCAGCAAGGGGGTTGTGTCAAGGCTGAGGTATGTGGTGTGGGAAGTTTGCAAAAATACAATGTTTGTTTCAGATTTAAGTGTCTTTCAGTTTCATGAGTAGAAATTACAGGCGTGGCAGAGTCTTCATGTCATAGGCTTTGAGATGACATCCACGGATGAGAAACTGGGTTGAGTTCAGGGTTTAATTCTTCTAGCGTAGCCACAAAAGAGCGGTTTGGTGGCAACAATCTTCTGTAACTATTGAGCTGGGAAGGCTTCAAACATAGGCTGTGATGGATCCAAAGGTCTGTGTACATTCACTGTCATAGGACAACTTGCAAACAAGATAATGAATGCAGTTTCCGCAAGGTCTTTCAAAAAGTCTGAGTGTTTCAAGATTTTTTCAGTTGTTAGGAGCAAGTTAGCCATGACAGCACAATTCTAGGTGTCAGGTGTCACTATGGTTTTTCACTATGGGCTTGCAGAATGACCTTGGGGAGCCTGGCTTATCCAAGTACCTCAGTTTTCCAAGCGGTTACTTACACCATTACTGGCCAGAACTGGATTAATTAACCGTATTATAAATATAAGGGCAAAAAGAAGACATAAAAAAAATTCAGAAAGAGAAAGATAGAAGTCCACCACCTCTGGCGGTTTCAACTACACAAAAAGTCCATTTGGACGCATTTGGTTGATCTGTAGCTCTCAACACTCTCATCAAGGATGACTTTCAGTTCCACAAGCATTAGTTCTTCCCTTTCTGTGGATGTCAACTATTTGTCACGTAAAGGTCTTGCCCCTCTTTCAAAATCACCTGTTCTAAGGCAAATTATGTGTTCCCTTCCTCTCCTTGTTGAAAGTAATTTACAAGAAGAATCACAGAACTGAGATTATAGATACTGGGGGAGGGAATGCAGAAATGCAGCTAAGACTGGAAATGTGGGTGGGCCTCAATTTATGGTGGGCAGCCGAAGAACAAAGGTCTGATGTCACAGTAAATAATTTATATTGCAGATGATTTAAAATAATGAAAACCCATATGCATTAAATTTTGACCTGTACATCCATTTGAGATATTTTAAGTAGACAAAACATAGATTTTACATAAATCTTCAGTAAATGTACTTCGAAAAATATCACCAAGCAGTAAAGCCTAACTATTTTCAAAACAGTCTTTGTCTTACACATCAGCTACCGCTTCAATGTGCATCATTCAAAACCGGCAAAAAAACAAAACAACTGAGACTGTCCGCCCTGTCCTTGAAAGAAAAGCAGAAAAGATAAAAACATAGAAGAAAAACTAGACAAAACAGCTTATGAACAGATCCTGCCAAAGCTGTCTTTCACATTATTCCAGGTGTTAGAGAAATAGTTGCTACACTTTACCCCCACCACCCGTGCCTCTGCCTTTGAAGGAATCTATGTCCAACCCCCAGTGTACATTCCAATGTTTGTATGCAATGTTTAGGACCTGTCACACACTAACACATGCAATTTTATGGACCAGTTCCCATCTGTGGATTTTACCCTTTGGTTTATGCCAACCTATGCCAATGGAAGTTTATGCTCTTCCATGCTAGGACTTACTATATGATCTAGCCAAAAAGAGTCTCTGGATCCCAGTTCCAGTACACTGTATAAAGCATCAAATTCCTTTGGAAGGAAGATGCCTGGCACATCAGCACCGGGAACTGAGCTCTGGGAACTGACTAGATACTTCTGTGAATCACAGGGAGAAATTCTTCCCAGGCTCTTCTGTTGGATGCTCTAGAAAGGCAAGGGAGATGACTTGCAGATGGTTTGATCTAACTCTGCCAAACAAAACAATGTGAATTTCACGTTCTCCGTGCGCAAGATGCAAATATTTGACAGTTCCCACAGGTACCACACGAACAAGAGGGTGGAGATGGCAGACAATCCCCACTGCTGTTTTGAACTCTGTTCACAGCTCGCAAAGCTGGTAGTCAGCAGCCCAATACCAGCAGTGGCTTCAGAGCTCAGAGGGGCCTTTTGTCACCATTTGGGTTTCCAGTTACTCCAGATGTTTAGTTCCTACCAGAGCTCTCTGCCAGGCCAATCCTTTTGTTTCTTGGGGCTGGGTTTGCTGAGTAGTAGCCAGGACACCACCACTCCTGGCTGGCTGAGCCCCAGAGTTTCAGTGACATGGACTCCAGTCATCCTCACCCAATAGCTACTAGGGCTGAAAGGACCCAGACTGATGGCCACTGAGACCTTCTGGAACTTTGCAAGAGCCACCCTTATAAAAATCTGACTTTCTTTGTGTTTGCTGAGAGATTAAAAACACATCATCTGTTCTAATCAGTTTGGAAGAGTTAAGTAATTAAGGATACGAACCAAAAGGAATGCAGAAAGTCTTCTCCTTTAAGAAACAGGACTAAACTATCTCTGGTGGATTAGAAATGAGATCATTGGAATCATCATTTCTCAGGATCATGGGAAAATTGTCTAAAATATTTCAGGCACTATGATGAAGTCTTATGTGTTGTTTTAATGGAGGGAATTAGGAGGAGTGAGAACGGTGCACTAAGTGATGTTTCCAGGTACTTTATGTGGGTGGAAGCTACTTATTTTGGTTCAGGGAAGCTTTCCTTTAGCAGTTGTTTTAGACTGCTTGGTATGAGTAAATTTTTATGTTGATACCTCACTTGTGAATGGAAAGCTCTAATTATGGTAGATATTAATAGAGAAACTGTCCATCCTCCTTATATTGCTGCATTATTCTGAGAAACGTGATGTTGGGAAATAAAAGGCTTCCACTGAGTAAGGAAGAAAGATCGGATTTATCGAATAGTGACAAACTCAGGCTGTCTACAATCTGACTACACTGATACACAATTATTCATTAAATTCTCCTGCATTTTACTGCTCTGTGATTAGGAATAGGCCCAGGCACTTCATATTTTTCAGTACCTGCAGTTGCAGGGCCTTTTTTTTTTAATCAGGAGGTTATATTTAGGTGCCCATCGCTGTTGTTTTGCATCCCAAGTGCTTTTGGGAAGGTGAACAGCTGATCATTACACTGAGTTTGCTTTTATGCACGAGCACACTTAACCTAGAGCAGCAAATAGTTATCGTATTGCATTCTGCTTTGTGCCTGTGGGCACACTTAAGTCAATATACATGACGGCTAGTACCACATATTGTATTTGTCTGCACCCATGGGCCCTTGGAATTGCCAGTGTGAGGGAACTGGTGAATTAACTAGTGGTATGCCCATCGGTGTAGTTACTTCAAGAGCAACGCTACTGTTAATTGCTTAACTTAAACTTAATCATAATGCAAAATAACAGAAGGAAAGTTCTGCAAGAATCCCAATTCACACAGAAAATTGATAGTAACACTTGCTTAATTCTAAGATTGTTTGTTGCCAAAAACGAGGAAGAAGCTTTTGGGGCAAAAGTCTCGTGGCTATTTGCCCTTCTTGCCCTTCCTGTTTTACAGCCAGCACAGAGCTCCCTGCTCCCGTCAAACTTTTACCTGCATCAGATCTAGTTCAGGCTTGGTGCTTACTCTGCCCATTAGTGAAATTACCACCAGATGCTGTGTGAGATGGAGGTCTCTGGCTCAACACCATGACAACCTCTTCCAACGGTGCAATTGCTAAACCCTGAGTGGAAATGGTGCAGCAGGCAATCTTGACATGCTGCAACTACCGCTCTGTCCTCACAGCATGTTCCAACAACACTTGCTGTCTCCATGCTGACTTGGCAACACCACACTTGGTTTTGGGATGTATACTGTGGATCACTAGAAAATGTAGGAATTTCAGGAGAACGCCTACATAGAGCATTAACTTCTCTTGTTAGTCTGTCAGAGTCCTCTCAGAACTCTGTTGAAAAATGGTAATTAAATTATAAGACTGAGTCTAAAGTCACACTGGCATAGATGGGCTGGGCTTCAGTGGTGCTGGGAGCCAGTTTTTGCACCTGAAGAAATCTAAAGTGGGAGTCTTAAATTCTCAGCAGAAGCCATTTCACAGACTGGATGAATGCCACAAAGGAGCAGATGAGGGGAGAAAAAGGGGTAAAATTATTTCCCTTATAATATTATGGTACAGTCCACAGGTTAAGTTGCTGAGCTGGTTAGAGAAAGCTCTGCAGTGCACTTTTTTCTCTATGATGACAGCAGGCAGGACTTCACAGCTCCGCTAATGCCAACCTTGTGTGGCTTCCTGTTCATATAGATCTTGTAATAAATACCGAATGTGTTACAGATGCCTCTGGTGTGACTCGTGGCTAATGTGACTGACAGACCAGATAAGCCCATTAGTAAAGCAACAGAATAAAGTAAGTTGGAGATGTGGAATGGCAATTATCCAGATGGAAAATGACAGATTAAAACTGTAGAACAGTTATTAATGTATGGCTTTTTAGTATTATTGCTGGGAAAAAAAAAAGTTTATCTCGAGGGTGATGCTACGGAAAGCAGGTGATTAACCTTATAAAAGAGACAAGTCCAGGTGGAAAATACCATGTTCCTGCCACTAGTGTTTTTCTCTTCCCTGTGGCTCTCTTGCTCGCATCATTGCCCTTCCTGTGACTGCAGCTCAGGAAAACCTGTGTAAATGAGCTCTTCTGAACTTTTTTTTTTAAGAGACAGAAAAGTAGCAGTAAGAATATCAGCATCCCTTAGCCACAATGGCTTTGGAGTTTGAAAGTTTGTAATACTGTATAATGAGATATAACCATTAAGTCTTTCAATTAAGTAAGGGGAAATTTGGTTTAGACAGGATTAAGCCATGCTATAGCTAACACTTACTGGGTATTAAAAGACAGGGATAGAATTACGAGCTTTTTTAACAATTCTGCAAAATTGTTTTATACGAGCTTAGTGAGCAGGGCAGTAAATGGGGCACAGGCACAAAAAACCCCCCAACACCCTGAGGAATTAATGAAGACATGGATTTTGAGCAATGAACCAGTTGTTGGGGACAGTGTCAGACTAAGACAACAAGCATGAGATACAGACCTGAGCTACCATGAAACTCTGCATTTGTCAGCCTGGTTAATCTAGTTCTTCCCAAGGTCCTCAGGGAATACCTGCATGACATCTGCAGACGCATGTGGGATGAATTCTTCCTACACAGTGCAGAATGATGCTGTTCAAATGCCAACGTGCCTCAGCCGGTATCACTCACGTCTCTGTTGGCAAGAGGGTTTGTGTCCTTTTCCATCTTACAGATAACGTTCAATGCAGGCACTGCCAGGGTGATGCTGATAACAATCTCGAACGTTTCCATCCTGGTTTGTCCTGTTCTGTGAAAAAGGGATCTTCAAGTGCATGTGGAGTCTCCTCCTGCCCAACTGGAAGAGCCCTGGCTACATTTCAGATGAATCACAGCAGAGTTCTCCCTCTAGCGATGGAGACTCATCTTCCCTGGAAGCACTGCTCCAGTACTTAAGACACCTTGTACAAGAGTCTGG
>VZTX01015652.1:3267-21010 GCA_013400915.1 Pardalotus punctatus | reverse complement strand
TGGGGTTCCCCTCCCATGAGGCTGCGGCCCCACGCGGGACCCGGCGGAGGCTCCGCGGGCCCGGGGGGAGCGTGCGGGGCATTTTGGGGCCGCGGGCCGGGCAGGGCGAGGGACCCCGGGGCAGCGCCGCGGTGCTCCGCAGCCGCCCGAAGCCGAGCCCCCCCCGAAAACAGCGAGGGGCCGGCGCCTCGCTCAGCCCCGCGGGGCGTTCAGCCCCCCAAAAATCCTGGGGGGAGCCGAGGGTGGGCTCCCTGGGGGGAAAGGAGCGGGGAGTGAAGCACGAGGGAGGAAAAAGCCCCCCGGGAAGCGCCCCTCGCTCCCCGCCGCCGCCTCCGCGCATCAGCCAGGCTGGGACCCGCGGCCGCTCCGCGCCCCCTCTGCGCTCACCACTTGCAGCATCTGGGGGCTGCTCCTCGGAGTTGATGTGCTGGGGCTTCGCCTGCTTCCGTCGCGACATGGTGCACCAGCATCGGGAGCGTGCAATAGTAGCAATTATTTTCCTCTTCACAACAAATTCCTAGAGTTGGGAAATTACCCCCATTGGGCGGAATGCGCATGTCAGAGTAATTATGATTATCAATAATGCATTGCGATTTATCATGGGTCCCTGACGGCTGATTGGCCTGAGTCCAAGGGCTCACAGATTATTCAAATCAGCCCCATTGATCCGCGCAGCGGGGCACGCTGGGCCATGTAGTCCCCGCGCCCGGCCCGCCCCGGCGGGCGACAAAGGCGTGAGCCCCGCGGGGCCGGGGCCGCCCCGGGCCACCCCCGGCCGTGGGGGGAGCCGGGCCCCTCCCCGAATAAACAAACAGCCCGGCTCTCCGCCTGCTCACGGACAATACCTTTGTTGGCTCACCTGCGTGTTTTACATCGTGCTTTAAAGAGTTTCCCCCCTGTCCCTAAAGCAAGCAGGAGCCCGGGACAATGCTCATTCTTCCCTTTGTCGCTCCATAAGGTGGCAAAGGGAAGCGCACTGATAGCTGGAAGGGGCGAGCCCGGGCGCTCGCGGTGGGGTGGGCAACTCGAGGGGCTTTAAAAGCGGATGCAGACGGCGCGTAATTAGGCTGGCATTGCTTCAGCTGCTTAAAGACTCTTTAAAGTCTCGCTTTCTGGGAAGCCGGCAAAGTTGAACCAGTAGTATTTTTAACAGCAAGCAAAAACGTGAGACACGGAGAGGCTCGTGTGAAAAAGTTGAAGCAGCAGCGCTTTTGAAAGTGTTTTCCCACACTGAGTTGATTGCGTTAGTACATGGTGGAATAATTTATATTTCTACTCCCCTTTTGGGCTGTTGGGTTCCATGGGCACGTGATCCACGCTCAAATCCTCTCCACGAGCCCCAGCCAGGTGGCCCCCGGAGCTGGTGGCACAGGGGGGACAGTCCGTGTGGTGGGAGGTGACTGCGGGACCTCAGCTGAGCCTCGGATTGAACTGTGCTGTTAAAGCCCCAGTGTCACAGCAGAGTCACCCCAAGCCCTGCGACCCCCCTTGAAATCAGGCAGATCTTGCATAAGCAGAAATGTGAGGCTCCTTGAATGTATGGAGATGTGGATTGCAAAATCTTTGTGGCAGACCTGATTGCTTTTTGATTTAATGTAGAACAGCATGCACACCCCAGGTCTATCTATGAAAAATGAAGTGGGTTGCTTGAAAACACTGGAGAGAGATATATTTATTTGATGAGGAGATGATTTGGTTGATTTGGAGGAGGAGGACACGGGGTAAGGGTACAGGAGAATGAGGTTCAGCTGAAGGCAGACTCACTGTGCCCTTGCCACTGCATTCATCAGCAAAGAATTGAGCAGGGGCTGTGCCTCAGTTTCCTGCTTGTGCACTGGGGCTCCCCAGCTGCTGTGCCGAGAAACATCCACCCGAGAGGATGGGGCGGCTCGGAAGGGTGGTGCGGAGTGGAAAACCCAAATCTGACTCGCCAGCGGGAGGGAGGGAGGAAGAGATGGTACCTCAGGCAGCCACAGGACATTGCACAACACCGCAGCTCGTTTTACCTGCGACTTCACTGGCACTTTTACCCTGCAAAACCCCCTGGTGTTTGTACGACATTTACTCTGTACTAAAATTTGTGCCTCTGCATACAGTCATGCCAAGTACTGGGCAGGTTTATCTTTATTTTGGTGGTGTTTGATGAAGGGGGATCTGAATGGGACAGGCATAAAATATCTTAATGTTGTAGATCAAGGTAAGCAGCGCATCCTGATCTAATTAGTTCTGTATCCTCTCGGGGGTTGGTTTTGTTTTTATAGTGTCTCATAAGGGGGTTTTATTTAGCTAAGGATAACACAAATCTTGCAGAGCAGAAGGTGTCAGCCTCCTCCTTGGAGGACTATTGAACATGGAGGTCAGGGGACAAATTTTGGTTTCCAGGCCACTTTCCTCTGCAAGCAGAAAATGCATGCACTTTAATGGGCACATTACATCAAGAGAAACTCTGTATTTACTAATATAAAATGGGAGAGATTAACAGGTATTTGAAATTGCTGGCCATTTTTATCTGGTGTTTTTACTCCACCCCCATGCTGCCCAAAGAGCTTCTCTATATTTGTTTGTTTAACCAACAGTTTGAAATGCTCTTTGTTCCCAAAGTGTGTCCTGAGGAAATAGACTGTTAAACAAGATTGATACCAATTGATCCACAGATAGATATTCACATTGATGAATCCTCTCCTTTTACACTTGATATGCTCAGTCTGACCAGCAGATTTTCAGTTATTACCCATAAAGCTCCCACCCCACACCAATGAATTATTAAACCGTGCTGGTTTATGTATCCAGCTGAGAGACTGACAGCCTTGTACAGTAGATCCATACTTAAAATAGACAACTCCTGTGGAGCATTTGTACTGAATTTAAAGGAATATATTATATGAAATCAATAGAAGTTTTGGTATTGATTTCCCGGGACTGGGATTTCACTCAGCACTGCTCTAACACACTGATAAAATAGAATACATGGAAAGCATTAGTTTAAAATAAAAATTAAAAAGTTGCTGTGTTTAAGGCTGGGAAGACAGCAAAAGTAGGAGAAAGAGAGCAAACAAAGTGAAAAGCACTTTGAGGAAGGAGGAAGAGGAGGAATGTGAGCAAGGCAAAGCTGTCCTGATTTTATTTTTCTGGGAAGGTGTTCCCAGCCTGCAGTGGTTATAAATAGGCTGCGCTGGATGATTACATCACATGCAAAAGGCATTTTGCTTGGCTTTGGCACGATCATATGGATTAGCATGATTACAGCTCCTGCATTTGAAAAATAGCAGGCTTCCTTTTCGGGCTTGACATTTATTTATTTTTTTAAGAGAAGTCCAGAGGAACAATCTTCTACCCCCAACAGAGCTGAGGCATCGTTGCCGATAGGCGACTTTCCAGGAGCAGCCAGCCCGGTGGTGATAACAGGAGCTTTTCCAACGCCCTGCCTCGGCAGCCTGTGGAACTCCTGCCACCAGAAACTGTTGCCAGCAGCTCTGCCCAGCCCGGGAACTTCCTGTCCTCAGAATGTCCCCGCAAAATGGTTACATCTATGGAAAAATCTGATAGGGATGTTTGTTCAAGATGTATATGTTGTATTTCTCTCGGTATGGACACTTACTAACTTCCACCAAGGTAAAGAACATTGTCTTAAATCTTGCGTTGTCTCCTCTGACGGGCTCAGTTTATTGCTGGGAAGAAAATACAAAGTTAAAACTTAAGTCTTTTTTAATGTATTCAGAATCCCAATATAACTAAAAGTGCCCTTTTCCTAAGTTGCACGATGTATTACATCTTTATAGCTTGGAGAGCAGAAAAAGAAGAAACATCTTTGAGGCACAGCAGTTCTCCTTCCTCCTCTATCCCTCCCCTGCTCCTTGCTGCGCTCATTGCCAGGTAAATCTCCCAGTGCCAGCTCCCAGGGCTCCTTTCCCCGTGTGCAAGGCTGGAATGTTCCCTGGTGGAAGCGTCAAGTTTGCTGATATGAAGCTGATATGGCTCTGCAGGCAACGTAAATCAGGGCAACTAGCATTCATTGTTGGGCCAGTTAATCAAGATTGACCCAGACATTCAAATCCAGCAGCAGTTCATAAGGATATTAAATTGCATGTTGGCAAGGGCTGAGACTCCTCCAGACTAGACTCTAACCCAATCCAAACCCAGGAGACTCTTAAACAGCTTTTACACCATTATAACTATGATAATGAAGGGTTTTTTTCTCCTGTATAACAAAATAAAGGTTTTGTTTTCCCTCAGCCCATCCATCTTCCTTTTTCGAAGCTGTTGAGCACCTCAGTCAAACCTGAGGCTAGGGGAGTAGTTTTGAAGACATGAGTTTGTGATCATTGTGTGACACTCATCACCTGGAAAAAGAAGAGAGATCCAAATTAATGTGGTCATTGGAAGAATTAAGGTTCAAACCTCTCCAAATGGCAGCCAGCAAACCAGGGGGCACAGAGA
Source organism: Pardalotus punctatus (assembly GCA_013400915.1). Lineage (NCBI taxonomy): Eukaryota > Metazoa > Chordata > Aves > Passeriformes > Pardalotidae > Pardalotus > Pardalotus punctatus. The sequence goes on along the minus strand of VZTX01015652.1, from coordinate 16,573 downwards.
CCAAACTGGGACCAGCAGGGAAAGCACTGAGGAGCGGGAGAAGGATCGAGCACGAACCTTTAGTGAGCTCAGCCCACTCAGGAACAGCTCCCTCCTTGCCCTGTGGTGCTTTGGGTCCAGCTGCAGATAACACAGCCACAACATTGCTGAAGTACCTTCGACGTGGGAATTGTTAATTGTATTAATTGTTAATGCAAACACCACTGCCACCACCAGAGCCAGGGGCCTGTTTCATGTCGGTCTTTTCTGGCCAATGTAATTACAGGGCACACCTGGTCAGAGTGAGCTTCAGGCCGAAGTTAGAAACTTCCTTTCCAGCCTCGGCTCTCCCAGCAAGGGAAGGAGCTGTAACCTTTTAAAAGGAGCTGCCAGCCAGGAGGAATGAGAGGCATGTGGGTCAGGCAGGTAAACAAACAAATAAACAAATCTTGGGGTGTTTGTTAAAATGCCCAGGTATTTCACCTACACAGGAGTGAACTTTATCAGCTCTCATTTCTCACAGCGTGAAAAGTGTCCTTGTGCAATATCTTGTATTAATAAGAGTCAGATACAACCTGAAGAAAGAGAGGTCCAGCTCCCCCCAAGAATAGAAGCATTTTTTGGAATGATTACCTGTGTGTTAAGTGAACAACATTCCCCCTCCTTTGCAATATTTGTTCAATTTCAAACACTTACTTGCTTCTGAATAAACCTAAGATCAGAGGTAGGTGTAACTTGGCTTTGTCTGCTGTCTTCCTTGAATTTCATGGCCCAGTGATACATCAGGAGAGTAACAGGAATCCTGTGAGATCCTTTCCTCCCAGACAAGGTACACAAACCCTTTTTTTAGCACTACGCTGTAATGGAGCCGTGGGAGATGTCTCATTATTATCCCTTTTTCAGGGGGGCTGTAGGGCCAGCAGTGCTGTGAGGTGAGTCAGGGCTGCCATGGCCTGTGGGGAATCCCCTGCATGGTTTGGAATTGGACTATGAGCCTTTTTTTTTTTTTTTTTTTAGGGAACACCAAACAATATCTGAATGTGACAGTGAAATATTAAATCAGATGGCAATGAAAATACAACTTAATAGGTATAAATGTCCTCCTCCCCCTCCTTGTCTCAGATAAATAACCACAATGGAACTGCAGGTAGTGTTGCTCCATAATCCATGTGTGGTTGCCCTTTGTGTTATCCCAAAAAGCAGCTCAGGAAAGGCACAGGGAACATTCTGCTTTTCCTGGCAAAGGCCTGACTTTGGTTCCAGCTCTGTGCTCTGCTACTGGCAAGGAAAATCATCTGCGTGGAGAAGGCTTGAAACAGCAACTCGAGAGAGAATTATCAATTCCCTTGCTCATGTCAGTGGAGCACCAAGATCGAAACTGAATTATTTTCAGATGTCAAAATACCACTTAGCAGGGGGCTTTTACTTAGTAAAATTAGCTTTCATTTTCTGCTTTTATGACTATGATTAATAACATTTTTTAATGTGGTAGACCTAATTCCATTTCTTCTGCTACAGCAGTTTTTCCAATTACTTTTATCAGTTACATCCCAGTCCTAAATTTGGCTACTTTCGATATGGGTGAATTTGGTTCATGCCACACTTTGTGAAGGACTGACAACCAGTTGTTGCTGGAGATTCAGAGCATTAGCAGGTTTGGGAGGTGCCATCTGGTCCTTGATAACTCAGCTTTTACTTAAAAAAAGAATTATCACCAACTGAAAAATCCCCAAGTCCCCTGTCTTCAACTGTTACGGTTGGAAGTCAATAGGAAAAAATACCAACCCAAAACATTTAACACTTAAAACTATGAATAGAAAGCAACACAAAATTATCCAAAGAAAAGCTGATAGAAAAAAAGGATAAAGTGATTTTTTTTTTAGTTTTTTTTTCTTTTTTCTTTTTGTCTTTTTTTTTGTTGTTTTTTGGGGTTTTTTTTGTTTTTTTTTGGGAGGCCTTTTTTGTTTGGTTGGTTGGTTTGTTTTTTGTTTTTTTTTGGTGAAGTGTTAGCTTGGAATGATTTCAATATCTAAAATGATCAAAATTAGTGCTTCACTCTTTATGGCAGGAGGGAGGGGGAAATGCAGGGGATAAAACAGAATGCTCACTCTTCAACATCTGCACAATTTACTGAGTGGCGTCCTCACAATTTGTAGATGTTGTGCCAAGAGTAAAGTGTGGGAGAAGCTCATCCCTTCCTTGTCCTCATTCCAACTTCCCCACAGGTCATTCCTTGGTCAAGGCTCAAAGCTGGTGGTGTGTTCTGTGTGCTGGAAGCAATATTGTCCCAAGGAACTGTGATTGAAATGCCTTACCTCGGGGTTTGATGGCATTTCCAATGCCGTTCTTCTAAATGAACGATTAAAGGGCTTTTTGGATTTCCAGGGAGATGCTGAAGGGATTTTCAGGGAGATGCTGAAGGGATTTTCAGGGAGATGCTGGAATGAGAGCACGGCCTGCTGGTTCCCTTTGGGGGAGTAAATGATGCCCCAGGACCACAGTGCATCAGCAGGGGTGTCAGCTGCACCTGGTGCCTTGGGAAGCTTTGGGGTGACAGCTCAGGGTGGCTCTGTGCAGCCCCTGGGTGCCAGCCCGGCTGCTCCAGGTGTGCCAGTCTGGCTGCTCCAGCTGTGCCAATCCGGCTGCTCCAGCTGTGCCAGTCGGGCTGCTCCAGCTGTGCCAATCCGGCTGCTCCAGCTGTGCCAGTCGGGCTGCTCCAGCTGTGCCAATCCGGCTGCTCCAGCTGTGCCAGTCGGGCTGCTCCAGCTGTGCCAATCCGGCTGCTCCAGCTGTGCCAGTCGGGCTGCTCCAGCTGTGCCAATCCGGCTGCTCCAGCTGTGCCAGTCGGGCTGCTCCAGCTGTGCCAATCCGGCTGCTCCAGCTGTGCCAGTCGGGCTGCTCCAGCTGTGCCAATCCGGCTGCTCCAGCTGTGCCAGTCGGGCTGCTCCAGCTGTGCCAATCCGGCTGCTCCAGCTGTGCCAGTCGGGCTGCTCCAGCTGTGCCAATCCGGCTGCTCCAGCTGTGCCAGTCGGGCTGCTCCAGCTGTGCCAATCCGGCTGCTCCAGCTGTGCCAGTCGGGCTGCTCCAGCTGTGCCAATCCGGCTGCTCCAGCTGTGCCAGTCGGGCTGCTCCAGCTGTGCCAATCCGGCTGCTCCAGCTGTGCCAGTCGGGCTGCTCCAGCTGTGCCAATCCGGCTGCTCCAGCTGTGCCAGTCGGGCTGCTCCAGCTGTGCCAACTTGGCCACTCCAGCTGTACCAACCTGACCACTCCAGCTGTGCCAATCCAGCTGCTCCAGCTGTGCCAGCCTGGCCGCCCCAGCTGTGCCAGGGCCTCACGGGGAGCAGGGAAGGTGCCAGGCAGCTGCAAGGCTCCAAAGAGCTTCAGGGTGATGCCCTTGTGGCCCAGGTTCTCTCTCTGTGGAGGGAGCTGGGATGAAGAATTCAGGAGGAAGAAAACAAGCAGCCAAAGCTAAACCACTTGTATTTGGCTCAAAACAAAAGGACTTTCTAAGGCCCTTCATACTTAGAAGCTTGGCAGAGATCAAGAACTGGTGCAGGGTTTGGATGAAATGAGGATAAACCCAATTCCATTGCAAACCTCCCACTTTTCAGCTAGTTGTGTCTTGTAACTTGGTTATCCCTGGATCAACAGCTTTAATTTTAATGTAGTTATGTTAGCTAGGGTACAGTCTACTCCACAGACTTTAACTAGATTAAGAGACAGATCAGCTATAATTGGAGTCCCTGATTGAATTAGATTGGGATTACAAATATAATTGGATACTACCCTATTTGAGACACTTCAAAGGAAATATATCTTCAGAGCATGAAAGCTGAAAAATCAACAAACCTTTGGAATTCCTTGATCCTGTTTCCTGTGTGGACGCAGCCAGGCCCGTGGAGCTCCAGAAAGATATTTTTTAACAGACAGTTCGCTCCTAGAAACTCTAAATCAGATTCCTGACCTACGTTCAAGTCGAAGGCAACGTAACCTTGCCACTTTTTAATCTTGCCCGTGGTAGTGGTACAGCCAGATTAGGCTAAAACTGTGCCTGAAAGAAGCTTTAAAACCTCGTAACAAGTCCTAAGTATGGACTAATAGGCCTCGGGTTTTATTGTGGGATATAAGCGAGGAGCCACAGTTTAAGCAAAGAATTCCTTTTGCTGACATGGCTTTTGCAGCCATTTCCATTTGAAAAGGGCAGTTGGGTGAACAATGGTCCCGGCCCTGCTTCAGTGCTTGACACCTTGCAGCATGCAAAGGACAAAAGCCTGAAAACTTTTTTTTTTTCATATGATATCTTTTCCTGTTTGTGGCCTTTGGTCTTGGCACTCGTGCAGCCCCCAGCCCTGGTGAAGTAGGTGACACCAGAATCAGGTTTATCACAGGAACAGCAGCCTCGGAACCCGGGTGGGGAAGCTGAGAGTACGGTTTGGGGAGAGGAACAAACGTTTGGCTGCCTCTTAACTGGCCAAATGAAATTAAAATTCCACCCTCCGAATATCCAGACCTAGTTCAATGTGAGCCTCCGTGAAGATCCCAACTCTATGGAGAGGTGCTTCAGCCTGGTCCAGACTAAAAATTACTTTAATTCCCTTTTGCTCACATCTCCTTGTTCAGGAGCCTCAAAGCCCCCAAACATTCATTTTATATGGAAATAAGCTGTTATGTGAGAGGCATTTTTCAGGGGAAACACCCAGTTTGGGGTGCTTTTTGTCCTTTTTTTGGATGTTCCCTTTCTTCACCTTCTCCTTGGAACTGCACCAAACAATTCCCACTCACAAAAAGAACTCTGCTGTGGTTGTGCTCAGCCCTGAAGTCTCAAAGCACCTTCCACACATGAAATATGTTTAGAAAATAAAAAACAGCCCCGGCAAACCACAATCCCCTGACCCATCCCTCATAACACTAAATTCTGGCTCTCCCCCCCAAAACTCAAGAGCAGCAAAGCACCTTTACAGGACATTGGAATAACAGTTCATAAATTGTAACCTGTGTTTCCCCACACTCTGGCTTATTAATTGTTAACAACATCCCCGTTCAAAGGTGTGCCGGGACAAATTGGATCCTGATTTATTCTTTTGGCATCCCACAATTAGGTATTTTTAGGCAAAAAGACGAATGCATTAAAGTAATTCTGTGTCCCAAAGTGAGACCTATAACCATGAAAAAAAAAAAAAAGGAGATATGGGACTCTTGGCTCCTTCATGTAACAGATCATGGATAGCTAGGAGAGGTTTTATTTATATGCCATTTGTATACACAAGATTTATATTTGCAATTAAGTTTCAGTGTAAATTAGCCTGGCCTGGGTGCCTGTTTAATTGCAGGTGCAAATCAAGCTGGTAACACATCTTTTTCTGCCCCCCCAGATGTGGCAGCAGCTCACATCTGAGCTCCCAAACTCCGAGTTTCTGCGGGGATTTTGCAGGTGACAAAAAGGCTCCCAGACTCTTACAAACCCTCTCTTACACATTTTCATTAATTCCACGAGAAACCCTTCTTGTTAGGTTTAGGCGCACCAATTCACTCAGTTTGCACATCAAGAGAGTAAATCGTATCTAAATATTGATATATGGGGGAACTATTGATCCAGCCGAGCAGGTATCTTCCCTTCAGCTGAGATTTTCCAATTTCTGAGGCCGGTGTTATGTGACATCTTTAGCATGAGCAATCTTTATCTCGCTGCTGGTTAATTGGGAGGGCTCAGGTTACTCTGAGGAGCCAGCCACTTCGGGGTGGGGGTGGCTGTAATTTAGGACATCAGGAATTTTGGCTCCAAGAACAATTCTTTTCAAACTTTTCTTTTCATCTCCAAGATTAACTTGAAAATTTTTAGGGAAGAAAGGGAGAATAGCTGGGGTGGGAAGCACCAGAGATTGGCAGTCACCTTGTGTGTGCTAAAGGGTGACCAAAGAGAGGAAAAGATTGCAATTTCTTTTATTTACTAAGCTTGCTCCATTCCTGGTTGTGTACGACTTAGCAACAATATATTGATTTTTCAGGAGTTTCTTTTTGCAATTACAAAAGAAAACGAAATTACTGATTGGGAAGGAAAACTTCTTTGTTCTGTTTTGTAAGAGAAACAGGGTTTTTGTGTGTTCAGAAGAAATAGAAATGCATTAAAAGATGAAGAAGGGAAGGAAGAAGATGATGCCACAGAAATCAATACAGAGAATTAGGTGAAATAGAACATCTTGTATGTTCTTCAGAAAATCATTTTTCATACACTAAATACATTTGCAGGCTTGTTTCCTACAAACCTTTTATTGGAGTCTGAAGCCACAAGTTTGAAAATGGCTGAGAAATATATTTTTTGGGGGGTGAGGAACAAAAGATTAGGAATCACTTGGGCTTCCAGAGACCGAGGTGCAGGGTTTTACCTGCAGGTGATGGAGCTGGAGAACCTGAGGTGGCTCATCCTCATCAGAACCCCCACTGCTGGTCCTGCCCTTAAACAGCTCCTTGGCTGAGCTCAGGGTGACAAACGTGAGCTCAGGGCCCCAGGGCCGGGATTTTGGGTGCCAGTGGCTCTGGAAGAAATGGTCTGAGCGTGCCCTGGTTTTGTTCTGGGTGCTGGCTGTGCTCAGAGCTCTCACCTGGCTGTGACAGAGCCCGATGGCTCTGGGCTGCAGTTTTTTGGGATGAGCCCCATTCGGCCATGGCAGAGCCCGATGGCTCTGGGCTGCAGTTTTTTGGGATGAGCCCCGTTCCTGCTGGCTGTGCTCAGAGCTCTCACCCAGCCATGGCAGAGCCCAACGGCTCTGGGCTGCAGTTTTTTGGGAAGAGCCCCGTTCCTGCTGGGTGTGCTCAGGGCTCTCACCCAACCATGGCAGATCCCGATTGCTCTGGGCTGCAGTTTTTTGGGAAGAGCCCCGTTCCTGCTGGCTGTGCTCAGGGCTCTCACCTGGCTGTGACAGAGCCCGATGGCTCTGGGCTGCAGTTTTTTGGGATGAGCCCCGTTCCTGCTGGCTGTGCTCAGGGCTCTCACCTGGCCATGGCAGAGCCCAACAGCTCTGGGCTGCAGTTTTTTGGGATGAGCCCCGTTCCTGCTGGCTGCCATCCCTGCTTCCAGCCAGCCGTGGAAGGGGAAGGATGCTGGCAGCAAGGCTCCTGACAGGTTTTGTGTCCACACAGCCTCCTGGTTCAGCTCGGTGACATCTGAGTATCAGCATCACGGCTAAACCACCCTGTGCTCCCACCTCTCTTTTGTCCTTTTTATGCTGCACGGGCTGAAAAATAACCCAGTTAAAAATAAAATAAAATAAAATAAAATAAAATAAAATAAAATAAAATAAAATAAAATAAAATAAAATAAAATAAAATAAAATAAAGAAATGTTGTAGGCTCAGCTGGGTCATTTCCTCAGCCCCCAGCCACAGAAAGTGTGTGTGGGTCCCTCCAGTGAGCAGGGGACCCTGCACATGGGGCTGGAGCCCCCCAGCCCAATCCCTGCCCCATCCCAGCCTCTCTCAGGCTCCCTCCAGTCCAGGGGCAGCTCTCGTTTGTGCAGGAGCATTTCTGCTTTTGAAAAGACTGTGCAGGTCTTTTTGCCACCAGTGTAACTTCACCTCTAGGAAAGGGGAAATTAGTCTGCAATTATGTAATTATCAGCCACCCTGAAGCTCAATTAATGCATTTTGTAACTCTTCCGGAGCGGGGGGAAGGCTGTTGGTGTAAATCTGAACCATGGGGATTTCTCCCTGCAGCTTTGTTCGGCTGTTTTTAACAGCAGTAACAGAGGGGTGCACGAAGCAAAGTGAATTCAGAGAGGGCAGGGGGTGCATCTGGAGCTCTGAGCTGCCCCTGACCTGGCTGGGGTAATTCCAGACCCTGCCTGTATGAACGGAGCTCCAGCACAGGGAATTCTGGAAGAAGCTGGGCAGCCTTACACAAACACTCAGCCTGTGCAAGGAATATTCCCAGCAGCCCGGGACACATGGGCTGGGCTGGATGTTCCTTCCATCCTGGGTTGTACAGCCTGAGCAGAGCTCCCTGAAAATGCTCTGCTGCCCTGAAGCACTGCGGGTCCCCAGGGAACAGCAGCTTTTCCAATATTTGGTGTTCGGAGTTCGGCAGGAGCAGTGACACCAAAATCAGGATTTGTGTCGGTAAAGGCTTAATAAGGACCTGAAATTTCATGTAGCAAGGCCGGGCCTGATCCTGTCCTGTAGTTGCAGTGTTTTAGGATTTTCCTTTCTCTCTCATGGAGAATACAGATAAACTGTACTTTCTTAACCTCTGTGTTTTGTGTTAGAGGTGTATGAGCCATAACCAATAGGTCTTTGGGGCTGGATTGTCTTTGGCCAATAGACAATTGTTTATTACTGTGTATAAAAAGAACTTCTTGTAAATAAAACCTTCTTCTTCGCCATCTTGAAGCCTGTCTGCCTGACCTCTCTACCTGATTCTACAAATCCCACAAATAACAGAAAAGCAAACCATACTGTCCGGCACAAACGCCGCGTTTCCCGTCCCAAGGGGATTCTCACCCTGAAGGTGCTGCTTTCCCAGCTCAGCCAGGGAATGCCGCTGCTCTACAGCAGGGAAAAAGACAGAGGAACCTGCAAATTCACTGTTTTAGTCTCACCAAATCCTGAGCAGTCCAGCATTTCGTTATTCCACAGCCAGGACATGGCATTGTCTGCCAGCCCCATCCCCACAGCCGGGCTCTCGGCAGGACCGGGGATGTGCGCGTTGGCCGGGGGTGCTGGGAGCACCCGAGGCTCTGCCGAGCCCTCAGATCCCTTCTACCTCCTGCTCTCACCGCTTATTCCAGAAAAACTGACCTGATTTCACAGAATGCCAGAATCTCCTGAGCTGGAAGGGATCCACAAGGATCATGGGTCAGATCCTGGTCCTGCACGGACACCCCACAATCCCACGTCGAGGGTTGCCCGGGTGATCCTGGAGCTCTGGCGATCGATCCTTCCGTGTAAATCAAACCTTACACGTAATTACGTTATCTGTGAAATGTGATGGGCGTTCCCTCCGTGCCTGTGCGAAAAACGAGGAGAAAAGGTTTTCATGCACGGTGTGAGGGGATATTTTTACAAACTTCCATAATTTTGGGGATCTACTATTACAGAGCCAGCTGATGGTAGTTCTGAAAATGAATGAGGACTATTCAGAGCCCTCACTGTTCATATCAAGCAGTTTCTTGATACAAACTGTTTGGTTTCGGGTTTCCAACTCCCACGACATTTGAGGTTTCATTTAGAACTGAAGTTCCTAGAGAAACAAATGCTTGTAAGAGAAGCCTTTCTTCTGCAGATCTCGAAAGTAATCTTAAAATATGGGATAATAAAGGAAAGCTTGAAAATGTGGGGTCTCGGTGGGGTTCATCCTAAGGTCATAAACCCTCAGAAAGTAAACAGGACATTTCCAGTATATCTATATATATATCTATTTTTTTTTTCCTGGTATATAGATATTTCCATCATTTATATATAAACTCAGAGTGTGTATATATATAGATTTATTTATATATATTAAAGTGTCAGATAACTTTATAGTAATTTTGGAGCTTTTGGGGTAATTCAAGCTAATACCTGGCAGTGTGAGTATGTACGTGTGTGTTTTATTGGGATTTTTTTCCTCTGAATACCTACGAGCATAATGCTGTGTTTATCTCCCTCTTATGAGGAATTTATTCATCCAAACCCAGTGCATATTCAGTTTTCCAGATACTATCAATGGTATGTGAGTAAAACACGCAGGAAATCAGATTTCAGCCTGCTGGGAATTTGAGCTTCACTCTCTTACTGGTTTTAGTCTGCTGATCACAGCAGGTAAATGGATTGTGGAGATACAACCTGGGAAAGGTATCAAAAATAAGGAAAAGAAGTGTTGAGGGAGACAGATGGCAGGAAGTGAGGGAATGGATGAATAAAATGAAACATTCTGGTGCTGGGAAGGACGGGACGTCCCCGTGATCGATGGCTCCCAGTGACAAATTCCTCGAGGTACAAAGATGCCTCAGCAAGATTGAGTTTAACTAAGTGGGCACATCCACAGTGGGCCCACAGCCATAAAACAGCTTTGCCAAATTGCCTTTGATTCATTATATTTATGAGTTTAAAAAGCATGTAAAATAGTTTTTCTTTTCTTTTTTTCTCCCCCCTCAGGAAAGAATTAACATAAATAATGGAGGAGAAGGCTGAGTGCAGCAGTTCCGTGGTGCCCACCGGAATCCTGATGGATCTGAAATTAGGGCACGTGGGATGAGGGCTGGTGGGGGAAGGTTGTGGCTACAGAGCAGTGTCCAGGCAAGGAAACTTCCCTGAGCTTCTGGCTATTGCTGGGCTTTCGAGCTCATCACCATTCCAGAGGCAGAATCTCTCTGAGGGACATCTGCACCTTTCCTGCAGGGTCTGATCACCAAAAGTTGATTTTAGGACAAGAGAAATGGCTGCGTGGGACAGGAATAACTAAACCAGGAGGAGGGGAATGTGGGTGCCTGTTTCATTCAGAAATTAGTTCTGACACTGGATGTTTGATGCTCAGGGAAGGTGATGGCAAACACCAGAAGGATAATCAGCCACCACAGTGGGTTCTGCTTGAGCTGAAAATCAGAGTACAGATTAGACTCTGAAGCCTGAGGTTAAAGAAGCCTCGCAGAAATGCCATTAACAACAACCGTTCAACAAAGATAGTTCTGTCATCCAGTCTGTGCAGGAAACCTTTAAAATCCTTGTCCTGGTGGCCATGAGTCCCACAGTTCAATAAATCTCTTCCCTGAGAAAGCATTTCCTATGAATTTGCTGTCTAATATAATAAAATATCTCTTGAATGTCATGTCCCCTTTTTATGTGTCTCTCTGATAATTTTAAATTATTTTAATTCCTGCTGGAGTCGGGCTATGGTTTAATCTTCAAAAGCTTCTTACCCGATTTTCAGAAGTGCTGAGCACCCCCAAACACAGTCAGTGGGCTCTGTCAAAGCCCAAGAGCTTTCTCAGATCAAGGCAGGTGCTGATGCTGAGCAGCTCAGCGCTGCCATTGATGGGATGGGACGGAATTCTGAATGAGCTGATGGAGCAGGGAAAGGGTTTGGAAAGGGATATTCTACCTGCTCTGAGGGGACACTGAAAGAACTGAACCCCAAACCCAGCCCAAGTCCCAGCTGCTCTTCTCCAGCTAACAACTCACCCTCGCAGCTCTGAGCGGTGTTTATTATAATAAACTCCAATAATTACTGCTTGCAAACACGTTAGCAAAACCAGCGAAAAACTGGCCACTGTTCCAGCTCTCGGGCCTCGCTGTGGTGACGTGGGTGGGCTGAAGGCTGAACTTTTCAATCAAAGATGCACAGGGAGAGCGTTGAACCAGCCTGTGGCGCTGAGGCTGTTCTGGATCTGAACTTACTCAATGGAAGTAAAATATTTTGCTTAAGAAGAATTTTCATAAACATGTCTTGGGATGTGTATGAGGGGTAGGTCCTAGGATGTGCATTAGGAATAAGCTAAACAAGCTGGTGTAAACACAGCCCTGGGCTGGGAGAGGAGAATAAATGGCCTGGCTCTGCTCCACCCCACAGGAGATCAGCCCAGCCAGGATCCTGCGACAGAGACACCTCAGAACAGGAGACCCTGGCTAATTCCACAATTCCACACTTCAAATGTCTCTAAATGGCACCACATCTAACTCATCTCCAGCCAAAATACAAAAGGGCAGATCTACCTCAAGGGGTGTCTGGTTAAGAAAATACCTGGAGGTTTCTCAGGCAGTGGAAAGGACAAATCAAAGGGAAGGAGGAGATTTTTTTGGGATTGCTGGTGAACGCTTCTCCAAAGTGTCCTGCCAGGTTCTGAAAGGGCTTTAGGCACAGTTGGGCATGGGAGGGGCTTTCGAAAGGGTCTGAGCATTTTAGGTGCCCAATTCCCACTGGAATTCAGACACACCTCAAAATTAGTTTCCTTTTACTTTCATCATGCAGCCTTGATTCCCATTAAACCCCAGCTTAGGCAAAGCTCAGCTAGAAAAATCAGATGTTCAGCATTTAAAATCTGGTAGTTGCCTAAATATAGATGCAAGTGCCTAATTTGAGACTTCCACTAAACTTGTGTTTAAAACTGCCACCACATCTAACCCATACAAAGGCACAAATCTGCCCTGAATAATCAAACCAATAATTGAATTCAAATGCTTTCATCCAGATAAAGGGCAGCAATTGAATTAAAATCTGCAAGGATTTTTGGAGCCAGGGTGGACAGTGTAAGTTATAATCTAGTTTATGGTATAAAGTACTAATTATATGTCCATGGTATTCATCAGACTAAAATGCTTCCTGTGTGAGGTAAAAAAAGTATGGTAAAGATTAATTTAATTATACATTTTATAGATGAAACTATGTTTCTAATATTTTGTAACTAACAATAACTTTAAAGGGCAGCTGTAAATATAGAGTATTTTGGGACCTCAAGGGATTAAAATAAATAACATATGGAGCAAAATAACGTGTGAGGCCTGGATTAGAGTTTTGCTAACATCACTTTGAGAAGTACAATACCTTCCTGACAAGTGTGACCAGCAGAACAACCAGCTCAATATCAACTCTGAAATATTGCCCAGAAAAAGACTTTTTACTCGGGGAAGTTGGGAGGAATTTAAGCTAAATTGACCAAAAGCCAGGCTGGGGAGGCTGAGCAGGACTGAGGCAGCTTGGTCTGGCTGTGCTGCTTTGGCAAACCTGGGGCTGCACATCCCAGCTGTCAGTGCTATCACCGAGAGGCCACGAAATAAATCCGAATTCCCACCTCATGGATCTAATTTCCATGCTCCTGCTTGCAGCTCTGCTGTGATCTTTTGGGGGGTCTGTGCTCAGCAGGGTCTGGGTGTCAGAGCATCCTCTCCCCATGGCAGGATCCTCTCTGCAGCCCTGGGGCTGAACTTGGGTGAAGGGATGGCCCAGATAAACATGGCCCTGCTCCTGCTCATCCTCAGCTGGGAATTCATTGGAATTCATGGCCCTGCTCCTGTTCATCCTCAGATGGGAATTCATCGGAATTCATGGCCCTGCTCCTGCTCATCCTCAGCTGGGAATTCATCGGAATTCATCACCCTGTTCCTCCTCATCCTCAGCTGGGAATTCATCGGAATTCATCTCCCTGCTCCTCCTCATCCTCAGATGGGAATTCATCACCTGCTCATCCTCATCCTCAGCTGGGAATTCATCGGAATTCATCTCCCAGCTCCTGCTCATCCTCAGCTGGGAATTCATCGGAATTCATCTCCCTGCTCCTGCTCATCCTCAGCTGGGAATTCATCTGAATTCATCACCCTGCTCCTCCTCTTCCTCAGATGGGAATTCATCGGAATTCATCACC